>CM021106.1:92331672-92647813 GCA_007115665.2 Sequoiadendron giganteum | reverse complement strand
AATATATGCGTATAGATTGTACTTAGCGAAAAGAATTTGGAAAAAGAGGAATAAAATTACATGAAGAAATCTTGCAAAGGTATATCTTAGAGCGAAAACAAGGTATGCCAAACCCGGGCCTCTCCCAATATTATTCCTTTCATATCCCTTTAACCTTCCATTTTATATTTATATTCAACAATTATGTAGGAGCATTAATTTATTTATTTTGATCAACATAAAGTTTCCTATCTCAAACCTATTTCAAAATTATTTAGTTTCATGCACTCCATGTAGAAATTTAAGAGTGATAATATCTTAATTTACACTACATTAAATATTACAACCTTAATTTACTTTCTTTAAACTAACATGCATTTCCCTTCATTAGCCCCACACTTGAAAGATGAAAAATACCCAACATGATAAATTACCATGAAATACCAAAAGCCTTTAATAGAAGACAAAAAAATTGAATAGGTACTGAGCATTGTTAATAGAAATTACAAGTGTGACATCATGAAAAAATTTATGGTAAAATTGATGAGAATAGAACAAAAAAGATAATTAATTGTCTTCAAAATTAACTACTAGCAAGCCATAGAAGGGAGTGCAATTGGAATCTATCAAAGGAATACAATAATCCAAGGTGCTTCTCCATGAAGTTTGTGTCATCATTCTCCCTTCATCACCTTTACTTTGTGTCCTCTAGTTCTCAAGCTATGACTGATCTAATCAACAATGGAGTAAGATTTCAATCTCTCTTGTAACATTTTTATTTTGTAGGCATTGTTCTTTATAAGGGCTCTACTAACTTTAATTATCCTCCTTATAATAGCTTTGGTCCATCAAATATTTCTCTAAAAATGTAATTCATTCACCACTCTTATTGTTTTCCATTTTTACTTCAATAATTTATTACATATCCTCCCAATGTTTGAATAAAAGTTGTTCTTCTTTCATAGGGACAAGCACCTTTTCCTTGGAAGTTTCTTATCCATAAAAATAGTTTTTAGTTTCATTTTGTTGGTCTCAATGAAGAACCACTTAAGGATTGTATGATGGATGATAACCTATTTGTTCATATCAGTATTTTTATTTTCAATCAAGTTCACAATTGAAGAAACAACCTCTAAGGATGAAGAATGACATGGAAGATCGGCTAGTTAAATAGGAAGGGCAAGGCATAAATATTTCACTTTACCTCATCATCCAAATCAATGTCATCCTCCATTTTCACTTTACTCTTCACCTTAGTATTATTTTTTCTACCCTCCACCCCCTTTATTTTACCATCCAAAATAGGGTCATTCTCATGATAGTTTTCCCCTTCTTCTTGAATGTGACTTTAGTGCTTCTAATATCTTTACCTAAAAAATTTGTTCTTCCATGATTCTCAAGACCATTAGGGCCAAAGACAACACTTTCTTGGGAAGGGGGCTTAGGGTCAAGACTCAAGGTAATAAGAATAAACCATTTTAGGAGTGTAATCCATAATGGAATAAGGTCATCTCTTCTTATAGTAATGTAAGTCCAATTTAGAAGAAGCAAGGTGGTTTCTAAAAGTAGCAATGACAAGTGGGGGTTTCAAGGATAATTCATGTTTAATAAGTAGGATGAAATATTTGTGTAGGGCACAACGTTAATTTTTCTATTAAATTCAAGAATAGAGTATTCAAGAAAGGGTAACATAAAGAAAGTAAAATCACTAGGTAATTGTCATGAAAATAGACAAATGATGTAAAATAGTGTAATTGGATTGGAAGTGCTCCTCAAGCATGACATACCTTGTTAGCAAAAATTGAGCATAGATAAATGAGTTTATCCTAAGTTACTTTGGTGTAGTTCTTATACCCTAGTATGAGAAATTAGAGGAAGACAAGAACTTATTTGGTGAGTTACAAAAGGATGTGGTAAAAAAGAACAATTAAAATTGAAAATACACATATATTCACAAATAAATAATATCACATCATACTATTGTCCCCTCGCGCATGTGTTGGCATTAATGTCAAATCAATAAGACAATAAGATGTTCTTGATTGGTAAACATCTCAGTAGTATTGGTTTGGTAATTCAGTTGATGGTCTCTTCATTTCAATTCTTTGACAATCACTTGACTTGGCATACAAGTGTTTTTGAAGTCTATTACATTGCATATTGTTTCATGTTCAGTCACCTTGCATATTGTGATAAGGACCTAAAACGGTGACTATATGCAAATTTAATTATATGAGTTGAAAAAGGATTTATATCATATGATATAGATTGACAAAGAAGGTATTGCATAAAGTGGTCTTATTAATAAGACTTAATATATATATGTGCAAAGATAAGGATTTGGTTTATTTCAAAGTCACTATTTTTACAAGGCTTATGTCATGTCAATTTAAGTATAAAATCCTATAGGTATAGTCATATTCGTGGACATAAGCATTTAATATGGATATTGAAATAAAAAAATGGGAATTATATCCCATCTCAGGGATATGGATTTTGAAGAGTTTAATGACATTAGTCATCAATGTAAAAGGACGATTAAGAATTTCATGTTTCATTTACATTGTCATTGGTATTTGGTTCATTTTTTGAGACTTCGAACAAGGGCACGGTTTGGACAGTTAGGACTTCTCTCAACCATGGCAACATATTTTGTTTGGAGAGAGATCACCTGTTTTTGAAACCGTCTCAAATGGCAGTCTATTGGAGGTGGTTGCTTATAGTTTGGTCATGGCATGAAGTGACAGTGACAAGTTTTGAACAAGAAGTGATGACAGGTGTTTTGTTTCCTTAAACCTCTTTTTTTATTGTCAAAACTTGAAGGGGGGTGTGTTAATAGATTTTTTGTTTATCTCGGATTGTGTTAAAGTTGAGAAGATTTTGGTTGTGATTATTGTTAAAGTTAAATCTTTGCATATTTATTTGAGTTTGTGTTGCTTAATTTATATTTCAAAAAAGGGGTTTCTTGTCTGTGTATTTGTTTACGTTTTGCTCAAATCAAAGGTTGTTTTTTAAAGAGTTTAACTGTGTATTAAGGAAAGACTATTTGCATCTTTTAACCCTAGTACGGGTATGGGTTTCAGTTGGTTTAATATACATACAGTTGATCATGTCCACATTCTTTATTCAGTTTGGCATACCACAGAATGATTACTATTATTTATTAAAAAGGAACAGTTTGAGAAAGATAGTTGTAAATTTTGTTGTAACAGTTATGAAGACAATTCTCTTTCAATTCAAATATAGAGAACACTATTTATGCATGTTTTTGAAGGAATTCAGTAAGGAGAGAGTGATTGCATCAGAAAGAGACATCATTCTTGATATGAGATTTATTGGCTTGCAATAATTCAAATTTTATGATTATTTGATTTGTATATTTGATACATTGAGAAGAATCTATAAAGCATCTGTAGAGCATTGATTTCATTGTATGATGTATCATTGTTTATAATCACAATATATACAATGATATATTTTATGTGAAATAAATTGTACTTTCCTTCTGAATCTCAAGTGATATGAGATCAGGAGATGTTGAGTAGAGAAACAAAGATGATACTTTGTATGTGAATTCAAAACTATTTGAAAAGTGATAATGTATAAGCTAGTGAGGCACATTGTCAGTGAGACACATTGCTTTTCTAGTGAGACATTTGAAATCTATCAATGAGATAGTATTGTCAATGAGACACATTGTAGCTAGTGAGGAATTTTTTTTAACTAAGCCAGTGAGGCAATTTTATGAGTGGATTTTATACCCCGTGAGGATTTTCCACTCAGGAAATTTTTTGTGTTATGAGTTGTCATTATCACTGAAGTGTTTTGGTCCTCATGTTCATATATTTATCATATGTCATTCAGTTTTAAATTTGTCCTAAGATTATGTTATCTTGTAAATATTTCAGCTTTTCGGTTTCTATAATGTTCTCAGTCTCTATGATCTAGTTATGGTCTTTATGTTCATTCATGTTAAAAATCATCACACATGCTTGATAACTAAATTTCTCTAGAGCTTTCACTTTACATTTGATTTGTAAAAGTTTAATTCAAGGTCATTTTGATTTGATATACCACTGATTCAACCCCCCCCCCCCCTCTCAGTGGTATCGTACTCCAACACATACATCCATTAGATCATCATGCAGTATATTATATTCATCATATATAACTCTATTAAACATAGTTCATTTATACATCAATATTATTCTTTATATTTATCTTCTATATATCATCCATCTATAATATATTACATACTTTCTTCTCTATTCTACTTCTATAAATATTTCAACTTTTATCCCCACTTGTACCTAATTGTAAGTATTATCAAGGAGTGTGTCTCTTATGCATGTTATGACCTTTGGATGTGTTGGTGGTTGGATAAGCATACCACTTCTCCTTTGCAGTGAATGTAGCTTGCTATAAAGTCAAATTTTTCCTACCAACATTATTCCCCTTGAAAGTATGTCTTATCCTCATGAAATCTTGGCTCTATCCTATTTGAGACACCCAAAAGTTTCTAAGCATTTTAGTACTTATGCCTATGTTATTTTTTTATATAGATTTGGTTTAATGATTTTTTTTAAATATATGCCTTTGAGTTAGGTGAAGCTCTTGTCCCATTGCTGAGTAGCTTGTTATAATAGCTATATTTGTCCAAAAATCTCCATCTTTTTACTTTAATGCCCGCGGTTAGGATGTGAATAGAGTTGGTGAATTTGAATGCTTCAGCTGGTAATCTTGTCTCATGTGTCAATATTTTCTCCTTTGGTGTTGATGATTAGATGTGAATAGAGTTAGTACTAACTATGAAGTATCTCCAAATACACCCTTAGGTTTCCATCTAGATCCTTCATGCCATCATAAGTAGAAGAGGCTTGGATTATTTTTTCCTCAAGATTATCCATTTGTGATCTTAGGGATTTTAGACACTTTTCAACCTAGATAGAATTGATATAATGTATTAATTATTTTCATGATAACTTACATTTTTCTCATTTTTTCCTTAATTTCTTGAGATTACATCTTCTCCACTTCTATCAATAATTTATTTTTGATAATTTCCCCTTAGCGTTGTATTTCTTTGAGTAGCCCATTTGTTAGCTTTTATATTTTCTATCAAGTTGGAGATGAGGTATCCTTATGAAGATGTGGAACTTGATGATGGATGGTGGTAATGGGTTTTTGTACATGGTTTCTATAGATTCTACATGATTGTATATAAGATATATTTTCTTCATTAATTTGTAGTATATACCTACCTAGAAATTTTGAAAAAGGGATATTTGAGAGAATTCTAAATGTGAGTAAGTGAGGGGTAGGTCCAATGATGGAATGGGAGTGAGTTTTTTAATTTTATAATGAATAATTTTTTACATTAGATTGGGTGGTGGTGATATGGGGTTAGATTGATAGATTTATTTGAAGGTGTGGGGACTATTCACCATACTATGTTTCCTTGTCTCCCTCTTTAATTTTTGTTACTTCATCTTTTTGTGTTTCTTGTTCTATTTCAAGGGGAGTTTTATAAAATTTTTGTGTATCCTCAATGGTTTTCTAGTTGAGTCTTCCCTTTCCTATTTCTATTTGTGAAAGGAGTATTTCCACATTTTTCTTGGATCTAAGCAAAGAGTTTTTGTAAATGTATTAGTTTTTCTCTTTTTTGGTGATAATTTCACCATAACTTCATCTAGTGCTTCTTTCCTTAATTTTCCTTAATTTTTACTTTTTCTTCTCTTATTTGCTTCAACATTATGGCTAATGTTTCAAGAAATCCTTCAATTATCTCTACTAAATAAGAGGTTTACATAAGATTTAATCAATCATAGCTTATTCAATTGTTTTATTCTTTTTTTCACCTACAAAGGGGTGTAGTTTTATAATTTCTAAGAGAATGCCTACTGTGAATAGTGACTTTTAGAGTTTACTAGCATCCATGAGCTCCTCTATTTTTCTATAAATCTATTTGTAAACACTAAAAATTTTCCTAAGCCCGCAAACTCTAACTCTTAGCCATTTCCCCTTATCATCCTTGATAATTAAATAATTATAATTATAATTATTTTCTAATGGCATAAGCCCTTTATTAATTAAATAATTTTAATTATTTAATTAAGTCATTTTTAGCTTTATTTATTCCTGATTAAATAAAATTAACCACTCACTAGCTTTAAAATTAACCTTGCATTTACTTGTCATTGGGTTTAAAATTTATAGCAATTTGCATCTTTCCACTCATTGGTTAAAAGGAACTTGCATATCCACTCATTGGTCTAAAATTAACCTTGCATCAAGTGTCTTCTTCACATATTTCTTTGAGGGTTAAAAAGAACTAGTGTCTTCATTTTCCTGTGGTTTTGTAACTTTTCTTAAGGTGTGTATGCTCTTCTCTCGCACCATTTGGTGATCTTGAGAATCAAAATAATCTCTTAGACATTTGCATAATCACCCACATATTTAGTTTTGGGATTTTTCTTTTTAAAATGAACCCCATGCGAGTGTTAGAAAAAGGTGTTGCGTATGCTCTCTCCTTGCGCTTCGTGTGATCTTGGAGATCAAAAACAACATACTTATCTTACTTGTGTTACCCTTAGAGAGCTTCCCTCCCAACTTGTGAGAGGGAACAACCCAAGCGGTACTTTTTTTTACTCCGCTATATAAATAATTATGATTGTTGGGAAAGTCTTCAATCACCTGATGTGAATGTCGTATACTAACGAGTTTCACCCTTAGTATTCATGAAGTACATCAAAATCCTTTCTTAGGAAGGGACTAAAAGGCCTCTTGATTGAGCTAATCTTTTTGCATTTATAGGCACCAGTATTACCCCGAAACACAAATTAAGAACCACTTGTTTTAGAGGCCAAAAACCCTTTTACTTGCTGGTGTAGGAGGTCGAACCTCTGAAGCCACCCTACATTCCACTATTCATTTTAGAGACAAGAATTCCCTTAGTTCACAAGATCTTTTGATCTTTGAAGGTAAGAGATTTTGGTGTGCTTGTGTCATGTAAGGGAGAGCCAGTGTCACCAAGATCTCTAGTTATCTGCTTTGTCTAAGTGTTTGGATCAATTCAAGTAGGGACTCAGCAAGTAGTATCATTTCCAACCTCGAATTGTGCATTATCTATGAGTGTCTTCTCACATTACACATTACACATTTTCACACTCAAACTAGACCAAACAAGTGTTTTCAAACTGCTTGTGTTTTCCAAAATCAACTTCACAAAATTACCTCAAAATTGGTCAATTTTTTTCAAAACCTAGCAAAACACACTGTGTGCCACAACTGATTGTCATTCACTGCAACTGAGACATAGAAAACTACAGCTTCCATTTCCAGATCTATGCAACTAACTGTCATTCACTGCAACTGAGACTTAAACCGACACAATTTCCTATCATTGAAAATTTTAGGGGAAAACTAAGACAACCATTTTTTGATCAATTCCTAGGCATTCTCTTGTCCTTTGATCATAGACTTGCAATCTTCTAGACCTACCATTTTGTTTGAGATCCCTAAAAGGATGGGCCAATTATAATCTCTCTTATGAATAGAGTCAAGTATTAGATATTAAAGATAAAATAAAATATTATGCTTCATATTTATCCTAAGCAACCCAATGTCATCCTTTTTCTTGCAAGAATAGGTATATTTAAACTACATATTAATTTATCATAGTCATGATCCACCTAGTGATCCATTAAAATCATCCTTTAAGTTCCATATGTTAAATTTATTCAATATTTTTTTGTGTAGGGGCTCAACATATAGAAACTGAAGTAGAAGTCGAGCCAAATTTAGATACTAGATAAAATAAGGTTGAAGAACATATAGTTTATGTTAGGTAGGAGGCCCAAGTGCAAGGAATGAATGTTCGATATGGGTCATGATTGCTTACATATGCCATCATGGATGAGCATATGAATCTAGCTAAAGAGCTGAAGAGAAAAAAAAAATCTAGAAATTTAGATCATTTACTTCAAATGGATATGGAAAAATTGAAGTTTTATGTTGAACAACCTAGACATAGTACTAGGAGGTCAATGAAAAAAATTGCAAAGAAAATAATTGTTCATTTCATTAACCTTGATACACTTTATCAAACCCAACTATTATCAATTTTACTTCTTATTAATGAGCTACAAGAGCCATTACAATTGTTGGGTATAGATACGAGTACGAAAAAGAGGGAAGGTTCACACCTACAAAAATGCATTGTTAAAAATTTGAAAAAATGGTTTGGGTTCCATTGGGAAACAATCTCAATTAGTAGATAAAGCAATTTCAAGAAGAGACATGTTGACATCAATTTTAAGTGAAAAACGGCCAAAAAAAGACAAATCTCTTCACTTTCAATTGAGATTGGTTTCAGCAAAAAGACATTGACACAATATGTCAAAAGGAGAAATATTCTTGATGATAGTACCTCATAAGGCAATTGGGCAATTATGTGTAGAGTTTCTTGATCTGATAGGATTCAAGATGTTTTTAGGAACTTCATCTCAACCTTTTGGAATGATCATACGCATACTTCATCAAATAGTAGAGATGTTATCAGACACAGGATTGGCCCCAATAATAATGAATTGCATACACAAAATTGGTTAGACATAACACAACATGAGATGTATGTGATTTTTTGTAATTCAAATCCACATATAAAGATTGGGAAAACAATTTTTGAAAGGTTAAAGCCATACTATGTGAAGACAACAAGGTTTTTTTAACTTTTTTTTGTTGTTATCATATTGAATTTGATCTCTACTATTAGGTGTTCTGAAAGATTAGAGAAGAAAGTGATGGTATTCGAAATGCACCTCCTAGATGACCAAGTCAGTTCATAGAATCCATCTTATGTGATAAATCAAATGATGATAATGAAACCAATCAAATAAGTTGCATACAAGAACTCTATTAAACATGTGGAAATTTGAATAAAATTCCTTTGAGAGATGAAGACACCAACCTAAAAAAGTTGTTAAATTGCAAGAGTTACAAGTACATCAAATTTCATACCAAAAGTGGCAAAAAATAAACAAGGTTAGATTATGTAGAAGGGAAGATACCTATTGGAACATTTATGAAAAAGTTTCATAAATTGATACAACCATACATACAGCATGCTTTCTATTCTAAGTGGCAAGCACAACAGTTTTAGACATTAAGAGATGTGTTCCACTTGGAACAGTGTTATCAATAGTTGACTTTGTAGAGAATTACTCTTTTGTACATCAAAAAGAGATTCAATCACAATATTATTTTTCAGACCAGATCACTATTATGGTGCATGTGTGTTATCAACATGCACAAATGGATTTGGATGGTGTTGACAATACATCTCAAGAAAGAGTCATTAAGAAATAATATCACTTCTATATTAGTGATGAAAAATAGCATGGCACACTATTTGTATAGCATTGCTTCAAGAAGGTTTTTGAATATTTGGAAATCAGGGGTGTCAAAATTGAAAAGCATTTTGTATGTTCAAATGGATGTGTTTCACAATTTAAATCCTCAAGGCCATTTTATGCACTATGTAGATATCATCGAAATGACAACATACCACATGTTTGGAGATTCTTTGAGAGTGGGCATGAAAAGGGTGAACATGATGGTGTAGGAGCTTGCATTAAATGTGCTCTAAGAAAGCATCAAATGAATTATGAGGGAGATCACATAAAAGATGCACCCGATGTTGTTGAATGGTGTTAGAAACACTTTGCATGAAATGAGGTTGGCACATCTTCAACAACCAATCGATACATTCCACATAGAGTGTTTTGGGAGATATCAAGTATATTTTTGTTTGAATTTAAATCTTTAAATATACATATATGTGTACATTCAAATTTATTTATTTTTGTTTGGATATATCTATATTAAATTATGAATTTTTAATGTAAAATTAATTTTTGTAGTTGTGGATAAAATTTCAATGCATGGATGCAAGAGGGTACAGAAAACAAGATCTTTGCATTCTGTCATGAGTACAGATAGTTTCATGTGGACATTGCAGACTAGGGATTACTCATGTTTTTGTTATGATTGCATTTTAGAAAACTATTATGAATACAACAATGAACAACAAAGATATGTCAGTGGATGGAATTTGGTGCCACTAGATATTAGTGGAATATACAATGAAGATGAAGATGAAATCTTTGAAGACATTTCTTTGATTTCAATTGATTATGACCATATTTCAAGACTTACTAAAAAGGCTATGTATGTGTATATTTTTATATTGTACATGTGCGAGCTTGTGCAAATTTGTAACTTAATTGTTTATAAAAAAAAAATCTACTTCTTTTAAGTAAATTTACATATACTTAAATGATAGTGGAACTCTATTTTTTTTATTTGCAGTCATAACAGAGCTTGGAAACATAGAAGGTGTTAGTTATTATCTATTGTGTTGCGCAGGATAGAGGCAGAAGCTAAGAGAATCATAAACAAGTGATGGAATGTCATTCCCCATAGGTCTAACAAAATAAATAGATGCTCTTGCAATATTTATCTATTGAATGTATATTTTGAATTTTTTATTCGTATTGACCTTGTAAATGTTATGTCTTACTTTTGAATGTTGGTTCCACAAGTTCAGTTGTAGTGCAAGGGACATATCTAAAACAAGTCAAAATTAATCAACATGGGATTCACTTTATTGATTATCAACCTAAGAACAAAGTATATCAATATAGCCACCTAGTAATTGATATCGTCCTATCCTTTCATCCAGTTCCATGTGCACGTGGATGTCATAAGTGGAGGCTAGATAGTGACAATCATCAAAGAATATTACATGGACCATTTGAATTGGTTTGAATAACATGATGTGTCATAGGTGTACTTTAACAATTTACACAAATTGTACGACTCCAAACTATATTAAATTGAATTTTTTCAAGTTCATTCCATCTTATTTGTCAAAAAAATAAGTATATCATGTATATGTTACTTTAAGTTTAAAATCTCATTCAATTTATTTCTTTGTTTTCTTTTCCACGATTCATTCCCTCTTAATTTACAACTGAATTCTAAATACTTTATTTTATTAATTGTCATGTCACATCATGCATATCTTCATTTTTTTCATGGTTTTGATCATTCATCGTGCACATCTTCATAATTAATTTTAAAATAGAGCACATTATACATTTAAAAAACAAATAGTTGCATTATATATTCTATATACATCAATCCTTTTCAATATATTTGTTGTATATTATCAGCATTTCTAATTTTTCCTATAATTGTTGTATATAAATTGTGCACTTCATATCTCATTTTCCTCATTATTATTGTGCATCTTTTCAGCCTTCTTCTCCAAGCTCTATATACATTATGTATATATTCATTGTTTTGTTTGTTTAGAATTGTTATACATGTGTATGTATTGTATATTTGTTGTACATTACAAAATTCGAAAAAATTCCATAATTGTTGTATATAAATTATGCACTTCATAGCTCATTTTCCTCAAAATTATTGCATATATATTGTGCATATTTTCAAGATTCTTTTAGGTCACCTTTGTAAATCTCAACATATACTGTTAAAGAAGGGTCTTAAGGAAATTATTCATTATAAGTTTCCATATGTCCAGATATTGATGGATGAGGACTAACAATTTGCTACTTTGAAAAAATCTTCTTTATTAGGGTGTCTTCTACAAGGTCTGGAAAATAGCTCTTGTACCACTATTATAAATCATATTTGGGACTGATTAAATCTTAAGAACACCTAGAACAAAAAGATTGAAATTTTTGGAAAGAAGATCTATTTTATTCTTTTAGGCTTTTAAACTAAATCTTAAATATCTAGAAAGAGCATACCCAACCTCAAAACAAATTGAAACATTATTTTTTTTGTTATTATCCAAAACATTTTCATACAATGCTTGAAGTACTGAATTTTTTTGGAGGATATTTTGGTACCAACTCACAACCAATCCAAGATGTTACTTTCATATGTTTTCAAGATTGGAAATAATTCTTACATACAGGTTGTTAGAAATGTGTTCACAAAATTGCTTTAAACTATGATTTTCTTAATTGGGAGTTTTAAACTATGTTAGTGACTGTATATTTTATACTTTGAAATCTTTCATTGCTTCAGACATATATCAAATTTTCTTAATCCTTGATACACAAGTTACATAACAATTATTTGCAAGAAAACAAAAAACATTTCAAAAGATCAAAACTAATGTCCAAAAGGGTTTTATGTAATGGATAAAGATATTGCTTCTACATTGGATACAAGAGTTTATTTCTCTTGGGACAGAAATATTGTCTAATTATTAAAGGTATCTTCTTTTATATGGGTTTCCAAAGATCCTATTGAGAACTAGTGGAAATGACTAAAGAAAAAAATGTTTACAATAAAAATGTTGGAAATTATATGTATTTTATTTTAACACTGAAATTTGAAATCATAAGGAAAAAGAGACACAACCTAAATCAAACTGAAATAGATCTTTTTATTTTGTTCTGTAAACATTTCAAGGAAAAAAATATAGTGGAAGTCAACATAGGCCCATTCTGAAAGTGGTATGTTCCTGCACTTGGCCATGAACAATCCTCCTAGATATTTTCCCAAAAACACACTTTTACTTTTAGCCTAATGGGCCTTTTTGTAACCGATTTCGTATTCCCTTTGTCACCTATAGATAATATTGTAATTAACATGTTCCTATTGATGGCTACCTAATTGATGCATACCTATCTTGTGGTTTCACTAATGAGTAAATGACATATTAACTTATGGATACTTGACAGCTACGTCAAGATATAACAAACATTCCTACAAACCTATCTTATTTCTACATAGTTGATTTATTCCTGAATAGTTGATATATTCATACACTATTGACATATTCTTGCATTACCAATATATTTCTGTATAATGATTTACTCCATCTCAATTATGTAGTAATATTGATTCATAATGTTGGGGTACTTCCTTCAGGTTTTGTACCAGCCCCTTCTCCAGAAGCCGCTAACAATGTGTCATACTCCTCTCATTATGATTTTTTGGTTGCTCTAGTAGTTTCTCCTAGGTCTCCATCTCTATAAACCTACAACAATAGTAGGAAGTCTCCTTCTAGGAGGGTGGGTGATTAGACTCCTACATACAAAGTAAAGAATTCATCTTCTACCAGCTCACTTAACAAGTATAGACAAGTGCAGTGCATTGGCAAGTGTTGGTAATGCATTTTGACGTAAATATAAACATTGTATTTCCTTATTTCTTATAATTTGATTTTTAGTATTAAAAAATTTGAACTTAATTTCGTAATGATGAGGCAAGAATTTGGCTTCTTTTTTTTTTTGTTCCCAAGCATTGTAGAATCTTTTCCCTCTTGTTGATTTAAATTTCTTGGTATTCATTCAACTGTCATGGTATGGGTTTTTGTCCAATATTCCACCAATGATTTGGGATTGATGTGAAATTTATGTTTCATAGTTTGGTACTCACTTACCCACCATTTACCAACAACATTGGTAGTATTCTTCCACTTTCTTGATGCTGGAGGATTTTAAACAGCTTGCCAAGATGCCATTTGACCTTCTTAGCAATACCTTTGTGCAGTTGTTTTCTTTGAAATCACTTTAGGTGCTTTGATAGCTTTAAATGTTTTTGCGGGGTAATTGTGCCTTGATAGCTTCAAATATGATTGCACTTTTACTAACTCCCCAACACTAATCTAGAAATGGTTTTTCAGCCTTCAATTATTAGAAATTGTTGTTACTTTTTACAATGTCCCACACTTCAATAGAATTTGTTCCATAAAAACAAACTCTTCTTATTTTTTCTTGGATAGTTTTTTTTGTAGCTTGTAGTGAAGAGGAGGATAGCAGATGATTGATTCTTGAAGATAGTTGTTTTCTCCTCAGGCAATAAAATCACTACCTTTAACTAAGTGTGAGTGTGTTAAGGCCTTACACATTTGGTAGAAGCAACTTGATCTTTATTTTTAGTCGAGAATTATTTGTAAAGTTGTTTTCTCTTATTTTAGAATTATGTTTGGTATCTAATGAAGAAAATAATGCACAATATAAGTTCAACATAAAATTTGTAATCTAAACAAGGATGCAAATCCTTATACATGTCGTGTAGTTTTAAATTTTGTTCCCATTTAGAAAATCAAAGCCATAGAGAGAACATGCAATCACAATTGACGTAATTACATAAACTGAACAAATATAATGGTATTGTATTAATATAAGGAATGTGGATACATAGTGGTGATAACTGAAGTGAGGTATGACATCCAGTAAGTCTATGCTTGCTTAAATATTGGACTTAGATATAGTAATAGTTGCAAATGTAAATATCATTCTAAATACAAATGAAAAGAGTCACAAGAAGAGGCTAACATCTACCATCCTTTCTAAGCTTTAGAGCCATCAAGAACTGGACACCAATTGACCTGCATAAATCTTCCCAATGGAGCTTCTAGTCATCTCTAATAATTTTGATGCTACTATTGAATTCGATGCTAACATTGTTGCCTCATTCTTAAATTCTTCTTTTGGAGTTTATTACTGTAGAACTCTTCTTACCCCATGCTAAAGATTTAAAAACCTCTTAAGAACATAATAATTAATATCTATATTTTAGCATTGAGTCACTATAATTTTGAAGAATAGGACACTAGTTTTGTAACATGGAAACATGTGGAAAAATGCACATTAAGTGGGGACATTTATGCATGTGAAATGAAGCCACAAGTGACTGGTACAAAACATGTTTAGAATATATATATCTATAAAAAAAAATTCTCTTATTTTAGAATTATGTTGTTTGATATCTAATGAAGAAAATACACAATATAAGTTCAACATGGAAGTTGTGATCTAAACTGGGATACAAATCCTTATACATCTCTTGTAGTTTTAAATTTGTTCCCATTTGGCATATCAAAGCCATAGAGAGAGCATGCAATCACAATCGACATAATTACATAAACTGAACAAATATAATGGTATTGCATTAATATAATGAATTTGGATACATAATGGTGGTAATTGAAGTGAGATATGACATCCAGTAAAGTCTATGCTTGCTTAAATATTGGACTCAGATATAGTAATACCTGCAACTGTAAATCTCATTCTAAATACAAATGAAAATAGTCACAAGAAGAGGCTAACATCTTCCACCCTTTCTAAGCTTTAGAGTCATCAAGCAATGGACACTAGCTAACCTGCATAAATCTTCCCAATGGAGCTTCTAGTCATCTCTAATAATTTTGATGCTACTATTGAAATCAATGCTAACATTGTTGCCCCATTCTTAAATTCTTCTTTTGGAGTTTATTACTGTAGAACTCTTCTTACCCCATGCTAAAGATTTAAAAACCTCTTAAGAACATAATAATTAATATCTATATTTTATCCTTGAGTCACTATAATTTTGAAGAATAGCGCACTAGTTTTGTAGCATGAAAACATGTGGAAAAATGCACATTAAGTGGGGACATTTATGCATGTGAAATGAAGCCACAAGTGATTGGTACAAAACATGTTTAGAATATTTATATCTGTAAAGTTGTTTTCTCTTATTTTAGAATTATGTCGTTTGGTATCTAAAGAAGAAAATAATTCACAATATAATTTCAAAATAGAAGTTGTGATCTAAACAGGGATGCAAATCCTTATACATCTCTTATAGTTTTAAATTTTGTTCCCATTTGGCAGATCAAAGCCATAGAGAGAACATGCAATCACAATCGACATAATTACATAAACTAAAAGAATATAATGGTATTGTATTAATATAAGGAATGTGGATACATAATTATTGTAACTGAAGTGAGGTATGACATCTAGTAAAGTCTATGCTTTCTTAAATGTTGGACTCGGATATAGTAATAGCTGCAATTGTAAATATCATTCTAAATACAAATGACAATAGTCACAAGCAAGGAAAAATTTAGTGGTGAATCTTCGCCAATTGGTGAATAATAGAAATCGGGAGCTCCAAAAATGGTGAATAGTACAAGCTAGAATGGAGACTGAATCGCCAAGTTTTTTACAAAAAAATAATTTTGTCTTGATTAATTCGCCATGTAAAAGATGCGTCATTGGCACTGATTCGCTAGTAGTTTATACAATAAAATTTAAAAATATTAATAATATTCACCAGTAATATTGTGTAATTCTGGAGAATCAAGAAGGGAATCTACTATATTCGCACCAAGCTCTCGCAAAGACATCTGATCAAAGCTCTATTTGATCTTCACCATTCACTATTTCCAATAGTTCATGACATACGTCACCATCGTTGTATCGGCGGGACATCCCTAAGTGTCCCACCGATGATGTTCACTCACGCTGATAAGGCTTCCTGTAAAGTGCAGAAAACTCCTTAAAACAAATCGACATTACTTAAAATAAATTCCATTATATTCCAAATAAGGTCGTCATCTCATTCATACATTCATCATAAAACAAGTCGATTACATACAACGACATAAAAGTCAAAAAAATATCGTTCATTACATTTCAGTTTAAATCTTACAAGTGTCGAAATACACATTTCAAATAATAAATACAAAGGATGATACATATCCAGTTTACAAATTTGAGACTTAGGCATTCAGTCGCCATAAGCTCGTCAATATATACATCATGAATAATAAAACATTTTAAAAGAAGAATCATTCAATCGATCTTCTATCCATAAGCAAATCTTCAAAAGAAGATGAGAACAAGAATCAGGTGCTTTTCTGCCCAACCTCGAAGCTTACACTTCCCTGGAATTTTTTAGTCAATCAAGAAATACCCGACCCTGCACGAATTGCTTAGCAAAAAGCAGTCTACGAGCAAGATGGAATCTGGTGCAAGCCTAGTACTACTAGTAATCCACAAGCATTTTCAGTTTTCTAATTCAGTTAAGAAAGAAGCAAGTTCGGTACTAGGATATGGTAGAGAGCTCAAATAACCCATCTATTTCAATGGTACAAATAATTACTTGGCCAAGTAAAATGTCATGCACGACAATAAAACGTAGTTTTGGAAAAAGCAAAATCACACTCTCTATTTACCCATATTCGGCACCTGTCCCGGAAGGTAACTTTCCCAAAAACAACGCATGCAGAATTATCTATCATTCATGCATGGTTCAAACAGTCAATCACAATCTTTCGCAATCTTTCAACATTTAACTGAAAACAGTTTATCAAACACCACTTTTCATTGTTTCAATTCGCATAAAGACATAAAATCAGCATTTAATCCAGTCATTTAAATAATCAATAAATTTCAAAATGAAGGTGTATCTCCAGTATGTCAAAATACATATAGCAACGTAAATTAAAAGAGCACATATTCAGTTGTTTCAAACTCTTATTTAATTTAAGTTATTTAAAAATTCGTTTGGATAGTTTACAAAAATTGACTGGAACTCAATTTAAGCATTTTGATTCAAGTTCATCCTATTTTCAGCATTTACATGTCCATTATATATCAAATTTAATCTAACTGTTTTAAGATTCTGAGTTTTGACAGTTTTCCTAAAAAGTGAAATAATCAAGTTATAATTCTATTTTTGATGTTTTCTGTCAATAAATTCATAATTTCTGTCAAAGAAATTTAACTGATTGCATCAACATATTTCGGTTCTCTCAATTTGATCAGTTCAATTCCAAGTTTAAATTGGTTTTCTAATTTGCAGTTCATTGTTTTAAGAACGATTTAAATCAAAGTTTGTCTAAATCTCAGCATAAATAAATTTAATTTCTGTTTCAAAGCTTTCTTGAATTCTGGAAAATAATGACACAGTTGGATTTTTCCAATATAATTTGTTTATGATTCTAAACTTTAAACTTGTTTTCTATTTGGGTTTATTTCTGAGTTTGTCAATATTAACAATCCAAGAGTTTATATCAAGATTTCTCCTAAATCTATGGTTCACAATTTGTCTTTAAAAATTTGGAAAAATAATTTCTTTCTGATAATTGTTCCCAGAATTTATTGGAAACAAAATTTAAAATCTAATTTGCAAATTTAAATCTCAAAACTCCTACCTGGAAAAATCATTTTCTGTATACTGTCTCTGCCTTTCCTTTGCAATTCTACCTTGTTGATAACTATCTTACTCCCTTTGGCCTCACTTATTTCCTTTTTCCTTGCTGTTGTCCCTGCTGTGGCCGCTCCTTATCTCTTCCTGACCGCACCTTGTTCTCTTCCTAACTCCTTCCTACCCCTATATTTTCCCCTTGGCTACGGTGAGAGAATGTTAGCAGATGGCGTGGGTGACCTTCCTGGCTGTGCGTGGAAAGGAGAGGAGTCTCCCTTGTTACTGTGTGGGCTGGCGCAATGTAGAGTGTGAGTTGAAGATGGCCGCACCTTATCCCTATAGGTGTGGAGAGTGTGAGGGAGGATGGAAGTTGTAAGGTGATCTCACCTTACGCGGCTCTCTACAGGATGCGTGGGAGAGTATTCTCCACTTCCTTTCTGCAGCGCCTCCAGCACTATGACATGCGCCCCTCTTAGATCTTTGTTGCCTGTCACTCCTCTTGCGTGGTCTCCAGTGGCTGTGTATTAAGAGAATTCTGTGGCTGCGTATCGAGTGGAATGAGCAGTTTGCTCACTATTTTGAATTTCTTCCCTTTGTCTCCATTAATCACTGTGAAGAAATTTCTTTGTGCTTAATTTCCTGTCTCTCTCTAAATTCGAATTTTCTGTATATGCAAATTTTTTGTCTACACAATTTCGGATTTCTCCTCAATATATCATTTTTTCCATGCATTCATGCAAAACTTAGATCCACTATTTATTCAATTTGATCTTTAGATTAAATTTAAACTCTTTGTTTAAGATATTTTTAAGATATTTTAAATCTTCCACTTTTGCTGAGTTCAAATTTGCTTGCAATTTTCAATTTCGAATTTTGAACGTATTTCAATTCCCATTGAATAATTTAATTGAATTTACAAAATGAATCTATTTCAAAATATAAAATTCATTTATTTTCACTATTTCTAATTTAAATATCATTTAAATTTAAAAATAACTTTATTTAAACTAATATTTAATAAAAATCAAGTTTAAAACTCAATTACATTAAATTTTCAAATTTTCAACTTCATATTTCAAAAATAAAAATAAAATATTAAATTCACCATTTATTTTATTTAAATTGCATTAAATTTCATAATTTAACGAAATTATCTTCAAAAACACATTTTTTTTTACAATTTTCTAAGAAATCAAACTAAAACTAGATTTTTCAATTTGCAAGCATAATATACGCACGAGACATTTAAAATATCAATCTACGTGAGTGTGTGAGATCTCATCTATTCGCACACGTCAATCGGCTAAACAACTCTATCTGATCGTTGTTCTCGCCTTCGACCTCGTTCACCTGTTTCCTGCGTTCACTTGCACTCAATTCATCATCAGTAATGACAAATCCCGAAATAAACGTAATTACAATAATTTGCATTTCAATTTCAATTAAATCATCTTCATAATAATCATTAAATAATCTAATTCGACATGAATGATAAAGTCTGCATTTAAATAAATAAGAAAAAATTCTATACGTGACACTTCCATACTCCACCTAGGGTCCAGGTTGAATTAGATAATGGGAAAAGTAAGACTAAATGAAACTTGAAAATTTTACCATCGACTAGCTTTTGAATTGGACGGTTTCAAATTCATTCCATGAGAAAATATTAGCGTGAGTGATCATCATTTGTGGGACACTTAGGGATGTCCCACTGATACAACGATGATGACGTATTTCATGAACTATTGGCAACAGTGAACAATGGAGATCAAATAGAGCTTTGATCGAATGTCTTTCCGGAAGCTGTCCCCGAACCCCACAAGGGGAAATTGCTCCCTCGACCCCCATAATGGGGTTCTTCCCCCTTGACCCTCGCAAGGGGCGCTGCCCCTTGACCCCGCCAGTGGCTGCCACCCTTAGGCCCCTACTTAAATATTAAAAAAACTAAAAATATATGGAGCAACTACGTCGACCAACTATGTAAATTTTTAAAGGAGAGATTCACCATTGTAATTAATCTTTTTAGTGATTATTCACTAGGATTCGCCACTGTGATTATTATTTTTACCAATTATTCAGGAAGATTCGCCAGGATTTTACAAATTTTTTAATATTGTGCATAAGATTCGCCAGGAAAATTAATATTTTTTTTCAAATAAAAGGAAAGATTTGCCAGGATTTTACACCTTTGTGAAGGGGGGTTTCTTAAAGTTATCATTGGTCACAAGAAGATGCTAACATCTTCCACCCTTTCTAAGATTTAGAGTCATCAAGTAGTGGACACTAACTAACCTACATAAATCTTCCCAATGGAGCTTCTAGTCATCTCTAATAATCTTGATGCTATTATTGAAATTGATGCTAACATTGTTGCCTCATTCTTAAATTCTTCTTTTGGAGTTGATTAATGTAGAACTCTTCTTACCCCATCCTATAGATGTAAAAACCTCTTAAAAACATAATAATTAATATCTATATTTTAACATTGAGTCACTATAATTTTGAAGAATAGGGCACTATTTTTGTAACATGAAAACATGTGGAAAAATGCACATTAAGTGGGGACATTTATGCATGTGAAATGAAGCCACAAGTGACTGGTACAAAACATGTTTAGAATATATATATATATATCTTTCTTCTGAAAATAGTAAAGTTTTTTTATATATGGAAAAAAATAATTACAAAATGGTAGCCGAAAAATACCAAGGCAAGGCCAAAATTACAAAGTAGAAAGTCTGTTTTTTGTAACATACATATCATAAGCTCTTATGTGTCAAAATTTGACTTTAAACAAAGTTCAAAGAGAAACAAGAAAGATAGTTGTTTCTTCAAAAAAAACAAGAAGCTAATCAACACCTGGTAACTAGATAACAAATTTTCAAGCAATATCATCTAAAAACTTGATATGATGATAGATTGATGAAAAATAACTTTTATCACCAAATAACGCACCCTTGCTAAGTTGCAAAACTTAGCTTATTGGTGAAACATTGAATCTCTTATAGGTTTGTGGGTCACCTATGAGTATATGGCTTAGAGAAGCTATTTTTACATGTTCTAAGCTAAACAAATTCATATGTTATTGTTGTTTGAATGCTTTAGTTGGATTTTCTAAGAGCTCAATATGAAGATAAGACCGATCAGTTGGGATTTTCTTTCAGAATATTTTGAGACTTGTATAGGTTTTATATCTGATGTGTTTAATCTCAATGGGATTTCACCAAATGCAACATTATATGGTTTATTCATAAGGCTTCCTTTGAACTTTCAATGCGTAAACCTTTCAACTATTCAAGAGGTTCTTAGCAGATCAAAAGTTTATAGAGGAAAGGTCACAACTATGAAATTCAAGTGTTTCAAGTGCATGATAGTGATCAAGGGATGATAGTTTCAAGCTGAAGTAAGACAGTATATTGAAGGTCATTCAAGACAATGAAATAAAAATGAATGACACATCAAAGGAGGAAGGAGATGAATATTTTTTATCTACTTTCCTCATTATTGGGTTACATTATTTGCAATACAAGCATATCCAAGAGCAGTTTAAGGAAAAGGCTAGCAGATCTGAGTCTGTCTATTATACTGCTACAAATGTGGTGAATATAAAATTAATGATGAAATTGTTTGAGAAATATTTTCAAGGGTTCAACTCAAAAATAATCAAAAAGGATGCTATCCTAGAAGGTTTGGAAGTGATGATCCCCAATTGCTTCATTCCAAGAGAAAGAAAGAATTTTTTCAGATCGGCTATCACGATTGAGGACTCTGAAGATGATTTCTTTGTGCATATTTATTTTCATGTTTTTTTTTTAAATCATTAGTAGATTGTGTCACTTCAAGAGGTACTAGCCATATGGTACCAATATTAGGAGGAGGTGTTTGTTTTTTGAGGTAAAATGGCCTATTTCAAATACTTTTACAGTGTATGCTTGGGTTTCAGTTCTCGATCGTTAATGAGAAACTTTCATCTTGGAGCATTCAAATTCAAGAAAGAAGACAACAACATGTCTAGGACATATGAGGTTGAATGCAGTGTTTTTTGAAGGGAGTAAATGGAGGTCAAGTTTTAAGAGATTTATGATGATATCATAGATAATCCATAACAAACACAAGAGGACAGACAATGTCATGGAAAATGATGCAATCCCAACTTTGTTCCCATAAAGACAATTTTGGAATCATTATGCTAGGAAGGGCGGGGCATGAACACTAACCTTAGCACAATCATTAATAGACAGAGAGGTACTACAATGGACAACAAAAACCTAGTGGACAAGTTCCTAGCATGGAAATGATTATGCTATAACAAAAAAACTTATGACTCAGAGGTTTAGGCGGTAGCTCTAGAGTTAATCTTCTATGACAACACTTAATGGTCTTTAAAGATTATTTTAACTGAAGAGAAGTTGCTTCGTGTCAAAATGGATTTCAATTTAATGAGTTTTACAAACAGTTATGGTGGTATACTCAACAAAAGGACAATTTCTATAAAAGGATAGGGAAATTTTGGTTGCTCATTGAGAATGTAATATCTATGTTTCTTGGAAACTTTTCTTCTTCTTTCTTTCCTACCTTTCTAGCATTGAAATTTTTCCAAGGTTTTGAATCTAGCAGGGTTTATTATTGTCAACATTATTTTGTTTCCATTGAATCATGCCTTTCAATGAAGGGGACATCCACATAGTCCACTAATCATGCAAAAGATAGACATTTGGTCAATTAGAGGATAGTCTCCATGAGAGTATAGGTACAATCCTCACCATTGCTCATGAATGAGAAGCAAGCCAATGCTAAGTATGAGAAGGTTGAATTAGATAAGTAAGTTGAATTCTTAACCCAAAAACCAAGTTGAAAGGGTTATTTATGATGCATATAAAGGCAACTGAAGGAAGCAACAACATGGCTGTCTAATCATACTCAAAGCATAGTGAAAATGTAATGGACTATGCAAGATAACTGAGGCATTATTTTTATGAAGGTTACATACCAAAGAGGCAATTAAGCAAGGGCAGTCTCATATCATCAGAGGTTAGAAGACAGTCTATAATGATATGAGCCATAGAAGCTATGCAAGATAGTCTTGATTAAGGTGTTGTCAATCCTTATGCATGGAAAACTTAAGATAATTGATGAGGGTAACAATGAGAGTATAAGGAAAGTCTTATATATATTATATGCTTAAGGGAAAACTCTTTTCATCTTAAATGTCCAATGGCTAAAAGGTAAGGTAATGTCTTTGTGGAAGCCTTGACAATCCTCATGAATGTAATGTAATGTACAGTCTGTTGGTGTTTTTTCTAGTTGAACCCCATAATTCTCTAAAGGAGTGCCAAACCTTATGTTTAATAAATCCCTAGGTTAGTGGCCAACACAATGAGTAAATATTTATGAGGTCTTTACTCCTGCACTTCAGGCTCTATGGGACCTAGGAGGGTATTTCCATATTGTGTTCATTCAGATTTGTTAAAATGGAAAACACTTTTGCATAGATGGGTTCCTACTACTATAAAATGAACAAAATCTACTAAGATTTGGTTGATCTTTGAGTAAATAAATATCCATTTTCTAGGAATGAGGGTGTATTTCAAACTTACATATCAGAGTTGACAAGATTTTAATAAGTATTGTTCTCATTTTGAACCTATGACTAGGCTTACCACTAGTTAATTGATTACATGAATTCTTAACAAATAGGCCAGTGCCTCATCAATTAGGTTAATGGAGACAAATATGGAATACCCAATAATACACAAATTATTTAATCCTCAAATAGATAGACTATTTTCATAATGCCTTACATTAAAAAAACTCACATTATCCAAAACATCACTTCTTACCAAATCCCATGCAAATTTTTATAGACTTGTGACTCTTCTCAAGCATTTAATTAACTCTTTGAGCTAAAGCATAAAATAGAGCCATACATTCAATTAAACCATTGAAGATAAATGAAAAGATCCTTGATATTTTCATTTATAATCTGCAAAAATGTACAAAGGAGAGTACATACTTTAGAATTTAGATTTGTTTCGGCATCAGTCATTCATATAGAACTATTCAAGAATATTACATAGAGGACCCAAATCCAAGACAAATGGCAAGCATATTTATCAACCCTTCTGCATTATGTTTGTTTTTTGCACTTAGAATCTACCCAGACCATTCTATACTCAAAATTTTGACCTCTATAATGAGCCTTGAAATCCCTTTTATAGACTAAGGGAGCAACAAGCATCAAAATCATTACAGTTACATTTCAAAAGTATTTCATTTCAGAACAAATTTTAATTTCATTTCAAAAATTCTCTGATAGTGACTTGTAACCATTTACCAAGCAGGGGAGCCTGCAATCATAACAACCACCAAAATTGTTTGTCAATCCCTCCAAAAGTAACCTCAATCACCAACGAAAACCTGCGTTCCACATCCACGTCAAGCCAAAATCACAACAATACCATTACCACAAAAAAATTCAAACCCCATACACCACTTCCATCACCCAGAACCAACACCAGCACCAGAGCCACGATACATGCACCCACTTTGCATCTTTGCAACAACCGAAGGAGAAACCACCGCTCCTTCTTCATCTTTGTCCTTTCCCGCCATGGAATAATCATGCCCGCTCATGGTCTTTACAGAAATTGGAGACATCGCAAGCACCTCTTCCCCTGGGGAAGCCATTTGGTTCAGAATCATGAGGTATTGCCGATACCCTAAGTCTGTTTCAATCTCACTATCAGATGGGCTATCAGTGATAGCAATGGGGGAATTTTTTCATCCATAGGAAGCTTGGACATACCTAATCTTTCTTCATATTCCCCGCACAAATCTTGGAACTTCATTTCCCTTTGCCTATATCATCTTTGTAGTTGCAGCTTGGCCTTTCAACATGCGGTTGCCTTTGGTATCAATTGATATGGGCTCCTTGCCATGGGTGGCCTCTTTGCCTTCTCCCTTCAGAATTGAAGTATCCTTAGGTGTGTTATGTTCGTGTTCTAGAACATCGCCATGAGGCTTCTGCAAATTAAACCTTAAATATCTTCACACCGGTAGCAAAGAAGAAGTCGGCTTACTCATCTTACTCAAATATGCAATTTTACAATCTCACACCAGAATAATCGCCACTTACTACACAAACATAAAAAATTCAGACTCCTGATTGCAATGGCGAAAATGATAACTCTCAATCCACATTTATTGAGTGATTTGGTGATGTTGATCATCAATGTTCAATTAAAACACACACTCAAACAAATGATTATTCATTGGCGTCCACTTCATCACCGTTAACTTCCCAAGTGCATGGAAATTCGCACATCATTCTTCATGATTACAAGTAGTTAGTTCTTCATATGTACGGATATCAATTTAAACACTCCTAAAGAGTATATGCCATTAATGCTTGCTCTTCGTAGAGTAAAAATGGCCATCACATACGTGTTTCTAGTTTTTGAATGTCAACTGTCGATCCATTGGTGAGGTGGTAGATCAAATGACTCATATTGAATTTATTGTATTTGAATTCCTAGAGGTCATCGCTCATCCATTTTCGACCAATGGGAACTCGCCAGCGTAGCACCCACTTACTACATGCGGGCTCCACTTTCTATTCATCGCGGTTAGCTGAAGACATCCACATGTCAACTTTTTGTTGACCCCACAGCTTTTAACAAGCGCTCACCTTTTCCTTACGAGCCAGTAGGGAACAACTGAGATTAGATCCTCATGCACAATCATCGCCGTCAATTTAAAACATTAGACCATAAGCCCAGTAGTGGAGATTGGGCCCCACATCCGTAGGACACGTGTCATCATCTCGCTGACCTCACGCTAAATAACAAGTCGACACTTGAAACCAACGAGCTAGTGGGGAACGACCCATATTAGATCTTGCAATCGAATGGCTCCTCAACCTACACATGCGATAAAGTTAGTACTAAATATGGGGCCATGACTAGGCCTATGACAATTAGACCCTCGAGGCATGACTTAAACATAAATATTTTTGAAAAATATTTTGGCTCAACTTAGGGAAATTTAAAATGTGAAAATGAACGAGGTGACCGACCCTCCTAGACAAAGGGGTTGGTGATAAAAACACATTCGAAGGCTTTAAGTGATGACTTAAACTACCGGGAACTGGCTATGACAATTCAACTCAAAATTAAAAGAAAGAGGTTTTATGATAAAATGACGGTTCTCTATGCCAAAACCCTAACATATCCTTGGGAAAAAAGGCTCGATATCATGACTAGACCCACGAGTTACTCAGAAAATTGTAAAATTTTGGGAGCTCCATCACAGTCCAAATGATAATCTTATTTAATGACTATGATGTCATCAAGGTCATTAATAGTTGAAGATATTGCATTATTTACTTGAAACATCTATAGCATCCAAGCCATTTTCTTTATTGGAGTAATGTCTACAAAATAAGAATTATGTCTTTGCAAAGTGAAAGAAGGTGATAAGAAAGGGTATAGTAAAATTGAAGAGGAAGAAGAACATCAAGAGTTGATAATGACCACAAAGTTTAGTCACAAGGGAAAAATGATACAATGCACAAGCATAAAGGTCAGTGATGTAAACCATTTCATGAGTTGTCAATTAATGGCACCACGAAGGTTGTAGACATTCATATCAAAGCATATGGTATATAATATGTATGCATATAAAGTAGGTTGATTAGTGATTACAAATTGGTATCTGAACATGTCATATCATAGTAGCATAACCCTCAACAAGCCTGCCATTAATCCTAAGTAATCATGAGTTATTCCAAGTTTTCACAAGTTATTCAAGAAGTTAGGCCTTCATAAAAAACTTTTACAAACTGTTTGAACATACCTTAAGCAATCTCAAGAGACAAATAAAAAGTAGAATCTTAGAAAATTTACCTTTTGTACCCAAGAACGACTCCTCATACATAGAACCTAGAAAAAGACATGTTCCAAAGAGTTAGAATCTAGATAAATTACCAGCATGTTTCATTCAAAATTTTGAGTAGCTATTGTGAAAACATAAAATAAACATTGCATCTTGTACCAACAACTTGTTTACCTATTAATTAACTTAGGCTCCACTAGGGTCGTAATGTCGACTCCAAATCGAGTGACCCTATGAGTGAGAATCATGCTTTGATGGATGCAACGAGCCGTGAAGGTAGTACAATATATGTACACAATCTAATTACATTATGCCAAATTGGAATAATGTTATATATCTATATACATGTGTACAAATTATATGTATACATGAGTACATGATTTAAAAACTTAAATCTCATCTATCCACTAACATTAGTCGCAAAAACTGAATCATGCATACATACATGGTCCATCCTCAAACCCAGTGTAACATGAGCTAACTCCCTCTACAATATATATATATGTAACATAAATGTGTACATTAGGACTATCTACTATTTAAGTAAAACAAGTAATATTAAAGTTTAAACAAGTTTAAATTATGCATGCATGTACATACATAAATACCTCTATATCAAGTCGTGCAGGATCTGCTACAATGATCCTATCTATC
The DNA here is from genome assembly GCA_007115665.2 of Sequoiadendron giganteum. NCBI lineage: Eukaryota > Viridiplantae > Streptophyta > Pinopsida > Cupressales > Cupressaceae > Sequoiadendron > Sequoiadendron giganteum. The sequence continues at coordinate 92,620,258 of CM021106.1, read as the reverse complement.
AACTCGATTGTATCACGGGTCTCCCTGGCTAGCTCCATTATTGATGGGTGTAGTGGATGTTGGTGGTTTTTAAAGAACCAAGCAAATTTCACCAAGCATCTATGAATTTTCTAGATTCAATTCTTGAATACTTAGAAATGATTGACCAACAAATGAGAGGAAGCTAAGATGCTTCCCTCTTTCACTTTGGGCTCTGCAAAACCTAGGAGGGTGATTCCACAATGTGCATCTTACAATCTTGCTACACAATTATACCACACATTTCATAATAAACAGATACATTCTCATTTAAATGCTAAATAGATGAAACATTCAAAGAAACTGGAAATTCCTTTGAAAGATCAAACACCTAAAGCTGAGAATTCACACAACACCAACCTCAAAAAAGGTAAATCTATTAAGAGTTTTTTTTATGAATATTGTTCTCAGATTAAAAACCAGAACCATAGGAAATGCACTCAACACATTTAGATTAGTGCCCTATCTCAGGGTAGGGAGTCAAAACATAGTAAATTGAACTATAAGGTGATTTTAATTCCAAATAGCCATGATCTTTGTGAAATTGCATTACAGTTCACATATCAATACTCAAACTCTACGACTACCTATAAGATCCACTAAACATCTACATGAATTCATGCTTTAATCAAGGTATTTTAACTGATTCATTAAACCAGAGCCAAAACTAAAGCATATTTCACTGCAAAACAACAATGAAAACTAATGAAAGGATCTTTGATCGAATTTTCATTAATAATTCACCTAGAATTTTACAAATGGAGAGACAATAGACTCAAAATATTTGTATATTTGATTCAGACATGCTTGGAAACCATATAATTTACAAAATCTACTTGCACAACTTAGAACCTAAGATACCAACTCAAAATGTATTTTCTTTGTGTTATCAATTTTCATTTTCAGATCTATAATTCAAAGAGAGACCCGCACAAATGGCCCTGAATTCCCTTTTATAGAATAAGGGAGAAAAACAAGCTTCAGGACGATATGTACACATGTAACATTTTCATTTGACAAACTATACCGGTTATTCCATAAGGAATAGTTACAACAAACCAAAAGAATATTCTTCATTTACACAAAGGCTTCCTTTTAGTCAGTGGAGACTCCCACCCCTTCCAAAAGGTAGTATGTTGAAGGGAGTAGTCTTCAAACTATTGCAGCATCTTTATCTTTTTTCAGAAAAGTGACAAAAGATTTCCAAAAGGAGGGAAAAGGTGGATCAAAATCCAAATCAGCATCTAGCACCAATCCAACTCATCAATAGTCATCACTTACCTGTTATATTTTGAATTGAGAGAAAAATGTATTTTATACATTACATCTTCTGAGGCCAGACCTATACTATACTTGACCAAGTATATGTGTTCTCCATTCTTGTGCTTACAACTCCAATTCATCAATGAAAATCTTCTTCCACAACTCATATTTTACGTCAAAAGGCCAATTAAACCCAATAATTTCATCTATCCTCTTTCTGTAGGGAGCATACTTTGCCATCACTAAATTGGCTTCTTTATCAAAATCTTCCAAGAAACTAATGATGAAAGACAGTTTCTCAAGAGTATTTTTCAACATATCAATATCAACACTCTCACATATGAGATATGCTTGAGAAACAAGAGTTGTATCTAGTTGATCCTTCCATGTCTGTAAGGGTTTTACCTCATCATATGTATGTTGAATATCAGGTAACAACACCAAATCTGCTTTATCAGATATTGCATTCAAATCTTTTATTTTCACCTTCAGAGGAGTAGTGTACCCTTGAAACTTTTGCTCTTTAATCTTGTCAACTAATTTATAAGTCTTTACAACCTTTTGATACTTATCCTTCTGATGTGCAGCCCCAACTACCATGAGTTTCAAGTTATCAAACCTAGGAATCCATTTGTCCAAGATTGGGTAAATCCTTATCTCGTTGAGACAACTTTATTTCTTGCAGCATTAAAGAATAATTGCAATGAATACTATTTAATTTACCCTGAATCTTCATATTTAAATGCTTCAAAATAGTATGAACAATATTTGAATTGTTTTCATACATTGTATCTTGAACCCATGCAAATAATCTCCTATATACTTCAATTTTTTGAAATAATTTCTCGTTGGTGGGCTCATTTGATGGAGCTACACTTGATGTGCTTGTCTCCTCAACTACAAGTGGATCTTGGCCCAAGTTGTATGGAATTATTTCCAAGGATTGTTCTTGTGGGTGAGGAGGATATTGATGAGGATGTGTTATTGGAGAAGTGGGTGCAACATGACTTGAGCTAGTTGGCCCTTGATTCCTCAATGTTTCCATATGTTGCTTCCATAGTGCTAGCTATGTTTCCAATTCAGCAACCCTTTGCTGACTCTTATTGTATTCATCAACAAGGTCATTATATTTACATGTGTACATGTCTCTATCGGTAGTGAGGCTCTCCACTATTGCTTTAGTGAATTTAGCAACATTTAATTTCATATCAACAGCTTACAATGCTAGAGTATCAGAAACTCTGCTTATAACCAATTTCCCACTAAATTCAACTAATTCTACAACTATTGGCTACTTAGAACCCAAAGACAATGACCAAATTGCCAAGGCATCCCATTCCTCACTAAATGTTGACCTTTTAAGTGCCAATTTGGCCTCTTCCTTAGTTTGAAACAAGGGCCTTTCACATCTCCTTATGAAATCTAGCACAATTGCATCAACAATATCCCATTCAGGCAACAATAACACACCACTTTTCTACACAAGTGCTCTGCCCTCTTCTGCTATGATACTTTGAAATTCCTTCCTCATATCCTTCCTTACATTTGCTTGAATAACACTCTCAAGAAGTTTTGTATGTATGCTCTTCACTTTATCCATATTCTCTGCTAATTCCGGAGCCTTTGCTCTCCACACAAAGTATGTGAATGCCTTTTTTTCAATAAAAGAGTCATCTTCCATGAATGCCTTGCATGCTTCCTACCTCAAGTCAGCTGCATTATTTAAACCACTTATATCAACCTTCCCCCATCTAAGGCTTCTTTCTCCAGATCTTGATGAATCCTACCTTGGGGGAGAAGGCATTCCCTATTGCATCTCTTTAGGTGTCACCATAATATCATATTCATCTATTTTGAGGTAATCAACTACCCCTCTCACCTCAATCCTTTTATTTTTGGCTAGTGGTTGCTCAGATGGAGAAGGACCTCTTGGGGGTGAATCCACATCAATTATAATAGGTGGAACCTGTCTTGGAGGTGATGGCACTGATTTCTTAGTAAAAGTCTCCCTTGATCCCTCTGATATAGTAGGGGTTGGCAATGTTTTTCGTTTCTTTACTGTTTCCTTCTTCCTGGAGTAGATTCTAACTTTTGGTTGTGGTTGATAAGAAGTTATTTCCTCCAATACTAATGTGGGATCTTGTTCAACTGTCATTGACTTCCCCTTGTCTATTATTATACTTTCTTCCCTCAAGACACCCACTATGTTCTCAAAATTATCGAGAACATACATAACTCTCTTCAATTCACCCTTGATATTGGGCATAGAGTCATAATTGTGATCTTCCCTTTTAGTTGTATCCATCATTTTATTGAAAGAAAGATACTTTTCCTTCCTCTCCTCTTGTTCTTGCAAATCAAAGATATTCCTAATGACATCTTCAGGATAATAAAAGTTGTGCACAAATGATCCACTCCTATTATTTTCCTTCAAGGCAGCAATAAAATGCTCAGGGTCATGGTTCCTTGGGCGCATTGTTCCTAATCTGTATGGTGCAAGAAGATGTCCCAAGTTGTTCCATCCTCCCTTTTCCATGACAAAATTTGCAAACACTATCCATTCAGGGAAGAATGAGCCCTTCTTTAGTGTCTCAGGAAAGTGTACCATCTTTTCTCCTCCCAATTGTCTCATAATTTCAATGAATCCAATCCTCAATGGCACATATCTTGGTAGTGCATGTGGATTTACATTATTGTCATAAACCCTTAAGATTGTTGTGTTGGGGTATGCAATTATATCCCCCCAATTGTAGCACAAATTCAAATTGGACCTTTTCTTCATGGGCCTAAGAAAACCATGTATCTCTTTAGGGATCCTTGATGGATAATGAACTAAGAACCTCCTCAACTTTGAAGCAAAGGAATTGTGGAAGACCACAATCAAATTTCAAATCATCCTTGTCCAGGATTTGAGTCCAGCATTGGACATGCAGCTCAAAATCACCCTTTGCTTTTGTTAGTGTCATATCCTTACCAAAATTCTTCTCTCCCCTATATAGGAACATGTGCATTAGGAGAGAATACCACCCAAATTTCACCAATTAATGTCTTGCCTTTAGTGCAGACAAACCCTTATGAATTTTCTCTGCCAAATAGGTAGCATAATCATACACTATATTATAAACTAGGTGTTGGAGGTGTGCTGCCATATACATGAAATTTGTTGGCATGGTGGATGGTGCATCAAAACCAAGGATTTGGAATAAGGAGAAAAAAAAATTCTTAAAGTAGTTGGAAAAGTACTTCATGGGAAAGGGTTCATGTTCATCCTTACCAATCTTCATCTACTTCATATTCTTCTCAACCCCAGTACTTGTAGTGTGAATGGGCAACATTGTTGTTCTGAACAGAACATTTATATTCCTATACTCTTCTCTGAAGGCTTTGAGGTCAATAGGAATCATATCCTTGTTCCATTCATGCAGGCTGAAAACCTCTACAATCTCCTCTCTGGTTATCTTAACCATTTCAACACCATCATATGCCCTGATTACTCTTGAAATAGGATCATACCTCGCAACAATTTCCTTCAAAAAATCCATGTCCATGTAAACATTTGGCACCACCAATTTCCCAAGATCCAATCTCCAAGGGTTGCAAATAGGAACTCCCAAATTTCTGCTCCCAAACCAATTTTGGAATAATTTCCACCCTTTGTACGACACATTCACATCCTTGATACCGTATTGTTTGTCCTATAACCCTTCCTTGATTGTAGGGCCATAAAATAAAAGTATTCCCTCAACCTTTTTGCTAGTGGAGGGTTTCAATTGGTCAATAATGTCCTAAGAGATAGTCCTGGATGTGGTCTTAGAACCGGGGGTTTGTGCTTTGGGTGCCATTGGAAACAAGGTGGGTTCTAACAAATCTAGGGTTTCAATGATGAAAGGTTTAAAACCTATCTTTTCAATTCAAAACCTAGGGCATGGCTCAAAGGTGAAATTTCAATGGGTTTGATAAGATCTTGAATCTTCAAAGAAAATTCAAACTACAATAAAGAAATTAAAAAGTACATAGACCAATTCAACTCGAAGATGCAGTGAATAGTTACCCTAATTGAATACAATTCACATAAAGCACGGAGAATAGAGTTTGTTTTACTTACAGATTTTTCGCTTGAAGGAAACCCTAATTTTGACTGCGTTGAACTCTGGAATGCTTTTCTCAATCTCCTAGATGCTTCAAATTCGTCTGCAACCTTCAATTATGTGAAAAACCAATCTTTTATGTGCCTTTAGGTCAAAATTGGGTAGCTTTGGATGCCTTTTCCACCATTATTGCTCACTTGCGTGAAGCATAATGGCTCTCGTGTTCACATATTTGATTTTGAATAACAACGTTGATCTTATTCTGAGATGGCACATTGGACAACTCAGATCGAGTCAGTGAAGTTTGAATTTCCATCACCATCGTTCACCAATTCGTCGACCGATGAAATCCTGCCATCTAGATGCCAAATCATTCACTCTATGGGCTCCACCCTCTTTCCTTCCAAGTGATGAGAGAATCCACGTGGCGACAGCCCACTAACCCTGCTACCTTTTATAAAGCATTAATTTAATTTCGCGGGGTCAGCGGGGAACAACTAAGATTAAATCTCAACATTGCATATCCTTCATTGATTTAAAACCTTAAAGTGATGGGTGTATAAGTGGAGATCGGGCCCCACACCTATAGTAGTACATGTGTCACTAGCCCATTGACCCCGCTACTTTTTGGAAACTATTATTTTAATCCTACAAGGTTGGCGGGGAGCAGCTAGGATTAAATCCTTCAATCCAATGGTCAGTAAATTTGCACATGCATAAAAGTTAGTTTTAAAGAAGGGGACCCAACTAGGTCGACGGGACTCAGACCCTCGAGAAAAAAAAAATTTAAACCTTAAGCCATTTAACATGAAATATTTTTTTCTAACTTAGGAAGTATTAAAGCGATGGAAATGTAATCAATGATCGACAGACCTAGACCAAGGGGCTAGTAATAAAACATTTTGATGGCTCAAGTTGTAACTCAGGTAACCTATAACTAGGTGTAACAAGTCAACAAAGGATTAAAACACCCAAGGGTTTAAGACTTATGAAATTTGAGACAAAGGATTTTAAACCAAAACCCTAAACCCTACCCTTGGGCACAGAGACAATAAATCATGACAAAGCAAGGACCATCTCAAAATTATTAGAAGTTTAGAAGCTCTACTATTGGAATAACTAGGTGAGATGGCATTGAAAACATGTCTCCATGTACTAGCATATCTAAAAAACCTGACGATCCCATCTACAACTAATCCTCAAGTAAATCCAAAACCTTGGGATGCATAATGTTGAACACTCACAAAAGGACCAGTAGGTGTACCCTCCTCTCCAGCAGCTGAATGATTTGTAGGTGGATTTGGAAAATGTGTAGTGTTGCCAAAGTGATGAGAACGTTGTGAAGGACCTGTATCCTGGCTAGATCCTAGATGTGAATGAGTTATACCCACATGTCCTCTAACCTCATGTATTGGGATCCCAAGCTCTGCTGAAATGAAACCATATGCCTCCAATAGGTCATTTGACAAACAATGAGATGTACTCTGAAGCATTTTCTCTCCTTTTTGACCATCTATGTCTGAGGTTGAAAGGACAAGAACCATACCATAAGGATGAATACCATGATCTGATTGTCTAGATCATGCAGAATGAATCATCAAATATCTCCCCACATGATCAGTAGATATTATAGATGCAGCAACAACTATATCACCAACACTGTCAATTCCTTCCCTTTGGGAAGAAATGACGACCTGCTCTACAATAGGCACCAGGGTTGGGGAGATAGCAGGAAATCTCTCCCCAACCAAATCTTGATAAGATTGAGGCTATCAAGTTGGTCGATGAAAATCCTCCCTGTCATCAATCTTACCATGCCCCTGACCATAATATTGAGGTAGGTCCAAGTAGTTGACGTTGAGGCCCAAATGAAAATCAATGTACAACTGTTGTACAAAGTATAAAGGATTTTTGTCATTATTTGGATAATGAACAAATGTTGCAAGAAAGTGTGGGTATATCAAAGGGGCCATCTGAGGATCAACACATTGAGTCACCTAATATCCTTTAACCTTGGATTTACTAATGTAATTTGGAAAACATTGTTCTTTGAGGGTTTCTTTTGGGACTTGGTGTCGAACATCTACAAGAGAAACCTCACCACTAATCTCTTGTTGCATCTAAGCAAGAATAGTTGCTACAATGTTGGAAAAATAAGCATGTGTGGTGACAACTTTTTGTCTAATCTTCTCTAATCTATTTAGAATTGACACGCATGTATCCTTGTAAACCCCTGTGGTGGTGGGCTCAACTAGAATATGACACAATTTACTGATCTCCTCATATGTATTGGTAAATATACCCACAGGTGGTGGTCCCTGAGATGCCATATTGGTCCCTAATTTGTCTAAAAAAATAAATTACTTTAAACATACTAATGTTTAACTTTAAGTAAAAATAAATAAATAGACTTTCTCTTTTCCATGCCAAAAAATAAATTAGAAATAAAATGACAAACAAGGGGGGAAAGAAGAATTACAAACATCATCACTTTATTTCTTATTTCATAATTTGTAGAAACTTAGCCTTGAGAAATTAACTAGAATCTAAACTTATCTATAAAAGTTGGCTTTCATTATATGGTTGAGCACAGATCATCTAGACTCTCAAGGCACTCCCTCTTTTGAAAAATGATTCACAACTCCCAATGAGGGTCATCATAAGCTCTCATCAGGTCCTCAAATAATATATAACATGTATCCCTCAAGATGTGGGCATCACATGCAATGTGTTCCATATCATCTAGAGATGGGATTCCTATCATGGCATATGCATCTGAATCAACAAGCAACGTAGATATCCATGTATCCTAGACTGTAATATCAACAATATTGTGATGCCTGAATTTTGAGGTATACATGTCATGGATTGTTTGAATACCTGATGAGAGCTTATTATGAAACCAGTTAGGGTTTTTCTCATAGATTTTCTCCCAGTTGCATCAAGAATGTCAGATTTAAATTATTTATTACATTTTTTGTCAACCCTAGATGAGCACTATGTTTGGAGGAATAAAATCAGTAAACCCAACCTTGAGATTTGTTATACAATTACTAGTTTACATCATTCTTATCCACCAACAATCATCCTCAACATTACATCAATCAAATAACGTCCTATTCCAATCATCAAAAGGTTATATTAGTCATTTAAGAAGTTCCAACATTTTGGGAAATTACATCAGTCATATAAGGTGTTATACCGGTCATCAAAATGTTTTTTGTGATTAAATACTCTCCAAAATCCACTATAACCAATCAAGTATGATCAATATGAATGAACTTCTCTTCTATAAAGGGAAATATTGAACCCTAGAATAGAAAAAATGGTAAGGAAAAACAATAAAATCATAAAACAAATAAAAAAATAGATCACATAACTTGGAAATCCAATTAAGAAATTCTTCAAATTCTTCAATGATGACTTAAAGGAAACTAAAACTGATTAAAAATGTGTTACAAGGCTAAGTACAACAATAATCAACAGAAAAGTAAAAAAATGAGGAATTTTCAAGTGTTCAAAGCTACGACTGATATATTCATAGAGTTGACAAGTTATTCCCATGAATGTGTGAGTAACTATGAGTTTTTGGGTGAGAAGCTTGGTGAGTACTTACTGAGTATATTCAGCTCATGAGTCTTGGAAGAATTTTACCTCATTTCTAGATCATTTTGTGTGCCCCAATCTCTTTTGGGGTATCTTCCAAATTTCATTTTTATTGCTATCTATGAAATTTCCTTTTCTTGTTCAAATACTTTGTTCTCTTGGTTTATTTTTTCTCCATTCCAACTCTAAGCATAGGTAGTATTAATTGCACGAAGTTATATGGAAAAGATGTTTTTTTCTCTATTGGAAAGGACATTTGGATCTAATTTGTTGGTTTTTGGAGACTTTAGCTATGTAAGGGGCCAAAAATAATTGTTGTTAGAGAAATGTAAATACAATTTTTTATTTTGAATTTAATGGGTGGAGTGGACCTAGGGAAAACATGAACACCATCTCTTTTTTAATATTTTTTTCCATTTTCGTCAAGTGACGCCTTTTCATTAGTTTATTATTTTATTACAGTAGTTATCAAGAGGGGTAAAACTTAATTTTCGATAGCAAGTACATTAATCTGAAACATATATCCTTTATTAGATATTACAACCATCTTAAAGGACCCATGAGGGTATAACAAAATGAGAAATTTTTCATGGGAGACCATTACATTATCCATTCATTTTTTCTATGCAATATTTATAGTTAATGTTTCTATTAAAAGCCTAGGCACTTAAGAATTGATGTTGTGTAACCTTTGTGATATTTTGACTGAGGAACCATCACTTCAAGATTACCATTTTGAAACCTTTCTGATATTTCTATCAAGGACTATTAAATATGGATAACCCTTCACATTGGCTCCAAAGTAGGCTTGGGGTAAAACATCTGATGAAAGCACACTTTCAATTCATAGTTCTAAGTGTTGGCTCTCAAAACTAGCTCCATTCTCCTAGACTTTTCATTCAATACTCATGTAAGGGAATCAAGACAACACAAGCAAAGAGGAAAATCATCAAATAATGGATAGTTTTGGGCCAACTGATATAGGGCGTAAATTTTTCTTCTTGATTCATGCCTTTTGTATACAAGATAAGGCAAGGTCAGGAGGAAGAGGACAACGTTGTTCTAGAGAAAGGTGCATGATATCCATCAAAAAGAAAATATTTAGTCCAAGTACAGTGACAGTCCTGAGGGAAAAATGCAAGGTAGATTATGGTTCTCATTACCAAAGGAGCAGCCATTTGAAGGACAACATTGAAGATAACAATCGTGATCATTCACAGGGGACAGCAGACCAGGGTGATAAAGGTAAATGTATTGGAGGTGACAAAGTACCAAAGTGCTTGAGGTCATGGAGGGAAGTATAATCTTAGTTGCAATTTTGTTTTCAAGATTGGAGGTTTCACTGCACTGATGTAACAGCAAAAACTCTTGGTATTCTAATGATACAATTAGTGATTCACATCAATCTAGAGAAATCATTGGCATAGTATAAATAATGCACCAGTGTGAATCGAAAGGATATAAAACCTTTGTTTGACTAGTACCAAGCTCATTTCCATCTCTAGTTAGTGTACACAAATAGGTGAGTATGTAGGGTATATGAATATATGGATGGATTATGTTGCATGTCATCGAGAAATGTGGACCAAATAGTTGCATCTTAGAGAATGTGACTACAATGCCACTCATCATGTGTGCATTGTTGTCTTTCCAATTATGGCATTGCATTTTTACATTGGACTAACCTTTATTGATATAATGTTTCACTATTATTAGAGTGCTTGTCACAGAGGTACTAATTCCATTTGTGTTACAAGGGTGAAGAAGTCAAGAAACAAGGCCATCACAAACTATATGGGCCCTTGGAAGAACTTTCCTACAAAGGATGCCACTTGGGAAGAATTAAAAACCTAGAGCAACTAACTTTGCAATTACATAAGGTCAAACAATTTAAGGAAGGGCAAACTTCTAATGTCCCCTTTCTAAATTACTTAAGTTTGAGAGTGTTTGGGTTACTTTCCTACTTTGAACATGTAAGGAAGCTAAGGTAGTAGAAAAAATTCCTACACTAATCTTGAGAGGAGAATAATACAAAACTGTTATAAATATTTAATAGTTACAAAAACTTAAACAAGAATAAACACAACTATAATGCATACCACACCACAATTATTTACATGGGGAAAACCCTTTCGGGAGAAAAACCCCACACTTCAAAAACCACCCAATATATTATTTAGAAATCAAAAGATTGTAATATTCTTGTAGAGCACACTTCTCATAGGAGTATCACCACCAAAGATCAAGAGACACCACGACCTCTATCAGACTCTTAGAATACACCCCTGTCTACATACACCCCACCCGCTTATAACAAGCTTTTTGGAACCTTCTAGAATTAGGGTTTTACAAGGTCATTTTTCATTTGACGTGTGAATAGAAAAACCCCACATCTTGCTATGAGTGAACAGTATTTGCATGATCAATCATCACATACCAACATACATCTTATCAATAAATTATATATAATTGCAAGGTCGAGACACATTTTTCCAAAAAATCTCCCACTTTTCGAACACCTTTCAAGGAAAATGTAAGGGTATCATCATCATCTCTAATTGATAGGGGCTGAAAGGTCCATGGTCTTTGAACACCATCTGAACTTCTCTATGCTCATAGGCTTAGTTAAAGAATCAACAAAATTCATCAAATTCTCTACCTTAACTAACGTCACCTTGCCATCTTCAACCATATCGCAAAAAAAATGATACTTTACATCAATGTGCTTGGTCCTAGCATGAAACGTTGGGTTCTTGGGTAGACATATCGCACTCTGACTATCACAATAAATTGTCACTACACCCTGTTTTATTCCAATATCTGAACACAATCTCTTATGCCAAAAGGCTTATTTACAAGCATGAGTAGCTGCCATATACTCTACTTCAATAGTAGACAAAGCAACCACAGCCTGTCGGTTACTCATCCAACTAATTGCACAACCAAATAAAGTAAATACATAAGCATTGGTGGATCTTTTTCTATCAACATCACCTGCCCAGTCTAAATCCACATAACTATGAATATCAAGGGAAATCTCATCTTTAGTCATATTACTATGATAACATATGGAATAATCTGAGCTAGCATGCAAATATATGAAGACTCTTTTAATTACATCCCAATAACTCTACCAAGATTAGACATATATGTAGAAAGAAATCTCACTGTTTCTGGTCTAGTACAAACCATAGCATACATCAAACTTCCAACTACACTATGGTAAGGCACTTTGCTCATATCTTCCATCTCTGGTGGAGATGTTGGAGAATCTGAAATAGATAACTTTGTTCCAACTGAAACATGAACACATAATGGTCTACAATCCTACATATCAAACCTCTGTAAAATTAATTTGACATAATTGCTTTGGCCAAGCCATAACTTTATGTTCACTCTATCTCTTTTAATTTCCATCCCAAGAATGTGTTTATTTGTACCAAGATCTTTCATTTCAAACTTAGAAACAGGTTGAGATTTCAGTTCTGAAATCATACCTTTCCCTTTACCAATTAATAGCATATCGTCAACATATAATGCAATAAACAAGAAACGAACATCGTGTGAACTTCTCTATGCTCATAGGCTTAGTTAAAGAATCAACAAAATTCATCAAAGTCTCTATCTTAAACAACTTCACCCTACCATCTTCGACCATATTGCAAACAAAATTATACTGTACATCAATGTGCTTGGTCCTAGATTAAAATGTTGCATTCTTGGCTAGACATATCACACTCTGACTATCACAATAAATTGTCACGACACCTTGTTTTATTCCAATATCTGAACACAATCTCTTAATCCAAATGGCTTATTTACAAGCATGAGTAGCTTCCATATACTCTACTTCAGTAGTGGACAAAGCAACCACAACCTATCGATTACTCATCCAACTAATTGCATAACCAAATAAAGTAAATACATAAGAATTGGTGGATCTTTTGCTATCAACATCACCTGCTTTGTCTAAATCCACATAACTATGAATATCAAAGAAATTCTCATCTTGAGTCAAATTACTATGATAACATATGGAATAATATGAGCTATTGTGCAAATATATGAAGACTCTTTTAACTACATCCCAATCAACTCTACCAGGACTAGACATATATCTGAAAAGAACTCCCACTACTTAGGCAATGTCTAGTCTACTACAAACCATAGCATACATCAAACTTCCAACTACACTATGGTAAGGAACTCTTCTCAATATTCCATCTCTGATGGAGATGTTGGACAATCTGAAATAGATAACTTTGTTCCAACTGAAACATGAACACACAATGGTCTACAATCCTACATATCAAACTCTATAAAATTGAGTTGACATACTTACTTTGGCCAAGCCATAACTTTATGTTCACTCTATCTCTTTTAATTTTCATCCCAAGAATGTGTTTAGCTTGACCAAGATCTTTCATTTCAAACTTAGCAATAGGTTGAGATTTCAGTTCTGAAATCATACATTTCCCTTTACCAATGAATAGCATATCGTCAACATATAATGCAATAAACAAGAAACGATCACCATCAGTTTTATAATAAACACAATGATTTGATTTAGAACACTCAAATCCCAAACTCAACACATATGTATCAAATTTCTAGTACAACATCCTAGGACTTTGTTTTAAACCATACAAATATTTCTTCAATTTGCAAACCAATTTACTTTTACCTTTCACAACGTAGTGCTCTGGCTGTCATAAATATCCTCCTCTAAATCACCATTAAGGAAAGTAGTTTTCACATCCATTTTCTCAACCTCTAAATCATAAGCAGTAGCAATAGAAAGCAAAAATATAATGGATGTCATTTTTGCAACGGGATAAAATATCTCACCATAATCAACACCCTCAACTTGAGAGTAAACTTTTTCAACCAACCTTTCTTTGTATTTCTCAATATTTCCTTCTGAACCAATTTTTTTCTTGAACACCCATTTGCAACCAATAGGTTTTCGTCCTTCAGGCAATGATACAAGATCCCATGTGTCATTCTTTTTCAAAGCTATCATTTTTTCATCCATAGCAATATTCCAAGATTCAACACCATTCATACCTAATGCCTCTTCTACTGATCTGGGTTCATCCATATTAGTATTCAAAGCAAAAATACATCTCCAATTTGTTGATGTTAATGGCAGTTGTGGGCCTCTTACTTACAGGCTCGAGTTCTATGCAGGCAATAAATTAAATTTAGCCTTATGGATATTTTATGTGATGAGGTGCTTCTCTAACAAGCAATAAAATAAATATTAATTATTACTAATAATTAATTTTATGGGGCCGACTTGAAGAGATACGAATTTCTAGAGAGTTTGACTTGCATCATGAAGAGATGTGTCCTTTATATAGATGGTTATATATGAGAGATCATTCACACTCATTTTATGATCAAGTTCATTCATAGTAATTTGCAGCAGATTGATCTCAAGGAGATATATATTCATCTTGAGCAGAAGATCAGAAGTTCGCTCTTGTGTAGTAGATCTTCATCTTGAGCAGAAGATCATCATCTTGCTACAGAAAATTGATTTCAAGGAGAAACATATTCATGTTGTAACTTCACATCTAGGAGAGATTCTATTATTCAATGTATCAAATTCGGCCTTGTGTTGGGCCTGAGTTGTAAGCAAGTTTATGCTCTTATCTCTACAATATATAAGCGATATATTTATTGGGTTTTTTCTCCCTCGAGTTGGAGGGTTTTTCCTAGGGTATCTGTGGTGTTCATTGTCTTATGTGTTGCATTTTTTTATTGCTTTCATGTCTAATTATAAAAACTAACATGGTATCAGATCGAGTCGAGGAAAAGATCCAATCATAAATGTTAAGCAGTCTGAGTGAAATGTGAGGTCTAGAAAATGTCGCATCGGACATTTATGTTCATGAAGGTCTTCACCTAGTCATACAAGGCAGACATGAAGGAAACCGTGCATATTTGAGAGAAGCAAACAATAAGTATTTCTAGCCTTTCGAAATTGATCATGATGATCAAATTAAGGGATGCCATCACTAGGTTGGTTGAGTATTCATACCAGCTGAAGCTATACCTGTAGAAGGCATGTTGGAATGAAGAGATCATGCCATGTTGATTCTAGACCGTGCAAGAATGATGAAACTGCTACTTATCAGCTAGAGTTAATGAAATAAGAGTCGATATATGTATCGAAGCAAGTTGTGTAGAAGGCATCACTGGGATATCAAGTTCCTTAATAAATTTCATGAAACTTCATTAGCATTGTGATATTGTGAATATTGTGGGAAGTTGCAGGAAGTCATGGAACCCTTTGAAATTGTTTGCAGATCATAAGCTAGCTGGAAAAAGAGTGCATCGATAAATTTGAACGGTCAAAGACCATGTTCAAAATCAACCCTGCCACCTCTACTAATTCTAAGTCATGGGTCTATGCTCAAGCCATGAAGGTTGTCGACTTATCTGAGCGCAAGAGCAGTGTATGTTACTATGTCCAGTATTTGCATCCATCAAAATATTTGAAGATAAATATTCTTTGCTTTGTTTGAAATCATCCTTCTAGGCTAAAATACAGTTTGCTAAGTTGTGCAAATCTAACTTTGATTATTTTAATCATGTGTGTTTAGTCAAAATTGTGGTTTCTCTTGAATAGTGATCACTGGGACAAGATCCTTTGGAGATACCACTATTCCTTGTAAATTGTGAAGATCTTTGAGTGTGACTCTAAGATGAAAAGAGAACTCCAATTTCATTGTGATTGGATGATCACATCAATAACATTCTCTTTGTGCATGGACTATGATGGTGCCTTGAGAGGCTTGATTCTATGTTGTATATGTTGGCTGCATAATGTGTCTAGGAAATTTGAGTTGAGCAAATTGTCTCTTATTGTGCTAAGATTAGCTCTTTCGAGAGGAGTAAAAGATGGAAGAAAGATATATCAGAATCAATAAAGATAAGTTCTATTACTTCTTTATTTTTTGATCTCTTGATATTTTCTTCTTATATATAATCTATTATTATTATTAATCCTTTAAAATGCAGATTGGATCGAGAAGCAAATGAATGATGAATTAATTATCTGGGATTATTTAAGATTCTTATGAGATAAGTAATACATGCTCATGAATTTATTATGTAGTTATTAATTCATGCTATAAAATTGGAATAGTGAATCATGTATGCTTCTAGCATTGGTAGTTCTCTTCGAGATAGTTGAGTTCTATGAACTTTTAGTAATCTCTCTCTATACTGCTTCCAGGACAAATTGAGAGGGTGATGAGAGATCATATAGAGAGGAAGAGCTTGAGGCATCTTGTGAAGAATTTGAAGTTATGCCAACTAGAGAAATGATCAAGCATGGAGTCATAGCTTGCAGCCATAGGACTGATCTGGTGACTGGAGTCATCTCTTAAAGATGAAGAATATATTCAGATTGTCTTTGCGATTGGTTATTTGAAGAGGATGAATTAACATTCAGAGGGAGTTTTGTGTCTCATTGAGAAGAAGTGAAGGTTACAGTGTTGCAAGGCCTCGAAAGACCTCTTCAGCCTTTGAGATCAGAATTTCTCAAGATAGTCAGTCTTGATTTAACATTGGTAGCTCTGTAAACCTATTCAAAATAGAGTGATCTGGGATGAGGTCAGCTCTGAATCTCTACAGAGGTGTGCACTGGAAACATTTCTCTAAAGAAAGCATTGCGGGAAACCTTGGACGAGGAGGTTAGAAGGTTGATGCAAGTGCTCCTGAGATTCGGAGGGAGTCTACCAAAATAGAAGAGGATGGTAATCCAGTTGAGCCTTTTGAACCAACTGATGGGCCAAGAGATATTGTCATAGAAGACCTCTATGGTCTAGGCAAACAATGCAGGAGGCAGAAAGGTTTGTAGCTCCTAGAGGCACTTTCAGACCATAGTAGTTTTCAAGCTATGTTGCATTGATGAGTCATATCATTGAATTTGAGCCTTCTAGTGTTGAGGAAGCATCAAGTCAACAAGTATGGATAGATGCTATGGTTGAATAATATCGATCCATTATCAAGAATGATGTTGATTCAAATCTCTACTTCAAGATAGTTGATCGTGAGGCTTTAATCTTGGTTCTTTATGTTGATGATCTACTTCTTACTAGAGCAGAATATCTCATTATCAAATGGAAGGAGTTAGCTTCTAAATTTGAGATAAAGGATCTTAGAGATATGCATTACTTCCTTGGATTAGAAGTATGGCAGAGGAATAATGAGATCATTTTGAAGATATTTGGTATGATGGATTGCAAATCCATATCTACACCGATGGAAACCAATTTGAAGAAGTTGAGTAATTTTGCATCTAGTTCAGATCTGGTGGATCCTTCTATGTACAGACAGTTGATTGGATTGTTGATGTATCTACTCAATACTAGACCATATATTTGCTTTGCAATGTGTGTGTACTAAGTCATTTCATGTGTGAACCAAGGCAAATACATCTAGTTGTAGCAAAGCTTATCCTAAGATACTTGCGTGGTACTATTGGGTATGGCTTGAGATATTTTTCTAATGTGGATTTGAAGCTCCTTTGTTATACTGATTCTGATTGGGTAGGGTGTGTTGCTGATCGAAAGAGCACCTCTTGGTGTTGTTTCAGTTTGGGGTCTGTGATGATTTCCTGGTGTAGCAGGAAGCAATCTTCAGTGGCACTGAGCACCGCAGAGGCAGAGTATATTGCAACATGTGTGGTAGCTCGAGAAGCAGTGTGGCTTTAGAAGCTCCTTGCAGGATTGTTTGGACAATCATTGCAGCCAACTGTCATTCACTGTGATAATCAAAGTTGTGTGAAGATTTCTATCAATCCAATGTTTCATGATAGAACCAAACATGTTGAGATCAAATACCACTATATCAAAGATATGGTATTGAGGAAAGCAATTCAGTTGAGATACATTAGCACTAATGAGCAGATGACAGACATTCTCACCAAGCCCCTCTCTAGATTAAAGTTTGTGTACTTCTGAGACAAGCTTGGTATTGTGGAGAATGAAGCCCTAGCTAAGAGGGAGTCTTAGTATCAGTGATCTTCTATGATTTGCTTTAATTAATTTGTCTTGGTAAGAGATATTTGAGGTGCAATCCCTTATTAATGCATCTTTCTTTGTGATAGAGAAATTTGAGGTGAAAGCCCTTTATTTCCACCCTCTGGGAGTAGCCATGGTGGATGTCATGTGTGTGACTCCATGACAACATCACGCAAGATATTCTATGATGATCTTCTTGTACTTGTGTTTATTCACCCTCTAGGAGTATCTATGGTGAACATCATGATGAGATGACAACATCACATTGAGTGGTGGGCACTTGTGCACATATACCATTCATGGGTGTAGCCATGGTGGTTGATATCACAATGAGGTAATCTACACATGGGTGTAGCCATGGTGGTTGATATCATGATGAGGTGATATGCTCTTTTCACACATGGGTGTAGCCATGGTGATTGACATCACGATGAGGTGATATGTCTTGCACAACTGGACGTATTCCTCCCTAGCTGAGAGGGAGTGTTGATGTTAATGGAAGTTGTGGGCCTCTTACTTCCAGGCTCGAGTTCTATGTAGGAAATAAATCAAATGTATCCTTATGGCTATTTAATTTATACATGATCAATATCTTATGTGAAGAGGTGCTTCTCTAACAAGTAATAAAATAAACATTAATTATTACTAATAATTAATTTTATGGGGTCGACATGAAGAGATGTGAATTTCTAGAGAGGTTGACTTGCATCATGAAGATATGTGTCCTTTCTATAGATGGGTATATACGAGAGATCATTCAAACTCATTTTATGATCAAGTTCATTCATAATAATTCGCATATTCTTGAAGAAGTTCGCACCTAGCAGCAAGTCGTCATTTTTGTAGCAGCAGATTGATCTCAAGGAGATATATATTCATCTTGAGCAAAATATCATCATCTTGCTACAGTAGATTTATTTCAAGGAGAAACATATTCATGTTGTAACTTCGTATCTAGGAGAGATTTTACTATTCATTGTATTAAATTCGGCCTTGTGTTGGGCCCGAGTTATAAGCAGATTTCTGCTCTTATCTCTACAACATATTTAAGCGATATATTTGTTGGGTTTTTTCTCCCTCGAGTTGGAGGGTTTTTCCTAGGGTATCTATGGTGTTCATTGTCTTATGTGTTACATTTTTTGATTGCTTTCATGTCTGATTATAAAAACTAACACAATCATTGGGTGAATACCTTTCAAGTGGTTGTTTATGCCTTGTAGACCTATGAACAAGTTTATTTCGAGGTTCTTCCTCCTCTTCTGAAGATTCAGAGCTAGATGAGCTCTTCTCAACTTCTTGTCTATTCTTGGGCTTCGATTCAAATTTTTCAGGTGTAGAAGGAAATTGAATCACATCTTCCTATTTACTTTGTTCTAGCTGCAATGTAATAGAAGAAGTCTTAGTTTCTATAAAAATAACACTTCTACTGTGTATTTCCTTTTGTGCAATAAGATTCCAAAGCTTGTATCCTTTCACACCATAACTATATCTGATGAAGATACATTTCACAACCTTGTTCTCCAAATTTGTTCGCTTCTCCTTTGGAACATGTGCATATGCCTCACAACCAAAAACTCTCTACTGTGTATTTCCTTTTGTGCAATAAGATTCCAAAGCTTGTATCCTTTCACACCATAACTATATCTGATGAAGATACATTTCACAACCTTGTTCTCCAAATTTGTTCGCTTCTCCTTTGGAACATGTGCATATGCCTCACAACCAAAAACTCTAAGATGTCTTAATGAAGGCTTGTGACCTGACCATGCCTCTATAGGCATCTTATCAACAAGAGTTGATGTAGGAGATTTGTTAATCAGGTAACAGGCAATGGAAATAGCTTCAAACCAAAGCCTTTGTTCTAGGCTAGTACCACTCAACATACTCCTAGCCTTCTCCATCAGTATCCTATTCATGTTCTTTCTGCAACTCCATTTTTTTGTGGAGAATACAGAGTTGTTTTATGTCTATGAATACCACAATATTTACAGAATCTATCAAAATCATTAGAGAAAAATTCACCGCAATTATCAGTCCTCAAAAATTTTATTTTATTTCCAATCTGCAACTCAACCATAGATTTAAATTCTTTAAATCGACTGAAAACTTCAGATTTACTCTTTACAATATATACCCATGTCCTTCTACTATAATCATCAATAAATGAAACATAATATGTGGATTTACCAATTGAAGGAACATCTATAGGACCAAATACATCAAAATGAATTAGATCTAATACACCACAATATTTATGAGAACTCGAGTAAAACTAAACTCAATTTTTTTTTTCATAAATGCAATGCTCACAGAAATTGAATTCAAGATTACAATCAGACAAACCTTCAACAAGGTTTTTATTTTTCAAGGTCCTTAGACCCTTTTCTCCAATGTGGCCGAGTCTCTAGTGCCATAATAGAGTTTTCTCTATAGGTAACTTTGTCTCGAAAGAGCACCCTTGGGTACCCAAAATCCATGACCATTTGTTGAAGGTGAAACCCTCACTTCTTCTATAGACTTTATTTTCATAGAAGTACTATTGCACTCAATAGTGCATGCATAAAGCTTATTCAATGTACCATATCTGACACCTCTATCAATCACCATAGCACCTCTAACCATCTTGCATATTGCATCAAAAAATACTACCTACACACTTGCATCTATTAGTTTTCTCACCGATAAAAATTTTTGTGCTAATCTAGGGATATGCAACACACCATTAATCCTTTTTATTCTACCATCAAGAAACCTAATTTTACCTTTACCACATACAACAATGTTTGAATGAAAATCATCACCCAAGTACACCTTGCCTCCATCAAATTATTCATATTCAGAAAACCAATCTCTATTAAAGGTCATATGGAAAGATGCACTTGAGTCAATTAACCATGCATCATTACCTGCACAAGTTGCCAAATTTTCAATGAATGTGTCACCATCTTCCTTCTCAGACTTGGAATCAGAGTCAAATTTCTTCTTTTTCTTCTTTTCTTCTTTGCGGTCCTTACAAACATTTCTAGACTTACCGCAATTCCAGCAAATAACTTTGGACTTTTCAAGAGACTTAGATCTCCCCTTGGACTTGTATTTTTCATGCTTCCCATTCTTCTTGCCTTTTTCCTTGGGTCTTCCACAAACATTTAGGGCCTCCTTGGCAATGATGGATACCTTCCTCCTCATCTCTTCAGAAAGAAAAGAACCCACTAGATATTTAGTCTTCAATATAACAAAAGTACTCCCAATAGCCATAACAAAAGAAACCCACGAATCACGCAAAGAACAAAGCAAGGTCTGACATTTCTCCTCCTCATCCATTTTGACACCAATTGATGCCAATTGAGCCACCAACATCTTGAATGCTCATTCCTGTGGTCTATGATTCATCCACCCTCTTCCATTCTCAAGGAATACAACTTCTTCCTCAAGAAAATCTTGTTCACTAAGGATTTGGCTTCATACATCTCATCAAGCTTCTTCCACAATTTTTGTGCAAAGGTCTCTTCATGGACATCGATTAAAACAGCCTGCCAAGCACAATCTAATTAGAACCTTGGCCGAATTTTTATTCTTTTTCTTTATTATTTAATGTCAACCTTGTGCTTTTTGTTTTTGTTGTTTTAATATCAATTCCCTTTTATTTATAGTTTCATTTCTTTTTTTCATCTTCCTTTTTGGTCTTTCTTGCATTTATTTTGGTTTTGTTCTTTATTCTAGCATTTTTTCCTTTTTTCCTAATTTCTCTTCTTATTATTTAGCACATATATATGTATATATTATAATACATATTTATATATTTATTATAATATATTCATATATATGTATTCAATAATTATTTCTTTGTCTTCCTTATTGGTCCTTCTTTTTCGTTTAATTCTTTGTTCTTTACTTTAGTTTATCCTTCTATTTTTGGTTTTTTCTCTCTTTTAACTAAATATTATTAAGTATATTATTATACTTAATATTATTCTTTCTTCTTGCGTTCTTTTGGTCTTTCTTTCATCTAATTGCTTAAGGTGATTTTCTTTTTTGTCTTCTTTTATTAGAATATTCTTAAGTATATTATTGCACTTAATAATATTCTATTTTATCGTTTTTCTATTTTGTCTTTCTTGCTTTTATTTGAATTTTTGTTTTTCTTGTTTATCTTTATGTCTTTTGTATAATATTATTAAGTATAATAGTAATATACTTGCTAATATTCTAGATTATTGTGTTCTTTTTCTTGTCGTTCGTCTTATGGTATTTTATTTTATTTATCTTATCTCTTGGTCCTTTGTGCTTTCTTCTCCTATTTAGTTTGTCTTTCTTTTTTGGTTTTTTCTGTCTTTTAACTAAATATTATCAAGTATATTTTTATTCGTAGCTTATTATTTCTTCTTGTGTTCTTTTGGTCCTTCTTCCATATAATTGCTTAAGGTGATTTTATTTTTTGTCTTCTTTTATTAGAATATTATTAAGTATATTTTACACTTAATTATATTCTAATTTATTGCTTTTCTATTTTGCCTTTCTTGCTTTTATTTGGATTTTTGTTTTTCTTGTTTGTCTTTATGTCATTTAGTATATGATTATTAAGTATAATAATACTATACTTACTAATATTCTAGTTTATTGTGTTTCTTTTTCTTGTCTTTCTTCTTATGCTATTTTATCTTATGTATCTTTTCTCTTGATCCTTTGTGCTTTCTTCTCTTTTTTGTTTTTCTTTTTGGGTTTCTCTTTTTCTTTTAAATATTTTTTTAATACTTATACAAGTTATGATAATACATATTTAGTTTTGTATTATATATATTATAACATATATATATATATATATATATATATATATATATATATATGTTATAATATGTATTTAATACAAACTAAATATGTTTTTTCTAGATTTCAGTTATTTTAGATCATACACTATAAGATCCCAGTTTTGAAACAAAAACCCTAGTCTGGGACTAAATCATCCAGACTGGTGTATGAGTCCTAGTGGGCATTAAAAAACAAGATTTTAGGGTTTTGGATCTTGATTTGACCTCATCCTTCTTCCAGATGCACCTCTGCTCATTCTCAATTTGTTATTCTACATTTGAGTTTCATTTCCTAGGTCATTTAGTTAGGTTTTGCATAAGTACTTTGCATGTTACATTTGTTTCTTATCTTTCCAATCCCTAGATTAGTGGTGAACCACTCTTTAGTTTATAATTAGACCCTAGGACAACCCTATTGCAAGATATTTTTCTCCTTTTCATACTTTAGATTGAGATCTCTAGGGTTTTCCTTTAATGAGAGAGTAAGGAAGATTGTTGTTCTATGTCCTAGACTATAAGAAATGACCATTTTCCACCATTCACATCTCATTCATGATACCAAAAGACCCAATATTATGACAACTCAAGATCCTCCTTTGCATAGCCTCGTGGAATGTACCACCTGATCTAGATATGATTCTACTCACGATACAAATTTTCCTAACCATCCATACCTGAATATTGCATCACAATTTGTTCCTCTTGCAAGCACAAATTCCACATATGGATCCTTTCTTAAAAACATTCATAAAAATCTCATGAAAAAAAAAACCATTATTAAAATAATTATTTCAAACAAATCATAAATATCATGCATTAAAATACATTCTCATGTAATTATCTTTCAGGCAAGTTACCAGAACTTTTGTATCATCTGAGAAAACTTAAACATTTAACTTTAAACTTAACACTATTACCCAGTACCCGGTACCCGATACTTCAATTTTATCGGAATAAAACTTTCCTAGATCTCGAATTCTACTGGAACCTCCACACTTTCCTAGACCTTCACTCTTTCCTGAACCTTCACTCCCAAACCGAAATACTTCACCAAAACCTTGCATTAACATTTTAACATTTTTATCCTTCCAATACCCTGTACTCGGTACCGAGTACACTCAAATCATGAATTACTCCAAAAAAATCCTTTTAAATTTAACTTTTGTTGATCCTTTTCAATGAGCCAACACCTTTCATAAGCGCTAGTTTTCACTTGGGTCCCCACATCTTACAATCTTGGGGAATTTTGTGAGAACACACAATAACTTTCAACCAATAAACCAAATTTAAAAGAAACCTAAGATCAAATCATCTGCTATAAATTACAACTTATACATATTTTCCAACAATAACTCCTTACCTTCACCTAAATTTTGGCATAAAGACAATAAAATTTCTTTGGAAAGTATCAATGTGTGCTTTGATTAATTCCAGTTTCTGGAATTTGATAAAAAAAATTAGATCATTGACATTGAACTACATAATTTGGTAATCCTCCAAAGCCAACCTTGGATAGAGCCTTGCTGCTAGTCGGGCATCCATAGCCCTGGTAGAGATATTTGGATAGCCTAAATATTTGAATTTTCTCTTTTGATACTTCTTTTAATATTCATTTTTCTTTCTTTCTTCTGATATTTTTTTGTAAGCTCATTTGCTTCAACTTGCAAGCAATGAAGCCCGCTATTATGTTGTGAACTAAAGTGGTAGTAAAGGTTGCCTTTTTATTTTCATTCAATGCAAATCCTTTCATTGTTTCACCGATTCCCAAAAGCTCATTTAATTATTCCCTATAGGTGCGACTTTCTAGTAAAATTTTACCATCCTTATCCCAAATTCTAGTTAACTGCAATTCGCTATCTGTCAAAAAAATATGCATAAGTTAAAATTTAACAGCAAGTAATCCCATCACCAAATTAATTCAAAATTTAGAAATACCAGTTACCAACCTTCCATTATAATTTTTTTATGGAAACGGGTGATCCCACAATAGTGGTTTACAATTTTTGGGCAAACTGAACACTGCAATTATTATTTTTAACTAAATCTTCACTTTCGGGCTCTTGTAGTGGCTAAACCGTGAAGAATTTGAAAATGATGCAAACTAGAGTCTCATCACATTTTGTCTGTAGATTATAAAAATGTTTTTGGAATCAGATTGCACTTTTTTTTTCATCTCCCATGAAAACTGGTTTTTTTCATAAAACAACATATTTAAAAAGTGACGTTCACCGTATACAACATAACTTTTTTTGTATGAAGGATAAAATTCTAATTTTTTTGAATTTAGATTTGTAACTATGATATCTAGCACTTGCATTTGGTCTCATAGTTTTTTATTGAATATTTTTTCCTTAATCAAGTTTCAAAGTCAAACTAATTGTAATTCAGACATATGCGGACTGTATACAACAAATTTTTCTGTATGAATCAAAATTCAAATTTTTTTTTTTAATGGATCAAGGACATCAATACCAAGCCTCAGCATATTTTTAAAAAAATTATTTTGATAATCTGCTATTTTTCCACATGTGCAGACCAGAGATTTTGATTTTCAGTGAAAAACCTATGTTTAATAAAGCTAAAAAATAAAAAACATAATAAAAGCAAATCATATTAAAATTTAATTCGTTGGATAGCTCGTTCTAAGGACTACCATCTTCCAGTTGGGTTTGTGAATTCTTCTCCATTTTCATCCTCAACCCAAGCTTCGAAGGGCAGAAATCTGGTAAAATTTGGTGGATGAGGGGGAGAAGGGCAAAAAAGGGGGGTTCGCTTCGCTCGAAAGGGTGAAGGGGGGTTCATTCGAAGGGGGGTTCGCTTGAACCCCCCTTTTTTTTTAATTCCCCATAAGGGAACGTGGCTTCATGGGGTTCGAGCGAACCCACCATGCAAAAGGGGGTTCGCTTGAACTAGGGGTTCGACCGAATCCCTCTTTTGGGTTCCTGTGAACCCCCTAGTTTGAACAAACCCTTTAAAACATGAAATTTTGTATGCGTGCGAATTTTCTCAAATTTCCTTCCTCATAGAAATTGTTCACCACTATTATGGGTTTACCCAAACCACTAAAATACTTGGCTAGGAATTCTTATTTGGTAGTGTTGCACTAACATTAATGCATCAAATTTGCCACGATTACACTTAAATCTAACCATAATACTCTGCATTTAATTCACACACCTTAACACACACATATTATTTCCCTTTAATTTCCATATGCTGATGTGTTCCACCTTACCAACTTAGTTTTCCTATCTACATTACACACATGGACACCTTCAAGATTAATACGGCTAAATAAAATATAATGAAATGACCAGCATTAAATTTTGAAATCTTCAATTTGCTCAATTCGTGATCTTCGCATTGGAAAAATTCAAAGAAATGGCCACCCATTATGAGAATTTATTTGATTTAATATTAGACTCTAGAGAAAATTGTCTTGTTGCCACCTCAACTTGCATTTTCCAAGACTTCAATGTAGGCAACTATGTACAACAAATATCTCACGATTTTCTATAAATTTTGTGTTTCTCCTTTGAATTCTTCACATATTTTCATTTCTTCAATCATTTCTTACTTTTTTGCTATACTTGTATTTTCTTTCTTTCGGGCCATGGACACTCCCATTTTCCTAACTTGTGTTCACTGTAAGAATGGCTTTCTAGGTCGCATTACTACCCAGCAGTTGAATAAGGTTTTCTTTCTTAAGACTCTAACTACCAAATCCAATTTGCGCTTGGTCCTTAGGGAAACTTTTGTGGAATCCAGAGTGAATTATCAGCTGAATTTAGACTTGGCTTCAAGGTTCATAGCCTCACTCCTGGACCTTGGAATTTGTATTGCAGAAGTTCATGAATTTGCTCAGATAATAGTGCAACCAAATTTTCTAGGGAATTTGGACTATTTCCTTTCTATTGCACACCCAACTTTTGGATTTCCCTCTGCTAATGATATTACTCTATTTCTAGAATGAGGAGAATTAGTTCATCTCCATCCTTTTCTGACTAATCTTCATACCCTTGACTTTGACACTCATAGGGACAACACTTACTTGGGATAATTGCCCTTATAGATGAAGCATCCCAGAATTGACTGATTAGCCAATCTGCTACTGCTAGCTTAACTCCTCTTTTTTCCTTTTGCACCTTTTATAGTGAGAGATTTTTTATTTCTATGTATATATGAAGTACATGTTGGTAAAATGAGGATAGACAACTGAGAGGGGGGGTGAATCAGTTTTCATATATTATTCAAACTTATTAAACCTTATTAACCTTTAATCTCAGATCTGATAAATAACAGTGAAAGCGTGAATCAATAATGCATCAGAAGCACACATAACACAAGGATTTTTGTGTGAAAACCTTGTTAGGGGAAAAACCACGATGGAGGTTAATCCACAAGTTATACTCTATTAGAAGTATAAGGAAAGTGATTAAGGAATGCACATGCATTCAGGCACACTGCCTAGAGCTCACTGCTCAAAGAAGACATATTTTCTTACATAAATCTTTCAGATTAAATCCATCTAAAGAGGTTGAACTGAGAAATTAGCTTCTTCAAAAGCCTGATGATAGTTCCAATTAAGCATAGAAACACTTCTTCATACTTTTCTCAATATTCTTCACACTCTACTCTACAATTGAATGATCTGATCTTTATTCGCACATTTCACATATAGACTTCACTCATACATATCTCAAATGAGGAAAATAATCGGTCTTATATATCCGCTACATGGAATTGCATCAGCAACTTTGTTAGCCAAATATAAAATAATAAATGAATGCAAACTGTCAGCCCAATTTATGAACAAATCTTAATGCCTATCAACCCAAGTCAGTCACAACATAATGAAGACCTAAAAAAAAACCTTGAATGTGCCAAGGATTCAAAAATTAATCCACAAGGATCCGCAACATGCTACAACCACCATGTCGGCCAAAAACATGAAAACCCAAACACACAAAGGAAAAATATTTGATCACAATCACACCGATCAACATGGGCATGCAACAAGGATAGAGAATGGTCTAGAAACATCAACAAATATTGCAGGAGCATACACAACAACTCAAATTACCAGAGTTGCATTATCTTCTTCCAG
Organism: Sequoiadendron giganteum; assembly: GCA_007115665.2. NCBI lineage: Eukaryota > Viridiplantae > Streptophyta > Pinopsida > Cupressales > Cupressaceae > Sequoiadendron > Sequoiadendron giganteum. The sequence continues at coordinate 92,592,333 of CM021106.1, read as the reverse complement.
AAACATTAGTTACAGTAACAGAATAACTACAGGAACATAGAAACTCGCAACTTGCTCCAATCTTGATGTACACCTCTGAAACTTTTGGAGTATAAACTAGATAGGCTTAGCAACAAACCCTTTGAAGCACAACTTCTAAATACCAACATACTAAATTTTCCACCACACTAAACTTCACAGCTTCATAGACAGCCTTCAACATATTTATTATAATTTTCTCAATATCCTTGACATATACAGCCTTCAGGACATCAAATGCTAATAGTGTTGACATCAAAGAAAACCACATATTGGTAACACAACCACAACATCCAACAATCTCCCCCTTTGGCATTGATGGCAACACATGATGTGAAAAATACCATCAACATAATTAACTCTTCTCCAATAGTCTTCCCTTTACACGTTACTCTTATCATATTGTTCTTCTCCCCCTTACATTACTCTTCTCCCCTTTTTGTACTTTTTCAAATTGTTCTTCTCCCCCTTTGACATCAATGGAAAAGGAACACAAGCTCTGAACCACATATCTAAATCATCTGACTACTCCCTCTGAGTAGCAGCCACCACAACATCAATATGAAACAAGATATGATTGTAAATGCATGGACTAATACAAATACTTGCATCTTCATTCTTATTAGGAGGGGAAATCACCCCTAACTTCCCTTGAGATACTCAAAAGTATCCTTGGGCAATGGCTTAGTAATTATTTTTGTAATTTATTCCTTAGTAGGCACATACTCCAGTCTGACTTCTTTGTCACTCACTTTGTCTCTCAAGAAGTGATATTTGATAGATATATGTTTTGTCTTTGAATGCAGCACCAGATTCTTAGAAATGTTTATGGCACTTGAATTATCATAAAATATAGTAATCGCTCATCATAATCAATTCTGATATCTCTCAGCATCTGCTTTATCCATATTACTTGAGTACAATTTTTTGCAGGAGCAATATATTTTTCCTCAGCAATAGATAAGGAATTGGAATTTTTATTTTTACTTAACCAAGACACCAACTTCTTCCCCAAGAAGAAGGCACCACCACTAGTATTTTTTTTGTCATCCACACCTCTTTCCCAATCTGCATTAGTAAAGGCACTCAAGGTAAGATCATCATCTTTAGGATAAAAAAGACCAAAATCAATAGTCCCTTTCAAGTATCTAAAAAATTCTCTTTACAATAGTCACATGACATTCCTTTCGATCAGCTTGATATCTAGCAACCATACATACAACATTCATGATGTTTGGTCTGGTTTGAGTCAAATAAATTAATCCACCAATCATTGACCTATATCTTGTTTTATTTTCCTTAGGAGAATCATCATTTTTTTTTAACTTGCATCTGGTTACCATGGGTGTACCAACTGATTTTGAGTCTTCCATGCCAAAATTTTTTAGTAACTCTCTTACATATTTGGACTGAGATATAAAGATTACATTGTCTAACTGAGTAATTTGCAATCCCAAAAATAATTTCAGCTCTCCAATCATTGACATCTCAAACTCTTTTTTTATTTCATCAGGAAACTTCATACATAATTCATCATCACCTTCAAAAATGATGTCATCAATAGAGACTTCAATAATCAACTCTTTATCTTGATCCATATTAAAATATAGATTATTGTCAGTAGTACCTTTATTGAATCCAAGCTTCAACAAGTATTTATCCAGTCTAGCATACCAGGCTCTAGGGGCTTGCTTGAGTCCATGTACAATAATTTCTTCAATAGAAAAACCATATCTTCCTTATTAGTTAGTTGAAATCCATTCAATTGTTCAACATATACTTCCTCTTCTAGATCACCATTTAGAAATGTTGAATTTACATCCATTTGATAGAATTTGTAGTTCTTAAAAGCAACATAAGCAAGATATAATCTTATAGCTTCAATTCTAGCAACAGGGGCAAAGGTTTCTTCAAAATCAATACCTTTCATCTGTGAGTACCCTTTTCATACTAGTCTTGCTTTATTCCTGACCACTTCACCTTGTTCATTCAACTTATTCTAAAAGACCCATTTGGTTCCAATCACATTTTTATCCTGAGGTCTGGGAACAAGAATCCATGTATCATTTTTCTCTATCTGCATCAGTTCTTCCTTCATTGCTTCCATCCAACATTCATATTTACATGCTTCATTGACATTGTTAGGCTCAGTCTTGGAAATTAGACAATACTCTTTTGTAATTCTTCTTCTAGTCTTCACACCTTTTTTCTTATCTCCTATAATTTGATCTTCAAAATGATTTATCTTTACATAGCTCAGAACTTTAGGATTCTCTTGAGCTTATGGTTCTTCTTTTCTTTTTTCTGCACTTCCACTAGCCTGTCCTTCTAGACTTTCTTGATTCACCGAAACAATTTAAAATTGATTATATGTCTGAGCATTCTTTCCTTTATCAGTACTATCATGTTGGTCATCTAAATCATATCCACAGTATCTGGATGATCTAGTAGTGTCTTCATCAACTTTGACATTTCCACTTTCAACCATTTTTCTTAATCTTCTATTATAGCACCAGTAGGCCTTGCTCTTAATAGAGTAACCTAGAAATATTCCTTCATCACTCCTAGCATAAAAATTGCCTATATCTTCATCTCTTTTGATATAACATCTACTTCCAAATATTTTGAAATATTTAACAGTAGGCTTATAACCAAACCACAACTCAAAAGGAGTCTTACCAGAACTACTATTGACATTTACCCAGTTGATAGTATATACAACAGTGCTTATAGCTTCTCTCCAATATATATGAGGAACATTACCTTCCAACATCATAGTTCTAGCAACATCTAGAATTGTTTTTTTCTTTCTCTGAACAACCCTATTTTTTTGAGGAGTTTGGGGAGTAGATAATTGTCTTTTGATTCCATGCTCTTCATAGAAAGAATTGAACTCCCCGGAAGTGAAATCACCACCTCTGTCTAACCTTAAGAATTTGATCTTCAAACCTGTCTCATTCTCGGCCATAGCTTTGAAACTTTTGAACTTTTCTAATTCTTCGTGTTTTTCTCTTAAGAAAGCAACCCATATCATCCTAGAGTAATCATCAATAAGCAACATAAAGTACCTTTCTCCTTGTAGACTTTTAATTCTGGAGGGACCACATAGATCAGTATGCACCAACTCTAGTACTCCATTAGAATGATGGTGTTTTCTCCTAAAAGAAAGTTCAGTCTTCTTTCCCATCTAACATTCCTTACATATGGTGTTAGTAGGCTTCACTAGCTTAGGAAGATCTCTAACTACTTGAGTGGAGCTTACTTTGACAATGTTATCAAAATTCACATGGCATAACCTCCTATGCCATAACCATCTTACATCAACTTGAGCAATTAAACAACTTTCACTAGTAGCACTCAGGTGAAAAATGTTACCTCTTGTCTTTGTACCTGAAGCAATTACATTTCCAGAACTTCCCAGTATCCTACATTTTCCATCTTTGAACTGAAGATTGTATCCCTTATCGACCATTTTTCCAACACTCAATAGATTATTCTTCAATCCTTCAACATACAGGACATCATCAGTATTATATTTACCACCAAGAGAAATATTGCCTTTGCCACAAATCACACCAACATTGTTATCTCCAAATCTTACAACACCACCGTCATATTTCTCCAAGCTTATAAACTTGCTTTTGTCACCAATCATATGATGTGAGCATCTATTGTCAATCACCCATTCATCCTTTTCCTCAATTTTGGCTGCAAGAGCTTTCTCAATATTCTTATCACTAGCAGATTTAGTGGACACCAAACCATTTTCCTTGATAGCAAAGAATACCCATCCATCTTCATTTCCATTTTCTTTGTCAGATTCATCATCAATAACACATTCTTCAACATAATAACATTTATTTTGAAATCTAGGTTTGTCTGGTTTGAACCTAGGAACTCTTTCAGGAAATCTTGATGCAAAATGACCTATCTTATTGCAAGAGAAACATTTAATAGGAAAATTTCCTTTATACTTACGTTTTCATTTGGCTTCTCTTTTCACAATCAATGCTTCCAGCTCTTCTAACTCTCTTTCTTCATCTTCAATATGTTTCATCTCATCTTCATACTTGAATGTCTTTCTAGAACTTTCTCCCAGATCATATCTCTGTTGGTTTCCTCTGGATATAGTAACTTTAAATGCAGATTCTATCTTAGGGTTAGATTCACCAAATTCACTCAATTCAAAGGCAACAAGCTTACCAATCAACATATCTCTTGTCACATTTGTTACTATCTTGAGCTCTTCGATAGCATGAGATTTTATTTTCTAAGAAGTAGGCAATGACCTAAGCACTTTAGCTTCAATCTCTTCTTCATCCAAAATTTCACTGGCACATCTAATACGAGTCACTAGCTCATTTACTTTTTGCATGAAATAAATAATGTTTTCATCTTCGCTCATTTTCAATTTTTCTCATTTTCCTTTCAAACTTTGTAGCTTGGTAACTTTCACTTGTGCATCTCCTTCATACAACGTTTCTAGCTTCTTCCAGATCTCATATGATGCTCTTAGACCCATCACATTTGTCATCTTTGAATCTGTTAGAGCACTCAATAATGCTTCTATAGCCCTGATATTAGTTTCAACTTCTTTGATCTCATCAGGAATAGAGGGACCATTCTGAGGAATAGCATATTTGTTCTTTGTAATCTTCCAGAAGGATTCACCAATGCACTTCAAATTACACTCCATTCTAGCCTTCCACAATGAGTATTTTGTTCCATTGAATCTAGGACTATCCTTCTTGTATGATGCCATCGCGGATCACCTCAAACTATTAAACTTATTCAGAGGAACCTGCTCTGATACCAATTGTTGGAAAAATAAGGATAGACAACTAAGAGGGGGGGTGAATCATTTGTCACGGATTATTCAAACTTATTAAACCTTATTAACCTTTAATCTTAGATCTAATAAATAACAGTGAAAGCATGAATAAACAATACATCAGAAGCACACATAACACCAAGATTTTTGCATGGAAACCTTATTAGGGAAAAAATCATGGTGGAGGTTAATCCACAAGTTATGCCCTATTAGAAGTATAAGGAAAATGAATAAGGAATGCACATGAATTTAGGCACACTGCCTAGAGCTAACTGCTCAAAGAAGACACACTGTCTTAAATAAATCTTTCAAATTAAATCCATCTGAAGAGGTTGAACTGAGAAATTAGCTTCTTCAAAAGCCTGATGACAATTCTGCTTAAGCACAAAAACACTTCTTCACACCTCGCTCAATCTTCTTCACACTATGCTATGCAATCGAACGATCTAACCTTTATTTGCACATTTCGCATACACACTTCACTCATAAATATCTCAAGTGAAGAAAAAAAAAATCTTATATATCCGCTACATGGAATTACATCAACAAATTTGTCGACCAAATATAAAAGAATAAATGAAAACAAATTATCGGCCCAATTCATGAATAAATCTCAATGCACATGAACCGAAGTTGGTCAAAACATAATGAAGACCCAAAAAAACATCCTCAAACGTGCCAAGCATTCAAAAATTAATCCACAAGGATCTGCAACATGCTACAACCACCATGTCGGCCAAGAACATGAAAACTCGAACACACAAAGGAAAAATCTCTAATCACGATCACACTGTTGAACTTGGATGTGTAACAAGGATATAACATGATATAGAAACATCAACAAACATTTTAGGAGCATACACAACAACTCAAATTACCAAAGTTACATTCTCTTCTTCCAGAAACATCGGCTACAGTAACAAAATAACTATAGAAACAAAGAAACTCACAACTTGCTCCAATCTTGATGCGCACCTCTGAAACTTCCAGAGTATAAACTAGATAGGATCATCAACAAACCCTTTAAAGCACAACTTTTGAATACCAACATACTGAATTTTCCACCACACTGAACTTCACAACTTCATAGACAACCTTCAACATATTTATTATAATTTTCTCAATATCCTCGACATATACAACCTTCAGGACATCAAATGCTAATAGTGTTGACATCAATGACAACCACATATCAACAACACAACCACAACATCCAACATTACACACACACTCATATATATATATATATATATATATATGAATTATTTTTTTCATACATTAAGCATGTATTTACTTTACATGGATTTATTTTTCAATTCACAGTGCAATGTTTTAAGAATATTTCAACTCACTCTCATATGTGTTTTAAATTAAGTAGAATTCGTTAGTGTTGTGAACAAACCAGAAAGAAAAAAATAAGCCCTACAAAAAAAAACTAACCTAACTAACAAAAATTTACCTTAAGCAAAAAAATTACCTTAATTTCTATCACTATGTTCATGGTGTTCTTTGTACAAATTACAACAAGCTTGTCCTTAAATTCACTTGAATATGTTTCACATATCCTACTATAACAATGAATTATCTTAACTTTTCTACATTTAACAAATGTAAATTCAAATGTGTACTTACTAATAAATTGGCTCATATGTATGAAAATGACCTCATTAAAGGTTGATTACACACACCTTTTCTAATTTATCCATACTCTACTTTCTTCCAACCCTTCTTCATGGTTTTCATTTTTTCTTCATTTTGTTGAATTAATTACTACACTCATTTGTTGATTCTATCTTCCAAGTCCTTGGCCCTGTCTTCACTCTCACTAACACTATTCACTTCATTAGACCAAGCAGTAACACAATTTACATTATCATCAAAAGGAGAGAACATGAAAACTTGATACTCTATATTCTACATGAAATCAAGAATTTCTTCCCTTTTAGATCGTGTATTTTCAATTAGGGGAAAAAAATATGCGTCTCTCACTTATTTTCCCACTTTTTCTCTTCATTTTCATCCTCCATGTGTGAGAAGATTGACAACTCATCACTTTCATTTTCACACTTTTGGCACTCTATTTATGAGTCTCCATGTCCGTGCCTTTTTTCTTGCAAAATTATAGGACTTTCCTCATGACAATTACAGTTAGTAAATCGATTTGATTTAATAATTAATATTCTAGTATTTCCAATTTCACTAGGGTTAGGTACTTTCTCAAAATTCAAATCTTTTTCTAATAGTGGTTCCTTTCTTTTAGCAGTTAAAGAATCTTCTATTAATGAAATCACATTATAAGTGGCCAAACTTACCCTAGTAAAAAAAATCATAATCAAGTTCACCATGATCAGTTGTACCATGAATTCTACACTCAGTGACCCTACCAAAGGGGAACAAAATCAAAGGGTAAAGCCTTTGGTTAAGGATTTTCTAGAGCTTATCAATGTCCATTTTACTTTCCATTACCAGCTCGCTTAGACTTTCGTCTAGCAAGCAACTTTCCAACCTGGAACCAATATAATGATACCAATTCTAGATAAAACCCATAGATGACCATCCTTCTAGTGCTAATTCTTGTTGATCACGATGTTAGTTGTAGACCAATGGTGTAGATAAATCCTCATAGATAAACTGTGGGAACCAATCTTTATTTGAAATATTGAACCAGGATAACGTAAATCTTAAGCTAACTCAGCTTAATCCCAAGGCTCATTTATGTCAGGTTTTGACCATACTAGGTTCACGCCAGGGTCCGTTGTGATAATGTTGTTAATCACGAGTGGTAAACGGTCTTTTTTCAAGCTCTCAAAGGAATCATAGGATAGGTAAAAGATAATCTCGGTCTGGTCATTTATGAACTTCATGAAATCAACAAATTCTTAATAACATTTCATGAACTTCAAATAACTTGATTTCACTTAAGTATATTTAGCTTTAAGCATTCAACAATATCATGGAATCAAAAAATTTACAATAAAATTTTCATTCATTTATCTCCTTTTTGAACATTTTTTGAAATTTAAACATCTATTCTAGAATAAAGCATCAAAAATACTAAAAAAAGTAAAATTTCTCCCAGGTATTATTCATGCATTCATCAAGAATTAATCAAACCAGAGCAAACCATTCCATACATCACTAGATTGCTTCATAGCTAAGCACAAAATGATGTGACATTTTAAAGAGAAGGGGGATTATTTGACACCGGATAAGGTCTGTATGCACCCTTAAACAACACAACACATAGTCTTGTCCAACAAGAAAAAAAAATCAGCTATGTACGATTTCATATCAGGAGATAGCTTTCAAATTGGCTATGATATTGATTAGCTTCTATGTGCATACAAGAAAAAGAATAAAACTTAAAGAATTTTTGGTTCTCTGACGTCCACAAATTTTGAGCTTAACTTAAAATCAAACATCTCACAGCCTTTTATAAGAACAAGACACTTGGGAAATTTAACTAACATATGAGAGGGAATCCAAGGGATGAATCATGACAAGGAATGTGGAATATGACAACTGGCATTAAAATTGTTGATGAAGTCAATGGATTTCAACCTTCCTTAGCACTTTAAAACCTTTCAAGATCTTCTTCTTTATAATATTTCCAAGATATAACTTGAATCCGAGCAGATTTTTCAAAAAGAAAATGTAGGGGCTTCTTGGATATACATAATGATCACATGGACATAGAAAAATATAAAGATATCTGCATCCATCGACTTTGTGCTCCCACATTTTGGTTATGCCTTGATCTTAATACTTTCAAAAATAATTTACATCGGAGGTTGGCACATTCTTTCACCTCATTTTTAATACCCAAAGACTCAATATTATGACAACTCAAGCTCCTCCTTTGCATAGGCTCCTAAAATGTATTGCCCGATCTAGATATGATTCTACTCGTTATCTAAATTTTCCTAACCGTCCATACCAGAATATTGTATCACAATTTGTTCCTCCTACAAGCACAAATTCCACATATTAATCCCTTTATAAAAACATTCATAAAACTCTCATGAAAACAGAACCATTATTAAAATCATTATTTCAAACAAATCATAAATATCACGCTTTAAAATACATTCTCACACAATTATATTTTAGGAAGGTTATCGAAACTTTTGGATCCATCAGGAAAACTTAAACATTTAACTTTAAAATTAACACTGTTACTTGGTACTTGATACCCGATACTTCAACTTTACCAGAATAAAACTTTCTTGGATCCTGGATTCTATCGAAACCTCTACACTTTCCTGATCATTCACTCTTTCCCACAACTTCACTCCTAGACCAGAACACTTCACCAAAACCTTGCATTAACATTTTAAAATTTCTAGCCTTTCGATACCCAGTACCCAATACTCGGTACACTCAAATCATGAATTACTCCAAAAAATTCCTTTTAACTTTAACTTCTAGTGATCCTTTTTTACTAAACAGAACTTGCCATAGGCATTAGTTTTCAATAGGGTACCCAAGTCTTACAGCTTTGGAGCATGTTGTGAGACCACACAACAAGTTCATTCTAAAGAATAGTCTTTCACATTTTGAGCTGATTAAAGTTCAAAATATGAAGATTGCTAAATATATCTGGGATGCTTTAAAAGTATGCACGAAGGATTTGAAAATTTCAAAGAAGCGAAGTTATAAAATTTGGAGGCACAGTTTGAGATCTTGCATATGTCTGAAGATGAGAACATTAAATCCTATGTATATAGAGTGGACGAGCTGGTAGGTGGAATGTGAGGACTTGGTGCTACAGTAGATGAATCCAGGATTGTGAAGAAGATTCTTAGAACTCTCCTTGATGCATACACTGGAAAGGTATCTGCTATTGAGGAATTCATAGATTATAAGAATTATACTAAATATCAATTATTGGGAACTGTAACATCTTACATGAAATGAGAAATCTTAGCTTGAGAAATGGATTAAAGATAGAAATTTCTTTCAAGGCTACAAGAGCTGATGATTCAGATGAAGAGAACCTTGATGAAGTAGAAGTTAATTTTGTGAGAAGGATGAAGAAAGTATTTGAAACATAACCTTGTATTTGAGGATGAGAGATGTGAAATCAAGAAAGGATCTAAAACAGTGATTGTTGTAGGAAAGAAGTCTGAAGGAAATATATCAACTTAAGGGTGTTAATGGATGCTCCTTTATAACTTAGATTAATGATAGTTGGTTATGGCATCGGAGAATGTGTCACATGAATTTTTATAATATGGAAAGGATCAATATTGTACAAGTTGTAAGAGATTTACCGAGGATTACAAAGACTATTAATGTTATTTGCAAGAATTATTAGTTTGGAAAGCAAGCTAGAAAAAAATTCATATCAAAGGAATAATCTACTATTGGACTATTGGATTTGATTCATACATATCTATGTAGTCCTACAAGAGTTAGAAGTCTACAAGGTTAAAGGTATTTTATGCTTTTGATTGATGATTACTCTAGGTATATATGGGTTACCTTTCTTAGAGAAATCTAATGCATTAGACATATTCAAGGCATTTAAGGCTATGGTAGAGAATGAAGTAAATTTGAGATTAAAATTCTTAAGGTCTAACAAAGGTAGTGAATTCACCTCCCATGAGTTTAATATGTTCTATGACGTTCATGGAATAAAAATATAGTTATCTACTCCTAGAACTCCTCAACAAAATGGAGTTGTTAAAAGGAAGAATAGAACGATTCAAGAAGTTGCTAGATTAATGATTACTGAAGCTGGTCTACCAGATTTTTACAATAGATAATTTATTCACACTATTTTTTATGTGTTCAATTGAGTTCAAGAAAATGCTAACAGTACTAATATCCCCTATGAGCTATGGTGTGGAATAATTCCTACTATTAAGTATTTCAAGGTATTTGGAAGAAAATGTTATATCATAAGGGATGAAGAATATTTAGGGAAATTTGATGCTAGATGTGATGAAGGAATATTCCTTGGATATTCTAATAAAATCAAAGCTTACAGATGTTTCAATAAAATACTGAGAAATATTGTAGAAAGCACAAATATTAATGTTGATGAAATAATGAAGAATTCAATTGAAGTTGATGGATATGTATCTAATGAACATGATTGTATAGAAGTTGAAGAAGTTGTGGAAGAATAGGAGAAGAAAAATGAAGAAGAAGAAGCTTTGGTGGTGTCCCCAAAGACACCTAAATATGTACAAAATAATCATTCAAAAGATAAGATCATTGGAGACAAGAGGAAATGACTATTAACAAGAAGTAGAGTTGCTACTACTGGTGAGATAAATCTGTGTTTACTTTTGGAGGTCAAACCAAAGACCGTAAGTGAAGCATGTAAATATGAGCATTGGATGAAAGATATGAAAGAATAAATTATGTAGATTGAGAAGAATTAAACTTGGGAATTGGTCCCTAGACTGGTAGACAAAAAAATAAATGGATCAAAATGGGTATTCAGAAGAAAGTTGAATGAGAACAAAGTAGTCAGAAATAAAGTAAGGCTTATGTGTAAGGGCTACTCACAAGTAGAAGGTATATATTTTTAGGAGACTTTTTCTCTGGTGGAAAGGATGGAAGCTATCAGAATATTTTTAGCATTTACTACTCATAAAGGTTTCAAGATCTATCAAATGGATGTAAAGTCTGCATTCTTGAATGGTGAATTGGAATAAGAAGTCTACATGGAACAACTAGAAGGATTTCAATTGTCAAATCAACCAAATATGGTTTCCAAATTGAAGAAAGCTTTATACAAATTGAAGCAAGCTCCTAGAGCTTGGTAGGCAAGGATATACAAATATTTAATTCAGGAAGGGTAATTTGTAATTTAAGGTTGAAAATGACAAGATCTTGATAGTTGTATATGTTGATGAAATTATATTTGGAGGAAATGAAACAATGTGCAAAAAAATTTCTAAAGAAATGAAAAAGGAGTTTGAGATGTATATGTTGGGTGAGATGAAATTCTTTCTTGGGCTACAAATTAATCAAATGGAAAAGGAATTTTTATTTCACAGTCAAAATATTTGAAGGAGATGTTGAAGAAGTCTGGGATGGATGGTTCCAAACTGGTATGAAATCCTATGGTGATTGGTTGTAAATTAAGTAAATATGATGATTCACCTAAGGTTGATCAAAGAAAATAAAGATCTATGATTGGAGGATTGTTGTATTTAACTTCTACAAGACTAGATATTATGTGTGCAGTTTGTCTTGTGGCTAGATTTCAAGAAGACCCTAAAGAAACAATTTTTTCTGTTGTTAAAAGGATATTTAGATATTTTAATGGCACTTTGGATTATGGCTTGTGGTATCCTAGGGATACCAATTTTACACTAAGTGCCTATATAGATGCAGATTGGGCAGGTTGTGTATATGGCATAAAAATTACAAGTGGTGATGCATTCTTTCTTGGTTATAGATTCATGGCATGGCTAAGTAAAAATAAAGATTCAATTTCCTTATCCACTGTTGAAGTTGAGTATATTGTCGTAGCATGTTGATGTACACAAGTGTTGTGGATGAGAGAAAAATTGAAAGATATCATAGTAATGTATGATGATCCTATTTCTATCTTCTATGATAATACAAGTGCAATTAACATTTCAAAGAATCCAGTGATGCACACAAGGAAAAAGAATATATCTATCAGGTAGCACTTTTTGAGAGACAAGGTTGTGGAGAATTAAGTAAACCTTGAGTATGTACCTACGAAGGATCAGGTTGCTGACATATTTACAAAGGCTCTTCCTAAAGATACTTTTGAGTATCTCTAAGAGAAGTTAGGGGTTATTTCCCCTTCTTTATTTAACTAGATGCATATGGAGATGCATCAGTCATGTGGGTCTATGGATCTATCTTTTTTCTAGACATGTTTTGGTGGCTACCTCTCAAGGGGAGTAGGTAGTGTTATGTGTTTTCATTGAAAGAGTATTTTGTTCTTACTATCAAAGGGGAAATCAATGTAAAACATATTTTTCCTTTGCCCTTGATGTCAAAGGAGGAGACGAGGAAGATGTGAAAAGGAAGAGTATCATGTGAAAATGTTTATCTACTAAGGGAGAGAAATAAAAATCATGGAAAGTAATGTTCAGAGTTGTTATGTTGTCTTTGATGGTTTTTTACATCACATGTTGCCATTAACGACAAAGGAGGAGATTATTGCAAGTATGAAGGAAGTATAAAGGTGTTGTCATTGATGTGAACTACTTAAATATTTGTCAACTAGTTGATGTTGGCATTGATTTCATGGATAATGGTTATTGGCTACATATGACGAGGATATTGAGAAAATTTTAATGAAGAAAGGTTGCAGGTATTCATTGTTTTCTCCAATTTTTGCTCCGGAATGTGCTACTATGCTTGTAAGAACCTAAGGTATTATTCATGATTGTTGGAAGTTGCTATATCCATATTTTGGGTTTCTAGATCATTGTACAATGTGATTTTTGTTCACTAGTTGTGAACCGTATTTTTCTGTGTATTTGGTCGAGGTCTGAGAGAAATGTAGTTGCTCCAGATTTCTTCTTGTTCGAGTTTTATGATTTGCAATTTTTAGGATAAGTTGTTGAGATAGTGTCAAAGTTAATTTTTTTATCTGGAAATATTGGATCGTGTTAAGATTGTGTGTGCTTAATTTTTTATGTGTTTTACAATAGTTTGGCCAACCATGTGTTTAGCACTCTTTTGAGGCTTATGGAAGCATTTTGAAGCATGTGTTTGGTTTTCCCTAATTCTAATTCCACCGTAGAATATTTTGGTGCTGATCTAATTTGAATTTGTAAATGAAAATGGTGTATGGACAACTTTGGATGAGTTCCAAAGTTGAATATGGTATAAATATAAGTTGAGTTGTTTGTGAAAGATATGCATACAAGCAAGATAGATGAGAGATAGATGCAAAATAGTTTGTATGTGATGCGAGTTTGGTAAATCAGTGTGAAATCTAATTTTTGAGTTTTTAGTAGTGAGTTGAAGGTGTACTCTATCATTCATGCATGTCTACAAGTGTTTGAGTGAGTTTTGGTGGAAATATGTGTTACATTGAGATTATTTTCGATCTTTATAAAACATATCTTCTATCTTATTTGTAATTATGTGGCACTTAGCCCTCTGGGTGGTTAACCCTTGTTGGACAGTGAGTCCTGATTTGGATAGTGTCTATTTTTGGTAGTGATCCTTTGTAATCAATTTTGATATTCTCTACATTTTAAGTTAATCCTCACCATGATTTTCCCTAATTGGGTTTTCCACATAAATCTAGTGTTATTGTGTGTGTGTGTGATGTTTTTCTATTTTTGTTTTTATGCTTAATGATTGATCATATTAGTAAGCGATTTGTGATTGATCTAATTTACGGTGGAAGTTTTTAAAGGTTTAATTTGTTAAAACTGATTGATCCCCCCTCTTAGTTGCTTTTTCAACACCTTAGAGGACTGAATTTTAACACATCCCTCCATCATCTTGATCTTGTATGAATGGCTTGATTCGATGCTTGATTTGATAGCTTGAATCTTGACTTGAATTCTTGAAACTTACATCACAATGCTAGCTCCAAAAACATGAATGAACACACACAAACTTTGACATCATGATAGGATCTTGAATGATGTTTTAGATGACTAAAAATCTTCTCTTCAATGCTCTTGACAATAATATTTTCTCAAATGAAAATTACACTCTTGCTAGATGAAACATAGAAAAATAGGTTGGGGGATTGAAATGTGGAATGATTGACCTATTTGTCTAATTTAATTTAAGAAATGAGATCCAAATAATGAAATGACTGTCAACCAAAAGGTGAGTCAAGTCAAAGTGTGAATCTGCAAAATTCCCTTTTATGCAAGGATGGGGGTCCTAATTAAACAATACTTTGGGGAGAAATATTAAAAATAGAAAAACAACTCTAAATTGCAATCTACGTAGTGCATCTAGAAGATTAAGCTAAATTTTGATGAAACCATAAGTTAAATTGAAGATCTAAGAATAGGAAAGTGATGTGTACCAATCACCAAAAGTCCCTTTCCAAAGAAAACTAAGGACTCATTAGCCCTATGGTGAATGGATTCTGGCTAGGGCTTTATAAAAATGGTTTTATGGGTTTTGTTCTCCTATCTGCACTCCCAAATTCTTGAATTTCAAAGTCAAAAAGCCATAAATAATTTTTGTAAGTCAACTTGTATGGAATTTCAAGAATAGTGACAATAAATGCAACTTTGAAATCTTTGCAATTTCACTCTTCAAGAGATCTTCCACCTAAAAACTACAAACACACATCAAGAGGGAAAAATATTATTTTGTTGGTGAATGGGAGTTTTCCTTGGCCAAACCCTATAAATGTCACAACTCAAAAAACCCTTGTTTGAACCTTGGAATATGGATCTGCAACTTGCATGAAATGGCTTCAATGTAAGTGGATCTTGATATCGAAACTTGATTTGAAATAATTCTTTTGAATGCTTGAATGGATCTTAAACACCACATCAACATATAATCTCAAATAACATGCATGAATCAAGAATAATTTGACATGATAAAGTGATCTTGATTGCTGCAATAATCTTCAATAATTCTACCCTTGAATGCCTTGAAATGCTCTTGATAATTCTCTTGATATCATAAACTTGATATAGGAATGCTCACTTCAAAATTGCTAGGTGAAACATAGTGAAATGACCTCTTATTTATACATATGTTTTCATAAATTCCCAAAATTCAAATAACAGAAGCTGACATGTGAATACACTTTTGAAATCATTGAAATACCACAAAAAACATAATGAAAATTTAGGTCCTAGGTCTAAGTGAGGACCCATTGGGCGAATGGGTCCTAAGTCGCTCACCTAGGACACATATTCTCCAATGTTGAGTGTTATGTTATGGAATTGATGAATTTCAGGTTTTACCCTTTGGAAATTACAATTAATTAGGCTTGGATTCAAATTAAAGGGGATAATTAAGGCATAATTAACCTCAATTAATTAATAAAGCCCTAGATAAGTGTGAAAGTGTAAAGGTGCACCTTACAACAACACAAATAAGGCACAATTAAGTCCATTTTAATTAATGAGGCCCTAAACTTAATGTGAATATGTGAAATACATATTACAACACTAAATCAAGGAATAATTTGTTCCTTTATTTTATATTAATCCCTAAATTAAGTGTGAAAAAGGGATACTTTTTCCTACACTACATTTAGCCCCCACTTTAGTGAGAGTATGACCCCATCTCAAACTCACACTAAATTAGACATTCAATACTCTTATGTATGCGGAAATGACAAAGATACTCAATCATGCAACATAAAAGTCTAGGAGAATAGGTGGGTAGATCAAGATTTGACTATCCAGTGCAATGTGGAACATGGTTGTTTGTGTAGGGAAGGGGGTGGATCAAGCTTCAACTATCCCAAAGCATTGTGGAACATAGTTGTTTTTCCTACACATTCACAAGAAGAACTCAATTTCCACTATGTGAATGTCACATACACTCACACAGGCTAATGGAACCTTAAGCCATCCATTAGGTGAGCTCCCAAGAAAGTGGCTTAGTGAGAAATTCATTCCTTTGTCTTGACTCTCACTGTATACCATACCAAATCTATCCCTCTAAAAACTCTAATAGGGTGCCACACTCATTTTGATTTCAAGCTTCAAAAGGTTAACAAGTTTTATTATTCTAAACACTTATGAACTTTTATATATATAGGTTTTTTCAAAGGGATCTTTCTTAGTTCATGTAAGGTCTTCTTCTTAGGGATCATAGTGCCTAATTTCTACAAGAGAGGACAAGTCCATGATAAAAGATTCACAACCTAGGGAATTCAACACTAAGAGGAAAATCATATGCTAAGATATATCACGCTCTTAGAGGATGTCAAACCCAATGACACCATCAAGAAAATGATGCATCACAACAACTAATAAAATCACACAAAAAATGCAGGGACACTGATGTATGCCCCCACTTTAAAGGAATTACTAACAACATTCTTGTGAGAAATAAAATTAAAGTAGATGAAGACATGAGAGCTTACTCAAAAATCCATATGCCAAGTCATATGTTTCCAAATGAAGTTGCATCATGTAAAGGGGTTGCCCACAAAATAAAATCCCAAAACACAAAAGGGATCCAAAGATTTGGGATCAGTCTCTGCTACAATATTTTTATGGAGCTCAAAAATTTCATCATTCTTGAAATACTCATAGAACAGGAAGAATAACATAGGGTGACCCCACAATAGTGGTTTACACTTTCTAGGACATCCTTATTTTTGTTGAAATCTCATATTTTTAGAAAATATAATGATTTAAACATTGAAAGGTTCCATTTAAAGGACTCTAATTGAAGAGGGTTTGATCAAACCCCGTTAAATCAAACCCCCTTGGATAGAACCCCTCTAGTTTTATACCATACATATAATGGAGTCTCCTCTACACCTACCAAAATGCTGATAAAAAATCACTTTTGGTTTAACTTTTGGGGGATCAAATGAATTCATTTAAAATTTATATTTTTTAAGTATGTAGTCCTTATTATAAGCTTCCCAAAAAGTATAACTTTAAATATATTTAATTTGATTATTATATTTATTTTGTATTTATTGTGAAAATAGGTTTTTCACTGAAAATCAAGCTTTCTATACTACACATGTGTAAAAATAGTTTATTATTAAAAAAATATAAAAAATATGTTTGTGCTTAGGTATTGATGTCCTTGATCTAGCAAAAAAAATTGAATTTTGATACATACAAAAAAAATTATGTTGTATATGATCTGCCTATGTCTAAATTGTAATTGGTTTGACTTCAAAACTTAATTAAGAAAAAAATATTCAATAAAATACTATGAAACGAAATGAACATGCTAGATATTGTAGTTACAAATCTAAATTCAAAAAAAATAGAATTTAATCCTTCATAGAAAAGAGTTATGTTGTTTACGATGAACATCACTCTTTAAAAATGGTGTTTACTATTAAAAACTAGTTTTCGAAGGAGATGGAAAAATAAACATGCAATCTAATTCCAAATTTTTTAAAATATATATATTTAGAATCTATAGACAAAATTTCATAAATCACTAGTTCGCATCATCTTCAAATTTCTCATAGTTTAGTACCTATAGGTGCTTGAAAGTGAAAATTTATTTTAAAAAATTCAATTCAATGTCAAGTTTGGCTAAAAAGTGTAAACTACTATTGTGGGATCACCCCACATAGAGAGCAAAAAAAAAGAAAAATATTTTGAGTCAACATGGAAGAGACATAAATGTCTCAATCCCTTTTGTCATCCCTAAAAGGAAAACACAAGATAAATGTTTATGACATAGAGAAAAATGTAGATACATATAGATGAGTGCACATGAAGAGAGAGATATACATCAAACAAAATAGTACAGGGGTTCACATTATGCACATGAAATCACACAAAGAGCATGCAAAAAAAAAAAGTAAAATAATAGTAAGGCAAATATTAGTCAACCTATAGCAGGTCATCTGCATACCAATCTTGTTCAGTATATGTGGGAGGAGGAAAAGTAGCCAAAGGCACAACATCAAGTGATAAACTAGGACATGCACCAAGTTCAACACTCTTATTAGTAAAAACATAATTTAATCTCATAGAAGAGGAAATATTGATTTTAGCTCATTATGCACTTCCTCATCAATCTTAGCAATTGCAATGTTATCATCCAAGTTAATCACAACAGGAGATCTAATGACAATATCCATAGAATTTTTTTGTTTATTTTGTGGCAAGGGTAGAGATTCATCATGCAATGCTTCAAACAAGTTTGTATTTCGATTTTATATGTTATTATTTTCTTCTTTTTCTTGTAACAAATGGGAAATAGTAGGATATCTACACCTACACTGTCTAAAAAATGTATTTATTTTCATTCAGTTTTCAAGTTGTGTTTGTGTAGCAGTGAGTTTGTCAACCATAGTTTTATTTTCTTCCCTTAAAGGAGGAACGAAAGGAACCATGGGAGGTTTTTCAACCACTTTCTCTTTAGCTTTGTAAACTTGTTTAACTTTACGAGGAACAATGGGATTTGTTTGGTTATCTCACAGTCTCTTATATGAAGTGGGTGAAGGATTTGTAATAGGTTTCTCTTGGATAGTTGGAAGGGATTTTGGTTCAATCATGGTTTCATCAAGGATGGGTGGATAAATTATGAGTTGAGACATATTTCTAAGGGACAATTATACTATATTATTTGCCTTAAAATTTTGATATGATTTGAAAAAGAAGTCTTAACAGGGTTTAATAGGTTCAATAGGCTCAGGGCAAAAGAAATCCAATGAAAATTTCCCATGGGAAGACATAGAATTAAAGCCACTATGATACATAGTAAATATCTCATTTCCAAATGGAAACTTTAAACATTTATGTACAATCAACGTGATGGCATTCACAGAGCGAAGGCAAGGATAGCCTAAATTCTCACAAAACCGGTTCGACGATAGGATAACGGTGAATGAGATAGTTAATTCCTTTGGTCCAACCTTTAGAGGGAGATTTATTGAGCCAATCATAGGGCACACAAAAATATTATGCATTTTTATCCACACTTTTGATTTTTCATATGTATCTTGATAAATTTTATGCATAAATAGGAATTCTTTATTGATCAGGTTGTCTACATAGATGAGATCAATTAATATCTCGTTAGTAGGCTTGTCATTGATTATTCTAGTTATGTAAATAAGACCATTAGGTGCATGTTTAAGTATATCTTTTTGTGAGAAAGCAATATCAGGCAACATTTTAGTTGGGCCCTTACGAATTTTAGTGTCAATAAATGCAACTAGATCATCCATAAGGTTGTTCTCATTGTATTTTATATTTTCATCATCTGTATCAACATTCATCACATCATTCTTTGTTTCACTTGCTTTGACAAAGGATATATTATGATTAGGCATGGGATTGGTATAGATTAATAGATGTCGATTAGGATGAGCTATAGAGTTATTACCTTGATCACTCACACATCCAATTAGGATATCATTAGAATCAATGAGGTCTTCTACAAGATGTATAATATTCTTGCATTGTTATGTATCATGTCCATTTTGTCGATGGAAATGGAAATAGGCATTTGGTCTATAGTTTGAAGGTAAAGGCTTAGTAGGATCAAGATCTCTAAAAGGAGTCAAGGAGATCAAATTCTTCTCTAAGAGCTACAACATTGTATTATGGAGGGTATCGGGTATTTATATGAATATAGCATATAAATTATGATGTATACATAATCACATTCATAAATAAACAAATTCATAAATAAATATAATATACAACTATTTTATTCATTTTCACACATAAATAAATAAGTAAAGCATATGAGTTATTTTAGAATAATTATATAATATTTTTGTTGTACTTATATTAAAATATATAAAATTTAATAGAAATTAGGGCTTAATCTAATGTATTGATTGAAAATATATTATATATGTGTGTGAATAATAATTTATAATGATTTGATCAACACTTTAAACATATAAAAAGTAAAAATGATATTGTAATGAAAATTAAATATGTTGAAAGAAATAATCATCTTCCAATGTCCATTTTCTATTTAATGTAATCATTATAATTTATTTTGAAGAGGAAATACTCATGTACCAATTGAAATGTTTTCAAGCTTCAAATTTAAGTATATACTTTTTATATTTTCTAATAAATGAAAAAATCATTGCATTTAAAATGTGGAGATAAAATTTTAACTTCTCATTCTTTCAAAATTGTTCAAAATCTTTGAAAAATCTAAGTGGTTGAGGAACAAAATTAAGGTATTTGATGGGGCCTAGTCTATCATGCATATATTACATCATGCGAAATATTTGATATGATGCAAAAAATAATTTTGATAGCACAACATCATTTTCTACCTAATTGATAGTCTACACATTAAAAAAAACATTGATCATTTGAAATGCATTTAATGTCCAAAAAATATTAATCAATAGTTTATATTAATTGAGCATAAAAAAATTATTTTCATAATATGTGTGTAAAACCTTTCTAAAAAATTCTCGATAACCTTTTTAAAACCTATTATATTTACTTAGAAGCTATCTTATTTAAAATATGAATGCATGAATATATAAGTATCCATAGGGATATTTTATTTATATTTTGTGCCTTTCGCTAATTAATAATTTCAAACTTTTACCTCTTAAGATTTTTTTAATATCTAATCTTTTAGTTGCAGGGAGTTTTGAGACCATATTCATGTTATTTTTTCCACACATTGCTCTCTTTATATATATATATATATATATAATATAATATCTAGTCAATGTAATCTCAATCCACGAGTTCTTATAATGTGTATTGACTTGTAGTTTGCAAGAAATTTTTTAATTTTTTTAATAATGTACATAAATTCACAAGGATTTAATTTTTCAAAAGTAAGAAAGAAGAATTTATCACAAGAATTATTGCACTTAACCAAAATTTACCAAAATTTTATAGAAACGTGTAGCAATATAAATTAATCTACTAAAAAATTAATATTTAAAAAAAAAAATGATCATAAAAATTAATACACATAAATTACTAGGATTTTATAAAAAAAATTAAAGAATTTTCTCTTAAGATTGTCAATACTTATATAACACCTTGCATATTAACACTTCTCATAGAAAAAACAATGTGCTAAAGTCAAATAGATCGCTTATTTTTTATATAGACTCATTTGTATATTAACACTTCTCATAGAAAAATGGATGTGCTAAAGTCAATAGATCACTTATTTATATACAAAACTAACTCATATCATAAACAACCAATACATTAATTCTTAACACATCAATTATTTATATACAAGATTGGATCATACTATACATGACCAAAGCATTAATTCCAACACACAATCTATTTATATGTAGATTTAGCTCATCAATGCCTTCTTTGTTTGAATGCCAACCACATAAAAATTACTCATAGATTTCCTATACTTAATTTTTTATTTAATTATTCACGTATTGTTTTTTTTTTAATACATAATGATTTATATCATAATATTTAATAAACTAATTATATTAGAAACTTGTATTTTTCATATATTATATATATTATTTATCTAAAAATATAATATATTAAAAATTTATAAATTACGTATTAATAAAATATTATTTATCTAAAATATTATACCAAATAATAATTTTTACTATTACAGTTTTTTACCTTTATAAACTGTCCTGGTGATAAAGCTACAAACTTTTTTTATATTTGTTGAAAGGAGAAATAATTATTAACACTATATAATAAGCATAGTTGTGGTATTTAAATTGTAATATTGAATAAATATGCTTCAACCTGGATCAACCATTAGTTCAATTATACTATTTTGGTGAATAAATAGATAATTTAACTTAATTGCATGCTTAATGTTTTGATTATCTTATGAACATGTTTATTTACCGGAATAGAGTTTTTAAATTTTGAATTGTTTCAAGAAGGAAATAAGTAACCCTTGTATCTTATATTGTGTTTTATAAGTAAAGATTCTATTTAGGGTAAATGGTCATTCTTTGAATCTCTAGCTTCTTAAATTCACATCTTATAGAATTATAATATTTTATTTGGCGATATGTAAATTGAGAAAAAAAATGAATATCCAATCTACCTAGGGCTAATGTGTTATGGTGGAGATGATTATAATTTATAAATCACATTTCAATGAACTAGTTGATTTAATATGAAGTTAGGAGAGATGTTGGAGTTTGATCCTACTTGATGAGTACTAAGGAGTTTTATGTTTCCTAAGGTGGATACAGGTAGTGAGTGTGACTAGAAGATTTGTAGCTCGTGTATGATGGAAAACAAAGGTTGGTTGACTACAACTCAATATGCATGGATGAAACATCGACCAAGTATGGTAAGACCAAAAGTGTGTGGTAGAGGTGACTAGATCATATTTTAAATTTAATTGAGTGGTAATAAACAATAATAGATAACTAGATAAAGGTAAATTAAGTGGATAGATGAATGATTCTTTCTAAGTTGTAGAATATAATTGATTTGAGATAAATTTTTGGCTGGATATAAATGGGGTGAGCTAATGTGTAGGTATAATAATTATGTTAGGATAAAAAGAGGACTTTATAAATCTAAGATAATACCTTTTTTTGTAAGTTCAATTGTTGTGAACCCTTATAACCCAAAAGACAAATGGTTTTTATATTTAATGTTGGATTGATTGTGTTTTAGGGTTTAATGGTTGGGGTTATGTGTTAAGATGTCTTGAGAAGGTGAGTAATAATTTAAGGGGTTGCAAATACTCCATTAGAGTTAAAATTTGGATGCATTTTTTATGATGGTTTTAAAAGGGGTTAAAAAGAAATTTTTTAAGTGCTCACATGTTTTTAAAGTCCTAGGATAGGTACCTAAGGGTTGGGGGCTTAATTATGACCGTATATTGGACCATATCCAAGATATGACCCTTATTTATTTTTTTGTTTTAAAGTGATGGATTTGAGAGATTTGGGGAAAAGGGAAAGGCCTTGGTCTCTAAACCCAAGTATGAGATGTGACATGAGAGAGGGAGTGACCAAGTACTCCATCCCCCTCTTAATGAAAATGAAGACTTTTGAGATGGAATGGAGTACACTCCTCCTTTTTCCATCATCCCAAATTTGATCGCATGTGTGAGCATTTGTGGGAGATTGTGCTTGATGATTGAATGAGAGAGTGACAAGTGTCACTCCCTCGTTCAAAAAGATTCAAAATTGAATCCCTTTATATTTGTGGAGAAAAGAAAAATAGAGTTGTTACCCATTTCTCCTTTTGGAGAACTTGTGTGTTATAAGTGGAGAATGAAAAAGAAGGTTGGAGACAAGCAAGGATCTCTCACATGTAATGGAGTTGTTCAAGGAGCATAGTTGTAGAGATAAGTTTTTCTCTCCTAATTACTATCTAACTAGGCTAAAATATTTATTGTATTGCCTTGTTATTGCTTGAAAATGAGAGTCCAAGTTTGTGAATATGTGAATTGAGAGTTTGCTTGGTGGAATGAGTAGATTAAAAATTGTGTTCATAGATTATTCTTTTCAATCTTCTTACCAAAATCATTGGTAGTATTTTTTTCTTGCTCAGGGGAATGGTTAGAGCCCTATAAGGCTTCATGATACCATTTATGGTAGGGTGGAGAGTGAGCCATTTGTGTGCTACTCATTACTTTCCTAAGTATTGTTTGTAATATTGAAGGCTAGTATATTGTTTAAATGAAAAGAGTAAGTTTGTCTTCATTGTCATGTAAATCATTCATGACCTAGACATTAATGTAATATTGCATAATTTTTTTAATACATTTTACAACTTGTTACAAGAAAAAGGTATAGGATAGAGCAAACTCTTATTGTTTTGTATGTTATTCATTGTATCCTTTAAAATTTATGGTAATATTGAAGGCTAGTATTTTGTAGTAGGAAGAACAAAAAAAAGAAGAAGAAAAGAAGAATTCTTGATGAAGAAGAAAACACACAACATACTCTCAACCAATTCCAAATCCAGATTACACAAATTCTATGATGGTTAGTCTCAAAATCAACAAATACTTGAGTTGATTTTAATTGATTACAATTTCCCATCAAATTTACACAAATTTTAAAAACATTTCAATGACTCTATTTATGATTTTACAAAACACAAATATTACAATCACAGGCAGTTCCATTGCCTCTTTTTCCACTCAAACCATACCTTCTCTTTCACAATGTCCTTTCACCTTCCTCATGTCACCTCCCTTATCTGTACTACGTTCTAGCCTCTGTATATTGAATTAAATTAACTCTTTCACCTCCCTTGCATATGGCTCTTCCTACGCTCATACCATTTCCATGGAAGGCTGCATTGTTTTCCCTATACTCGACATAGCCTAAACATCTCTCCAACTGAGTGTCTATTCACCATCCTTCAACACCCCCTCCCAAGCGAGCTTTTCTTCCCTTGAGTGCTGACTTGAATACTATGTGGCACTCTTTATATCTACCATATGTAGCCATATTCCCAAACGTTGTGCAACCTTTCAGATAAAAGACATGATCTCAGCCTTTCCTATGTGACCCTCCATAAATCTTGAATTGTGTAAACTTTAAATTTGTAAGAAAGACTTTCATGCACATCACACATACTTCGCCTAAGACTCTATGTTCCCACTGTCAATATCTTACTTCGGCAATGCTTGGTGATTTCATTTTTTTTAACTCCTATTGGCCTGATTAAGCGCATACGCCCCTTTGTGTAACTTCTTCTTATAGGTTTAATTTCTCAGGGCACGGGCAAGGGAACTTTACTATTGTCTTTTCTAGTGCAATTACTTTCTCTTTTCACCGCAGCCCCCAACTTGTCTTTTGCAACTTGCTAAATCTCTTTTTCCCATCGATTTCTTCCAGTCTCTCGTCCTTACCAACTCTTTGGTGCATAGTTCCTCTTTTTCTTATCTGGAAATCAACATTGACTATTCTTTCACAAGTTATGTGTCATTTATTTGATGCCTTCATTTTCCAATTCACTTTCTATATAGTGTGGGTTCTGACCACAAATTGAATGCATTAAAACTTAGACATTAATAGTCTACCTTCATATTTGGTGCAAGTCTTCATCCTCACCTAGGCACACCCCTATCATTTTTTTTTAGTCGCATATATTGCCTCATACCAAGGTTGCGACCTTTGGAATTCTCATTGGCAATGGATATCAAAACCAAATGTTGCAACCCTTCAGCTTCTCTATTTGCACTTGTCTCTTTGTACCATTTAGAATTTTTTTTTGTTGTTGATTGCGCATGGACCCAAATGCTTCTACATTAGACACGTCGAGTAAGAATATTGTGAGCATAGGATCACAATGGTGAAGTTGAGTGATAGAACCACCCTTTGAGATTGTACACAACCTCTAGTGAACTTCGTCGCTGATAGTCAAACCTCCTCCACCAATAGCCCGACCTCCTCCGCCAAGTACTTCCTCTCCACTCTAAAAATAACCTAACATTCCTCTTTTGGTTGCCTCTTGGCTAAACATTAAAAGTCACAACCTACAGGTTCATACACACTGTCTAATGGCTATGCCTTTTTTTGTCTTCACCTTAAGACAACCACTTCATTTCTCTCTCGACTCCTCTAAAACTCTTCCTTCACAACCTCCATGCTACAATCGTACCTCAATCTCACGAATATTCACTTCCTCTACTATAATCTTCCATCACACAATTCTTTTCTTTGTGCTTCTTGCTCTCAATCGTTCGATACTCCACTCACTAGCAACGATACTTTTGAGCTTCTCACTCGTGTTTCCAATTTTGTTATTTCCCACCCTGAATCGCCAAGACTCTCTACATTTGCAATGTTAATTTTGGACTTCACTCACACTTTTTTTGATGGTGTTTTTATGCACTTCTCAACACAGGCAACGCGCAAGTGCATTACCTCTCTTGAAAGACAACATTCCACAATCAAATTGCAGAACACTATCCCAAGGTCTCTCAGATATTAGGTCATGATGGTGCCTTGAATATATCAGTTGATTTGTGATGTGATTTATTGGAATCACAAGGTGGTCTTATGTGAATCAAAGTTGTAGGAGAATCGGATCTGCGAACAGAGTTCTTTAGATAGGAAATTACTAAACTTTTGTTGCAGGTTCAAAAAGCAATCTTGAACTCCATCTTATCGTTGAATTTGGCTTTACAATGTGAAATGAACCTTAGCATAGGTTATTTCTTAAAAAAAAAGGAAAAGGGCAGGGAAGAGAGAAGGTTCCTGGACCTGCAACTATCGATGAACAGTGATCGTGGAGGTTTTTGTTGTGGACAGTTTCCTTAAAATAGAATTGTTGGGGATACAGGATGGGTCTGTCATCATAGAACAGACATCTAAGACAACACTACCTTAGTGATTTTCATTTCTTCAAATCATATTGTGATCCTAATAAAGTGTTGCTTCCTAAATGTGAGATGTTAGATAAAACTAATAGTGCAATAAAGAGAAACAACAAGATAATAGGGCACCTCAATGATTAGCCTAAGAAAATAAACAATATGAAAGCAAGATGAACAAGTAAATTACTGTTATACCTTCATGTTGTTGCTTCCTTGGTTGGCCCTTGATGTTGAAGTCTTGTGTGCTCCTTGGATGGCAATGAAAATGAAGTGGATGCAAGATGAATTGATGCAATATGGATGCTAAAATAGATGAGAGATTGAATGGCAATTTTGCAAGAGTTTATTTGCAAAAGACTTGATCCTCCAAAATGAAGGAATTGAAGGGGTATTTATAGGCCAAATTGAATTCTCTAGAGAATTCAACGGTTGGGATTGATCCAACAAAGATCAAGATGAAGGGCTATGGTGAGTTGAGGACTCACAAGCCCTCACATCTTGACATGTGGAGGGTGAGATGTCCTAGGGTGGAGTGATGTGGAGATGAGGTGGATCTTGGGGGATGAGAAGATTCCTTGGAGGAATAAAAGTGAATTTAAAATTCACAATGATTGGAAGAATCTAGTGGATAAGAGAGTGTCTCCAAAAAGCTGGAGATTTGTCACATGTGGGTGATGTGACAAGTCCAAGGTTCTAGAAGCCCTTGGCACATGTGAAGTGACAAGTCAAGGCTTCTAGAATCTTGCATGGGGATGGGGAAGACCTTGGAAAGATAAAAGTGAATTAAAAATTCACATGGGGAAGAGGGGAACCTTGGTTGAATAAATGTGAATTAAAAATTCACATGGGGAAGGGAGTCCATACCAAAAATGGTAAGTGGGAAGGTTGACCAGAAAAGGTAAGCCAAATGTGGCTAATGATTCTGATTAAGGTTGTGCAAACACATGGTTAAGGTAATTAATGGGAGATTAGAGGCAAGTGGGAGATTATGGAGGATGTGACACTTAATCTTGATTAAGTGGTGCACATCCTAATCACAGATTAATTAATTTAATCTGGATTAGGAGAGGGTTATGGAGAATGTGACAAGGAGAGAGAAAAGAGGAATTAAAAATTGGTTTTAATTCAAATAGGTTTAAAAGACTAAATTAAATAATTTGCTATATTTATTTAATTTAGAGAAGAACAGGGTGTGAGGAAAAGTATTTAATTTATTTAATTAGATACTTTAAGAACCTTAGGTAGAAAATGAAATAATGATTAAATAAATTATTTAATCACTGTTAATGGAATAGATGAATATAATAGACGATTTTGATCATATGGAAGTGATCAAATTTGGATGTCTACACATATCAAAGAAAAACTATTCCATAAAGCGGAAACAGGCACAGTGGATCCCCCATTGATCTTTCTGAGAAAAGTAAGTGCTTAACAGATAACGGATTCAACACAAGCATAGATTCAAGAATGCAGAATCAGACAACCATGAAAGACAAACATGTGGACACACAGATTTACGTGGGGAAAAAAATTTCAGGTAAAAAACCCCACTCTCCAAAACACTCAGCTCAAATTATTATTCAGCAACAACAGTTACAATACAATATCAGAGCTATGCTCTTCAGAAGATTACATCTTGTCCATCTGGAGAATGCAGGCAACACAATATTCAAAACCTTCACATAGTTACAATGTCTTCAAATGACATACTATGTAGATTCCCTTCATCTCCTCAGTTGACTGTCATAGCCAGCCTCATGACCAGCCCAGCCTCAAGGAATCTCGGGTTCACATCTTCTCAGAACTGAGAGACTACGTGTTCACGGTGAAGACTGCTCGAACACTCTCAGCCTCTCACTCTTCGCTCATCATTTATCGTGCACATGATATTACTTTATAATCTCTTACCATGTGCCTACCTATTCTACCTGTTCAAGCAATCAACGATCATCAGGATATTCATTATCCCACCTGCAAGCTTCCATCACTCTCTGATAACATGCATCGTCTTCTGCAGACATCAAGCCACCCAACATTAAAATAATGCAGCCTATCGCAATCAAAAAATAATCTTTCGACCAATCAGATCTTAAAGATCTTTCCACGTGTCGCTTTCCCATTTGTTCACTGCTTTGACCTCTGATCAAACTCGATCAAGCTCGATCGGTCGAGCTCCGAGCTCATCTCTATCTTCCACCGCGCTACCACTCTGAGTCCAAACACCCATCGCAGTATGGCGGTGAGCCCATGTCGACTCTCAGCCTCCAACCGTGCTACCGTTGGGCTTGGCTTTTCCCACTGCGGTATGGTGATGACTACTAGACAGACCGCCATGGTCACACCCACGCTACCGCGGAGGCCGCCAGGCCACTCCACAGTAGGGCAGTGACCGCCCTAGCAGACCGCCAGCGATCATACCGTGTCACCGCGGCTTAACGAACAAGCCTTCACAGTATAGCGGTAAGCACCATCGCTGACCACCATGATTTCACCATGCCACCACACTCAGACTGCCAGACCTCCACATTAAGGCAATAGCCGCTTTCGTTGACGACCAGTCATCCACCGCGACTTCCCTGAGCATCGCCTGCGGTAAGGCGATAACCATCACCAGACCATCGCCCTTCAATCGAACCACCATGCTACCAATTAGAAACCACCACGGTAAGGAGGTAAGACATTGCTTCGCCAATGCGCCACCAACTGCGTTACCTCGCCACCTTCGAGTGAACCCTGTGATATGGCAGTAACCGCCACGCTGATTATCTCCGCTCACCGTGCCACCACCAGTCCAAAAGAAGACCGCCATGGTAGGGTGGTAACACCACCCAACGGCTAGACCAAGCAAAGTGGCCCACGGTAAAGCGGTAAACTGCTCAACCGTGCCACCAAGGTAAGCATGCAGCGGTATGGCAGTAAAGGCCAGAAACATGAAGAAAATGGCCAAGTCTTCAAGGGAAACCAGAATGTTGAGGCATAAATTTCCCAACAATCTCCCATTTGACGAAGACATACTAACTTCCTCCAAAACGCGAACAAGGACCACCACCATGCTTTCATGCTCCAATCAAGACACCTATAATGACATTTGATAAATGTCCATCGTCTCAGGCAACAACTCCAAACATCCAACATAAAAAGAAAAGGAACAAGCCAAGGCATTCATGCACTAGTCTCTGGAACACAAGCATCAGATCCTTCATGCAGAAAAGGCACCACAGTAGCAACAACGAAGAACAACGCGAACACATAATGAGAAACCATTCTCCAGAACAAGATAAACCATCAGCTAGAAAAGCAACCATAAAACTGATTGTCCTCATCCAACTAACCAAACCCACGCAGTTGAAAACTAGTACCCATAGCTCGTGCTAATTCATCCAACCACCCATACCTCAAAATGTATGCACATCAATTAACTCATTCCAGCAGCTCATTCCAGCAGCACAACCAACCCATCAACAGTAGAATATGAGCACCATGTGCCAACTAGTCAAAAGACCAAACACATCCAGGTACTCCCACTGCAAGGGTAATGCCATATCTGAAATATTAAAGGCATAACTAGTCTACCAACCTCTGCACATAGAAAAATGTAACCATGTAGTTACAAGGAACACCCACACTTATATGCACAACCTGCAACCACCTGCTGCAAGAAACATTTCTCTCAACAGTCTTCCACATTCTTCCAAGGTTCCATATCTAATTGAAGAAGGAAACACCACAACTCCACATACATCTAAAGTCATATGAACATTCACAAAGAAAAGACCAGAATAGAGAGAAATAACAAATCATAACATGTAGCATCCTCCTACATACACTTCTAAATGCCAGTTGTGTCAAGAATGATTTTCTTCCAAAAGAAAATCACTGTCGAGTAGACCAGGAAGAAAAAGATGCTCCTCCAAGATATACAAGCCACCGTGACTTACCCAAGATCATTTTCCTCCATGGTCTCTGTTGAACTCGTGTTCAACTAAGGTGTAGGCTACTCAGAATTTCAGCCTCACCTTATTCTCCATGCATCCATGAGCACCAACAAACTGTCATCTCATGCTAACTCCAATCTGCATTACTGCACTTAACATGAAGTCCTCCAGCATATGACCAAAGTACTCAAAACATAGAGAAGCACCAGACCACTGTCAAAGCTCCAAAACCTAGGAATAGGAACTTATCATGACACCATGATCTTACACATCCCCCTTAGGAGATACCATGCTTCAAGTGAACTATCCATGGTATTAAGAGCAAAGAAACATGCCAAAACTCTAATGCACATGCAAGAGTACACATGACATCAAACAAACAAACTCTAAACCAACATCACCTGTCAAGCACCATCAGCATCTCAGCCAAAGACTACCAACGTTCTCAATGGCTCCAAGATGTTGCACACCTTCAAATAGTGACTATGCAGATGCAAAAGAACTCTTCTGCAACAATAGGATCTAAGAGTCCCACTAGAAGCATCTGCAACACCAAAGAAGATCATTCATCACCAAATGATGAATCTACAGTCACTGCTAAAGCTCCCACTGAGCCGTGACACTAAGCTTTCAAAGCACCATGACCAACCACCTGCTTATCCAAACAACCTCCAAGTACAACCGTCAACATGTCCATCGGACAACAACGCCAAATAGCACCAAGATTACCAGATCATGCAGACCACACCATCACTGTCAAAAGCTTACATGGGCTAGTGTACCAAGCTCTCCATGACATCGTTATTCACATGCTACTAGTCCATAACTGACTATTCAGGTACTCAATAGCCATTCCTCCTCTCATCTCAAAATAGCCACACCAATCCACAAGTGACCATAGATAAGGTCAACTAACAAATCTACACCACACTGTTACAACCTCGTGGATATTGACAGTCCACTTCCAAGTTGTCTCACAACAAACTTGTAGGTAAGGACAGCCCACAACATTGCACAACTCGTGGATGCAACCAATGAAACCTGCAAATGTATCATCACACTAGAAACTGCAAAACTGAGATCATCAAAGAGAACATCCAAAATAGACAAACATAACTCAAACACCAGATCAACAACAGATCCAATTTGCCAATCACGTCCACAACTCAAGCACCATAGTCTAGGAAATCAACAAAGCAAACACCACAAGAATGCTGAATGGAAAAAATATACCATTCCCATGCAGAGAAGACATCACACCTCCTCAAAACATGTTGAACTGCAACTATCTCATCCCGTCACACCCCAAAAGCCAGGGTCTAGAAAAATAGTTGAATAACAGCTCCACAAACCACAAGTTTTCCTTGACCGTGTAAAACCTGCAAAACCAAGGTGTTTATAAAACACCCATGCACGTCCATATTCAATGATCATCTGGACGACTTAGGATTCTGCATACAACCATCACAATTAACCAGAACAATGAAAAACATGAATATGCATCATAGAATTTTTAGGAAAATCTACAAAAAAACCTTCAAATCCAAAGACATGAATTTGAAACATGCAGGTGCAAGATACAGGTAAGCAGGAACAACAGGTCTATTTCAAAATAGTTCCAAAACCACAACCATGCACAGGCAAACGGGAGCCAAGCTATTCAGAAGTTACAGACCACCCAGATCAACTTCATATCCTTCATGCAATCAGAGCAATAGAGAAAACCGCCTTTAGTGCTAAGTCAGAACACCTGGCACAAGCACAATACTCCATGGTTGAACAGAGACACAAGAAACTCCATAGCGCTAGGGAGCCTCTCACACAGACACCCAGGATGAAACCATGCTCTGCTGCAAAACAAACATAAGCATATTTGCATTAGGATCATTTACAGTCAGTTAGAAGCCTCAGACAACATTACCACAATATGATCAACTCCAATCTTCTCTAGTGTCTTTCAAGCTGCGTGTTGAATCAAGAAGCAGGAACTTCCACTCATCAAAGGATCAAACAACAGTAGATTCCTCCAGATTTACTCAAGCTTGTCAGCCTAAGAAATCTTCACAGGAGAAATGCCTAGAACTTCAGTAACCAAGAGAAGGCTTTGACACCACTTGTTGGTATCATCAAGCCTTGACCTCCCTTAACCAGCTCTGATACCACTTGTTGGGGATACGGGATGGGTCTGTCATCATAGAACGGACATCTAAGACAACAGTACCTTAGTGATTTTCATTTCTTCAAATCACATCAAAGATGCAAACTATGCCATAAAGCATAAATAGGCGTGCAGTGGATCCCCCATTGATCTTTCTGAGAAAATTAAATGCTTAACAGATAACAGATTCAACACAAGCATAGATTCAAGAATGCAAAATTAGACAACCATGAAAGACAAACATGTGGACACACAGATTTACATGGGGAAAACCTTTTCAGGTAAAAAACCCCACCCTCCAAAACACTAGGCTCAAATTGTATCATTCAGCAACAACAGTTACAATACAATATCAGAGTTATGCTCTTCAGAAGATTACATCTTGCCCATCTGGAGAATGCAGGCAATAGAATATTCAGAACTTTCACACAGTTACAATGTCTTCAAATGACATACTATGTAGATTCCCTTCATCTCCTCAATTGACTATCACAGCTAGCCTCATGGCCAGCCCAGCCTTAAGGCATCTCAGGTTCACATCTTCTCATAACTGAGAGACTAAGTGTTCACGATGAAGACTGCTCGAACACTCTCAGCCTCACTCTTTGCTCATCATTTATCGTGCACACGAGGTTACTTTATAATCTCTTATCGTGTTCCTACCTATTCTGCCTATGCAAGCAATCAACAGTCATCGGGATATTCATTATCCCACCTGCAAGCTTCCATCACCCTCTGATAACGAGCACCATCTTCTATAGATATCGAGCCGCCCAACATTAAAATAATGCAACCTATTGTAATCAGAAAATCATCTTTCGTCCAATTAGATATTAAATATCTTGCCACGTGTCGCTTTCCCATTTGTTCGCTACTTTGACCTCTAGTTAAAATCGGTAAAGCTCGATCAACCGAGCTTCGAGCTCATCTTTGTCTTCCACCGTGCTACCACTCTGATTCCAAACACCCATCGTGGTATGGCGGTGAGCCCATGTTGACTCTCGATCTCCAACCATGCTACCACTGGGCTTGGCTTTGCCCACCATGGTATGGCAGTGACTGCCAGACAGACTGCCATAATCACACCCACGCTACCGCGGAGGCCGCAAGGCCACCCCGCAATAGGGCGATGACCGCCCTGGCAAACCGCCAGCGGTCATACTGCGTCTCCGCGAATTAATGAACAAGCCTTCGTGGTATAGCGGTAAGCACCATCACTGACCACCACAGTTTTACCATGCAACTGTGCTCAGACCGCCAGACCTCCACGATAAGGCAGTAGCCACTATCGCTAACCAACAGTCATCCATCGTAGCCATCATAGCTTCCTCGAGCACCACCCGCAGTAAGGCGGTAACCGTCACTAGACTGTCGCCCTTCAACCACGCCATCGCACCACCAAAGAGAAACCACCATGGTAAGGAGGTAAGACATTGCTCCACCAACGTGCTACCAACCGCACTACCTCACCAGCTCCGAGCGAAACCTGTGATATGGCGGTAACCACCACGCCGATTGTCGCCGCTCACCGCGCCACCGCCAGTCCAGAAGAAGACCGTTGCAGTAGGGCGGTAACACCGCCCAACCACTTGACCAAGCAAGGTGGCCCGTGGTAAACCACCCAACCGCGCCACCAAGGTAAGCGTGCAGCAGTATGGCGGTAAAGGCCAGAAACATGAACAAAACAACAAATTCTTCAAGGGAAACCAGAATGTTGAAGCATAAATTTTCCAACAAGAATCTCACTTAATCAGAAATTTCACAATGCCATGAAATCTATGCTATCTTCTAAGGACTACAGATATTTCATCATTCATTCGTCATTAAGATGTGAATAAAGATAAAGTTTAAAGAGAAGCTATAAAATAAGAGTCCAGACTAACTTTGCATAGTCACCTACCAGCAGCAAATGACTAAAAATATGGACAAGAAAAGCATACACACATCAGGAATCTTCACAACCAAACAAAACATTACTAAATCTACCAAGGACAGCTAAAAAGGAAATTAGAACAACAAAGTAACTCAAACTAGAATCTTAACTTATGGAAGAAGAATCATGAAACATGGGAAGAAATCCAAAATACACCAAAATCACTATATTTCTATTGCAATTTCTGCAGCATGTCTTTACAACAACTCAACTCTCCCAAAATGAGAGGAGGAGGCCCCTATTTATATTTTCCAAAAAAAAAATGAGTGGCCAAGATTCAATTCCATTGTGTGGCCAAGATTTACTTTACAATAGGGTTTCACCTACCCCCAAATATATTACATTTTAAAATACATCTTTTGTCTTTTCCCTGTTTTTTCTTCTAGTGGTAGCTCTATAGCATTTTCTTCTTTTTGCTGATTGCTCTTTACTATAGCTATTCTTTTAGAAATTCTTCATCAATAATAGGGTTGCCTTCCCGTTTCTTCAAAGCTACATACTCCATGAATCTCAAGATCACCAGCCGAAGCTTGTCGACCTCAATGATGTAAGACCTTAGCACTTGGTAACTCCATTCCTTGGAATTGTTAACGATCTTTTCCCAATCTTCATCATACTTGGTAGCGTGGTCCTTGAAAATCTCATATTGGGCAAAAGCTCGGGCAGAAAAGCTCATAAAGTATGTGGTAACCTCGGCTAACATTCCCTTCTCCATCCTCTTTCGGAAGTGAGCCTTTATGCTTTCCGGATTGATCTTAACATCAGGCATCTTGTACCCTGTCATCAACTTGAGGTATCTAACACAATCTCCTCTGGCCTCCTTGGCCCAGTCAATATCCGAAATTACTAATTCTAGGATCTTTTTCAGCCTCCCCTTTCGGTAATCGAAGTCCCGCTTCCACACATCCATTAACCAATGGTCATCATCCTTGAAGGTAAGGTCCTTTTCCCAAACCTCACTTGGCAGTGCGAGGATAGCCTTGATTTTTGGGTAGGCAACCTTATACTTCTTTGGGAACTCTTTGCAGATTCGCCTCGTGCCTTCAAGAGACGTTTGCACTTCTAGGAACTTGTTTGTTGTTCAGACAACCAAATTGATGCCCATATTCCCAATGTCCAAGACCTGTCAGAACCAGTTTTTCGTGGTCTTATCCAAGTTCCTCCTTCTTTCCAGCTTGTTGATCTATTCCTGGGACATTAACTACGGCAAGGCCGATGATGTGGTAGGTTGTTCATCCAGAGATGACCATTATTGAATGTAGGCCATCAGATCAGCCACCTGTGCCTTGAGCTCTTCCTTTGAAACCTTATCCTGCTGGATAAGGTGCACCACTATAGCGACTGATTCCTGGAGGTGGTCAACCTTTTGTTCCCTAGTGGCCACTCCCAATTCAATGGTGGAGATGTTATAGCTTATTCCTTGTTCTCCAACCACCAACGTAGCTATTTGCACTGCCTTGGATCCGGAGGCATCCATCATTACCATTGATTTGATTCTAGGCTTCTTCTCCTTCTTGGTACTTATCTGATCTCTAGCCAGTATTGCCTCCAGTCTTGCTTTCAAATCCTTTAGGGCGGGATTTCTCTTTTTAAGCTGCCTTTCTAGCCAGTCGAGCATCAGGGGTCCTTCCTTGGGTGATTCATGTCGATCTTTGTTGTCCTCCACCCTAAGTTCAATGGCTTTGTCATTAAGGACCTCTTTCTCAATTCTTGCATCTTCCTTCTCATCATAATCTTGCACAAGCATTATACATTTGGTAGGAGATTTGGTGAGCAGTTGCTTGTCAGGGTGGTCTTCCCTTTCAGCACCCTTTTCTTCATGGAAGGATGTTTCTTCATCATGCTCTAGGGTTTGATCATGTCCTTCAATAGGAGACCTACTACCCTCAGTCTCTGGAGTAGCAACTCTTTCTTCAACCATAAGCTTTCCTTCAGCCTCTTTGTCCTCAATCTCCTTGAGTTGCTTGTTCCACTCCGCATCAAGCTCCAGATCAGTTGTTTCTTGGATTATGTTTGTCCCTAGATCCTCGTTGTCCTCACTAGAAGACTCATAGGCCACCTCATCGATCACTCGATGTTCGTATATTGCATGCTCACGATACTCAAATTCCTCATCTTCCAACCTCTCGGCTACCTCCAGTTGCCATCGTTCGAGCTCATTTGAGACTTGCATTGTAGCCTCCATTCTAGGTGGTTCCATAAGAGGAGGGAGAGTTGGGGTGTTAACCATTATTTGGGTGATTGCAGCTTACACCATTGGATTTGCAAGCATTCCCGAAAGTTCAGATGGCACATTTTGCATATACTTGACAAAGGACTCTAGGAGAGCAAGGGCAGGCATTGCAACAAAAAATGAAGCGGGTGGAAGGGAAGGAGACATGGAGGATGACGAGATTGGCAAGGTTGTGGCAAAGGATGAATCCACCGATATGACTCGCACGATCAGAGAAGTGGAGGTGAGGTGGATAGCAATGTCCACCGTGGGCAAAGAGGAAGCATCTATTGCAAGTGAAGTGGGTGGGATGGTGGCAATAGCAGCAGTGGTTGCAGTAGCAGATGAAGCGGGTGGATACCTTGGTGGGTCAGCCTCCATCTCCTCGCCCTCGTGGAGTGGATCTTCAGGTATTACAGGAATCTCAGTGACGTTGCTCGTTCTTTTATGCTTCTTAGGAGGCTCGCCCTCTGAGGCCTTTCTAGCGTACACTTTTGGATTAGGTTGTTTCTCATCAACCTCCTTTCTCTTCCTCGACTTGACAGATGGCAGGGATCTGGATGTTTGTCCAGTTGTAGTGGCAGTCATCCCACCATCAGAACCACTTGGCTCACTTTCGAGCCCCTTGAATGTCAAGGCGACTCCTTGTTGCTTTAGTTGAGCATCCTGTCCATCGATCCATGCCTTTGTTTGAGCCTCAACGGGCTTGGTAAGAATGTCGAGGTCATCAACCTTTGGCTCATTCCAATCAATTAAAGGCAATGATAGATTTGCAATGGTACTATACCTCGGGTCGATCACTATGCTCTCCTCCTCTTCAAGTTGATCCAAAACCGAACATAGGTTCACCCTTTTCACGAAGTATGCAGTCATACGCATATAATGTCGTATCCGCACTTCAAAGTTGTCCTTGCAATTAGCCCAAAAATCCTCAACTAGTGGAGGTGGGAATACTCTGGTCCAAGTGCCTTTCTAATGTGACCGTATGGGTCCATCTGCGGTTGAGCTGTATGTTGTCTGAAGTGGTATTCGTCCAGCTCCTTCTCTAAATTGCCTGAGCATTGGGAAGTATGAATTTCATACACTCCCCATCCAAGTGTGAGGGGATAAGGGGTTCCCACCAAATGCTTACTACTTAGAATGTTGTGTATGTGCCACAGTTGTCGAGTTAGTTCCAACAGTATAATTCGGTCATTAGGATATTGGGGAAGCTTGTTCGGCCTTTCAGAGAATCCTTGGGTGTGCATGTAGGTGAACTTGGGAAATTGTATGAATAGGAAGGCATAGTGCTTGAGAAGGGCACTAGCACTATGAGAGACTCTTCTCTCAAAATCACATCCAAGCGACTGAATGATGTAGGCAGTAAAAGCATCGTTTACCCTACAATAGTCCCTCTTGAAATTCATGTACTACAACTGAGGGTATTTGTCATAGGGTTTAAGTGCTCTTCCTAACATCTCATTGGGCATTACAGACAATCTACTATAATGCCACTGATCAGCAAGTGAATAGACTAGGTAGGACGTCATGTAAAACTTGGATGTCTTCTTCACATTAACGAATTGCTCATGAAAGCAATTGTTGATTATCTCCCCCCAATAGAATAAAGTGTCATCCCCACGGATAATTTGTTTAAAAAAATATAGCATCCACTCCTGGAAGAAGGCCGTAGCAGGAAGGTCCATTACTCTACTTAGTAGGGTGACCAGGTCGTGATAGTCCTCGAAGAAATTGTTGTGGTAGAGCTCTTGAGGGACTTTGGCAACACTGCCCCATCTGTCTTTCAACCAATATTGGTTGATTAGTTTCTTACATTTTAAAGGATCCTGATCCCATAATGCTTTGTATTCCTAAATGGTTGGGGTCTTCATGCTTTCGAAGGCGGGGATGTGGAAGGGTTTAGTTATCTAGAGAGGGGACATATCAGCCAGAATGTTGCCATCCCTATCCACGATGGTCCTTGTTTGAAGTTGGTATGCCTCCCGACATGCCATTACCAGTTTGGGGGCCACTAAGACGGGCGAGAAACCTACAGCCTTGGCAAGTCCACTGCCTTTGATCAATTTTGCATTATCTGTCTTTGGGTCTATTATGAATCTTCATGTAAACTCATCAATATCGACATGTATGATATTGGTGTTTGTGATATTCTTCCAACTAGTTGTGACCTTGGAATGCAAGGGTGCCCCCTGGAATTGATATTTCATTTGATCTTTATCCTCTTTGCCTCAAGGGGCTTTGGTGGTTCTTTTCCCTTTGTCCTTGGTCGTCCTAGAGGCCTCTGCACCAAATTCCATAAATCCTGCACAAAGAGACGGGAGTTAGCAACATTAACATGAGAACGTAGCCTCGAACAAATCCTTGTAAATCAAGGTTAGATCCACAACATTCATTTAAGAAAATTCTAACACTTGATAATAATAACATTGGAAGGCAAATAGGTGACCCGGGCCCCAAGGGTCAGACTTCCCTTGGCAGAATATTGTTTGGAAGGGCAAACAAGGCAAGGTGCTCCCAGTGACTTTTCCTAATCCTAGATTTGTTCAATAAAGGGGTGGTGTGAAAGAAGGTCCATTTTTAGCGTGTGGGTCGAAGTCCATTTTCAATTTGGAGGTTGTTTGAGCCATTATTTTGGCATTCGGGCCTTAGCTGTAGGAAAGCCACCCAGGTTTTGTTGTTTGAAACAGCACAGCGAAAATGGAATCCTGGGAGGCGAGCTCCGGAGTTCAGGTCACAAGGGTCGGGAAACTGCCTGGGGATAGCCGTGCAAAATAGTGAAACGTAGACGTAATTTTGGAGACGGAAGTCCAGAAGATCAGACCCAGGCAAGTTTGGCAGTTGGCAAAACTTCTAGAGGCGGATTGAGGTTCGAGGCCTGCTGTCCGGAAAGGCGGACGGGTTCGACTATTCAGGATGGCGAAAGCAACATGGAATTTCAACAACGAAATTTCGGAGGTCGGGGTCTGAGCGAGGTTTGGACATTTCAGTTTTCCTTGTTTAAATCATGTGGAGTGAAAGGCAAACCAGGGTCCGAGAGCCGGGAAGATGTGTCGCGAAGGCCGTGTGAAACGACAAAACAGAGATAGCGGTCTATGGACAGAAGTCTGAGGGTCAGGGTTTGGGGGTGACTCCAAAGTTCAATTTTCATGACAAGTATGAGGCAGACTTTGCGTTACCAAAGTTCGAGGACTGGGAGGACGGAGCGAAGTCGGCGTTTAGAATAACGAAACGGTCAGGGAATTATGGGGGTCGGAACTCGGGAGGAACCTCATTGTCAGAGAAAAATTTTCCAAGCTAAAGCCACAGTTGGGGCAAGGCTCGGACCCGGACGGTGCGGTCACCCACTCCAGAGAATAGTGACAGGACAGGGAGGTTCCCGTTTTCGATTTTAACCCTCAAATGATTGTTTTTCAATTTTTTCACTTGTGGGTTTTCATGTTAAGGCACCATCCTACCAGATTTTAAGGTTTATTTTACTTTTCCCTTAGTTTGACCCATGATTTTGAGGAAGAAGCGGAAAGGCAAGTGGACAATGATCCTACCTCAAGGGCCCGAAGCAACAAAAGACCGAATCCTTGAAGAACGACGGAGCTGGAATCCGAGCACGAAGGAGGAAATTGATGAAGCGGCACTGGGCTCTTTGATTACTCCTGACATGTGAAAATGACAGGCCAAAACTTGTTTAAATAGCCCCCAAGTGCAATTAATTCCTTAATAAGATACGGCGGCAGATTAGGTAGGTGAATTCAAATTTTGGGACGGCGGCGAGAGAACCGGGGTCAGAGGTCCGGAAAGATGTTGGGGCACAGCCGCTTGAAAATATGCCAAGGTAATTCAAACGACGAAGAGGACTCCGGGGTCCGAGGTCCGGAAAGAAGTTGGAGGATGGCCGTGTAAAACGGTGAACCAGAGACGGCAGCCCGAAGACGGACGTCCGAGGGTCAAGGTCTGAGGGCAAGAAAGACGGGGGTGCAGTTGCCAATTTTAACAAGTGATTCAGATGACTATCGAAGCACCAAGGTCTGAAGGTCGGGAAGACACCAACCGCTAGCCATATGAAATGGAAAAGCCAAAAGAGAAACCTGAGAGAGGAAACCCGAGGGTCCGAGCCCGGATGGTCCCATGGACGTCAGAGAGGCCAACTGACAGAGAAAACCTGAAAGGGCTTAAGACTTAGCATTTTTCAAAGGGGAAAAATTAGGTCAACCCAAAATGAGACTTTTGAGAACGTGTTGACCTTCAAGGACATCAAAACGGGGCATGCAAAATGAGACAAAGCAAAAAAGACCCGGCAAGCCAAAAGGAAAGAGAGGGTCCTCATTCCGAACATGGCGTGTGTGCAAGAAGCACAACAAATTTTACTATCAACAAGTTTTGTCATAAGATGCCTCATGTTTGGTGATCTACTTGTGCCCCTAAAACCTCTACTCACTTCCCTCTTCACCCGTAGAACCTGGTGTGAACCACCACTCTCTCGACGCTCTATCGACACGCTCAGAATCACCCGCTCTGATACCACTTGATGAAGAAGAAAACAAACAAAATACTCTCAACCAATTCCAAATCTAGATTACACAGATTCCATGATGATTAATATCAAAATCAACAAATACTTGAGTTGATTTTAATCAATTACAATTGCCCATCAAATTTACACAAATTTTGAAAACATTTCAATGACTTTATTTATGATTTTACAAAACACAAAGATTACAATCATAGGTAGTTCCATTGCCTCTGTTTCCACTCAAACCATACATTCTCTCTCACAATGTCCTTTCACCTTCCTCATGTCACCTCCCTTATCTGCACTACATTCTAGCCTTTGTATATTGAATTAAATTAACTCTTTCACCTCCCTTACATATGGCTCTTCCTACGCTCATACCATTTCCATGGAAGGTTGGTTTGTTTTCCCTATATTCCACACAACCTAAACATCTCTCTGACTGAGTGTCTATTCACCATCCTTCAACACCCTCTCCCAAGCGATCTTTTCTTCCCTTGAGTGTTGACTTGCAAACTATGTGGCACTCTTTATATCCGCCATATCCATATTCCCAAACGTTGTGCAACCTTTCAGATAAAAGACTTGATCTCAACCTTTCCTACGCGGCCCTCCATAAATCTTGAAGTTTGTAAACTTTAAATTTGCAAGAAAGACTTTCCTGTGCATCACACATACTCCACCCAAGACTCTATGTTGCCACTGTTAAGATCTTACTCGACAATGCTAGGTGATTCTATTTTTTTAAAATCCTATTGGCCTGATTATGCACATACGTACCCCTTTGTGCAACTTCTTCTTGCAGGTTTAATTTCTCAATGTGCAGGCAAGGGAACTTTACTACTGTCTTTTCTAGCTCAGTTACCTTCTCTTTTCACTACAACCCCCAACTTGTCTTTTGTTTCCTGCTAAATCTCTTTTTCCAATCGATTTCTTCCAAACTCTCATCCTTACCAACTCTTTGGTGTGCAGTTCCTCTTTTTCTTATCTGGTAATCAACATTGACTGTTCTTTCACAAGTTTTGTGTCATTTATTTGATGCCTTCATTTTCCAATTCACTTCCTATATGGTGTG
The DNA here is from genome assembly GCA_007115665.2 of Sequoiadendron giganteum. Lineage (NCBI taxonomy): Eukaryota > Viridiplantae > Streptophyta > Pinopsida > Cupressales > Cupressaceae > Sequoiadendron > Sequoiadendron giganteum. The sequence goes on along the minus strand of CM021106.1, from coordinate 92,549,770 downwards.
GGTTTTGACCATAAATTGAATGCATTAAAACTTAGCCATTGATAATTTTCCTTCATACTTGGCGCAAGTCTTCTTCCTCACCCAAGCGTGCCTCTATCATTTTTTGTTAGTCACTTATATTGCCTCATACCAAGGTTGTGACCTTTGGAATTCTCATTGGCAATGGATATCAAAACCAAATGTTGCAACCCTTCAACTTCTCTATTAGCATTTGTCTCTTTGTACCATTCAGAATTTTTTTTGGTTGATGTTGATTGTGTGCGGACCTGGATGCTCCTGCATCAATTCTTTATTTATTGACATATTCTTTACGAGTCCCTTGGAAAATTTAGTTGAGATATCCTCTTATTGTTTATTTGGAGGTTAATGTATATTGTAAATTTTCCCTTGAAATGGATATTTCCATATTGTGATATTTATAAGTAAGGAGGAAGGTTAGAGAATTATGATTTCAATTGTGTGCAAAATAAATCAAATTTTGGGAGATAGTCGTTTATAAAAGAAAAGAGAAATAAATATGAAAGAAGTTTTTATGCAACCTCTCCATTTGCCTCCTGTATTTTGTTTTAGTGTTGTAAATAGAAGTAATAATGTGCACTAAAAGAGATGTTGAATTATTCTGTTATAAGAAAGAGTATGTGGTTAAAAATGTTAAGGAAGGAAAAGTTTGCACCATACAAAAAATGATATTTTATTTAAAATAAATAAATTAAAAAAATTTATGCTCCTATGACTAACATGGATAACTTTCAATCTTTGTTTGCTAAAAAAAAAGAGGTCCAAACTTAGTTTTCTAAAAGTTTTCATCTCTAACTAATAAATAGACGCATTCTGCCATATAAATATAATAAGATCAATGACTCAAAATTCACACTTATGTTTATACCTATATATTTATATCTTAAGTTTTTCTTTTATTGCTAAATGTATAGGAGCGAATTTGCACCCCTTATGCAAATTCCCCTTTTACACTCCTTCACTTTAGAAAACCAAATTCGAAGGCTAAAATCCACATTAGCCCGTTGCCTTCATTCCACTTGGCATTTGTTTTGTGTGTCGGTAGAAGAATAATTGTCAGGGATGCCCACACGACGCACAAACGTTTGCGTGGCACACTTACGTCCTAACGAATTCCTGCGTCTGAAGCCAGTAGAGGCATTACACTTCCTATTGGGGTCAAATTTAAAACGCCCCTCTTCAACCAACTGACTCGAATATGGTCATTTTTCTCATTTTTCCTTCAAAAAACACTCTTCACTCCTTCATTTGTGCTCTCTAAGCATTCAATTCATCCTCTAGCAATATTCTAGCATTCACTTCTTGCACTCTTTAGCCTTCAAGCAACACTTTGGCACTCCATAGAAGCAACAACAACACTCCATCAAATCTGTAGAGCAAGTGTGGAACAACACCATCACAATAGAGGCTTGAGTCCTCTCATTTTCTCTCCCATTAGCTAGTGAGCTCCTGGTGGAGGTAGTAAGAATTTTCACTCCTCTCCTCTACGATTTGGTTGAGTAGTACAATATTGTTTTGTAGTGTTATTGTGTTCTTTACTTTCATTCTTCCTTTATCATACTTTTCTCTACAACTATTATCTTGGCTATCCGTGGAGGTGGAAACACCAAAATAGGCGTCTGATTGAGGCAAACCCCTATACAGCCCCCCAATAATTGTCCTCTTTCTTGTGTGCAGGTGGATGTGCATTTGAAGCTAGCTGGAAAACAAGCTCTTTTGTGAGATCATTCTTGTCACCCTAGCTTTAATCTATTTGCTTTATCATATTCAATTATACATCTCTTATTTCATAGTATTGTTTTGTTCCCTTAAAAACCATTAGCTAGGCTGTCAGCTCACTTTTGGTTGTTCTCATTGTACTTTCGGTCCTTTGGTCGTACGGATGCTAGCGCACCTGAGAGACGTCAGTGCGTCGCGCTATCATCCCAAAACCGCGCTTTCGTCCTCGAGCAGAGAGCTACCTGAGGTACAATGTTGAACCCGAGAACTGGCTCACCTAGCCCAAAAACTGGTTTTGGGTCTGCAAAGTGGTTGTAGGACCTTATAGTCCTCATCATTCTTGTCCCTTCTTCAAAACACCCCTTTAGATCGAGGTAAGTTAGGATAGCCTTCCACTCTTGGCTCTCTGTGACCTTGAGCCTTGAACGTGGTTGGTCCCTCTCTCACATTTTTGGTGAAGCTAACATGAACCATTTTGGTTTCGTTTTGCGATACTGAAAGCTCTTTTTCTCGTGTTCTAAGAGTGTTGTAGGTGAGAGTGTTGTGAGGATTTTTCCTTACAACCCAACCTGTGACCCCTAGTAGGCGTAGTTGGAAGGTTCCAAAATTATTGTGTATTTGAAACCTTAATTGGGTCACCATCTTGTCCTATAACCTTTGGCGGGGCTTCAAGAAAGTGTCATTTAGTGTGTGTAATGGCCTCTTTTCTGCACCAACCTATTCTCTTTGTACAACCTATGAGTAGTGGTACTAGTATAACCTTTACCTTGTAGGATCTGTCGATGGGCTTTAATAGAGAACCATCTCCTCTTTACATTCCTACATGAATTAACAAGAATACTGTATTAGGTGTTCTTGTTGATCCGACGTCCCAAGTGAATATCATAATCAAGGAGATCATGTTGATCAACTTTTTGCATAAAGAAGGGTATGATGCACCTGTGAGCACCATCTGCATGCATAATGGAATTTTTGTACCTCCTTTAGGTAGTATTGTTTTATTGGTTATCATTGGACCTAAAATTGTGAACTTTATGTTCGACATTATCTCGGGGTCTGAACTCTTTAGAGTGAAGTTGGGTATCCCCTGGATGGTAGCTATGAATGCAGTTCCCTCGATTGTGCATAAATGTTTGAAATTCACTCATGAGGGTTTCATGCATGTGATCCATGACACTGGCTATAAACCGTCAGTTGCACTTGGTAGTTACTCTGTATATTGATTTTGGCCTACACCTAGTGGTCCTCTCCCACCTAGGAAGGACCTCTTGTATCAAACATATCAAAATTATAAGAAAGGGCACCTAAGGCTGAAAGTGAGATACCCTCCATCACCCTATGTTGTTTTGTATAAGGTGTGTTTAAAAGTTGACAATGATGCTGCCAAGGCGTGTAGAAGAGAAGTGGTCCCGAGACCCTCCTTCCTCTTCCACTGTTCAGCCTGATGCTTCCTCTCGCCCTGTTGCGGCACCATCAGGTTCTACCCTGTGTCTACAGGAGAACCCTATTGGTGCCCACTTGGCGAAAGCCCAAGCATCCCGTGTTTGAGCTTCCTATCCTACCCATGGAGCCTAGGACCATTCACTATGGCAGGAGGAAGAGTCCCTGTAGGGAGTCCTTTATGTCTCGGCCTTTGCGGCCTCCCACCGCTTCTGCTCCCAAAGCAATAAATGGGAAGAGGCTCGCTACTAAAGCACTTGAGCTGACTCCCCCTGCTACTTCTCAAACTGTACCTCTTGCTCCCATTCAAGAGTTTGTTCCTCCATTAGAAACAACTATAGTGGACACTCCCATGGCTAAGCAAGAGCCTTTTGTTCCTTCGCAACCTTCGACCTCTAGCTTGAAGAGCCGAAAAAACTGCCTTGCGTGCGAGCGTAAGCGTCGGTGAAAGGCTCTTATGGCTGAGTAGGCCACTTTGTAGAAAAAGGACAAGGAGATGACCACCCCTATGTTAGGGCCTATTACGGTGTCTTCCCTTCTCCTTTCTCTTTCTTCCAATCAACCTAGTTCAATCTCCCCTCTGACTCCTGCTATGAGTGCGCCTGACCCCAAAAAGGTGCAGGTGTTCATCACTCCTTCAATGGAGCCACCTTTGTTGATGTCCCTTTCAGACATTCTACGATTTCCAAAACTCGTAGAAATGTCAAACACTTCGATGGTTTATGTTGCGGTTTTCTCCTCTTCTTCCTTTGTGCCACTCACCTCATCTGTAGGGAGTTCACACCCCCCGACGAAGTAGAAGGTAGAGGTTGGTCCTTCCAACAATGGAGGATGCAAGAGATGCCCATCCTCTCTAAAGGGTGGTCCTACGCTAACTTGTTTCATTTTGGTAACAAAACCAACCTCGGCTTCCCCTGAGTTTGTCACCACTCTCGAATCGTTTGGTAAGCTTAGCAGTGAATCTCGGGTGTAGTCTTCCCCATCCGTTGAGGTAAAATATGACACTCCAATAAAGTGCATGTTTAACTCTCTGGATGAAATTCCAACCTTGTCAGTGATCTTCGCAAAGTCGTTGACCTTAACTCCATAAGAGCTTAGTAAAGGGGACCTTACGGGGCCCTCTTCCTTAGCCCTTGTTGTGAAAGGGTTGAAAGCTCCTCCCCTTAACATTCCACCACTGCAAGCTCGTCCTCCTTCCCCCTTACGATGATCTAGAGTGGGAAGCGGATGACCTCTTGGTCGATTAGTGTTAAGGGGAGGCCCCTTCTTTATCTTTAGATTAGATATGTGTGTGGTGTGATGTGTTCCCCCATGATCGTGCTATGTGTTCCTGGATGACCTTTGTCACCTTTGTTGGTGCTTGGATACAGGAGTGATTTTTATGTCGTAAACCTTCTTCTATTTGTTTCATCATTCTTCCGCGTTTGTGACTTGATTTTTGAAAAATTGGGGACGATGTAAAACGCTAGGGGCATTTAGGTTTCCCTTCCATGTTGACCCAATTTTTATTTTTACTTTGTCTTCTATGCATTCATCTCGATCTAGTGGGGATTGATGATCTTTCGCCTTGCATCACGGTTACCTATCATTTATAAAAGCATGAGAAGATCCGACCCTGCAAAACTAGATCCCCCTGTGCCCTTTGTTTGTGTATGTCTCTCTTTTTCACTCTTTTTTTTCTCTTTCTCTCTTCTTTGCTTGAGTTTCCCCTTTCATGTGTGACAACGCCACTTCTATAACACTTTGATTTTCAAAAAATACATTCGTTGCCAATGAATCTTTTCTCGAGAATCTTCACAAAATTCTTTTCAAGAAATTGCATTCTCAACATGGATCCTTAACAGAACATGTTTCCCTCATCATGGATTCATAAAGAAAGAATTTGAGAACCTTCCTCCGAGGTGGGAACAACTTCAACCTTCCTCTCGCATGGGTCTTCTTTTCAAATCCCTTAACGAAGTGAACATCTTTCAAAAGGATTTCATGATGATGAATCGATTCTAGAAAGAAACATCTCTTTTGTACATTGGGTTCCCAAGGGACCCCTTTGAAAGTTTTCCAACTTGTTAGTAGTTTGCGCAACTATAAGCTTACTTGTCTACGTGGGCATTTTTTCACATGTCCTATATGCGAGTAAACATGTCATTTTGCAGGTGCGCCTTTAAAGCCACTTCTTGACTCTGCGGAATCCCCTTCCTTTGATTTCCTCCATGTGAGAGATCTTGGGGGATACTTCCTTGTAGGTCTGAGGGCCTATAGGGTGTTTCCTTTGAGCTTCCTCCATGCGAGAGATTTTGGAGGTCGCTCCCCTACATGTTTGTGGGTCTGTAGGGCACTTTTCTCGATTTCCTTCATGTGAGAGATCTTAGAAGATACCTTCCTTGCAGGTTTGTGGGCTTGTGAGGCGCTTTTCTTGGTTTCCTTCATGTGAGAGATCTTAGAGGATACCTTCCTTGTAGGTCTATGGGCATGTGAGGTGCTTTTCTTGGTTTCCTTCATGTGAGAGATCTTGGAAGATACCTTCTTTGCAGGTCTGCGGGCTTGTGAGGTGCTTACTCTTTAGGGATTCCTTCATGTGAGAGATCTTGGGGGTCACCTCCTTGTAGGTCTGCGGGCCTATAAGACACTTTCATTCTTCAGCTTCATAGTTCTACGGGGCTATGAAGTCATTTATTTGTCCTACACTCTCAAATTCGCCAAATCGCAGTCTGCTTTCTCAACGATTCAGGTATACATTTCTAACCCTACTACCTTTCTAATCTACTTTACCAAAGCACTCATCAGTATTCGTGCTTGTTAAAATGGGGGGAAAATGTATAGAAACGAATTTGCACCCCTTATGCAAATTCCCCTTTTACACTCCTTCACCTTAGAAAACCAAATTCGAAGGCTAAAATCCACATCAACTCGCTACCTTCGTTCCACTTGGCGTCTGTGTTGTGCGTTGACAGAAGAATAACTGTCAGGGACGTCTGCATAATGCGCTTACGTCCCTGATGGATTCCTACATATGAAGCTAGCAAAGGCATTACACTTCCTATTAGGGTCGAATTTGTAATGCCCCTCTTCGACCAACTAACTTGAATATGGTTGTTTTTCTCATTTTTCCTTCATTTGCGCTCTCCAAGCATTCAATTCATCCTCTAACAATATTCTATCATTCACTTCATGCACTCTCCAACCTTCAAGCATCACTTTGGAACTCCATAGCAACAACAAAAACACTTCATCAATTCAATAGAGCAAGTTTGGAACAACACCATCGCAACAGAGACTTGAGTCCTCTCATTTTCTCCCCCATTAGCTAGTGAACTCTTGGTGGAGGTGGTAAGCATTTTCACTCCTCATTTTCTCCCCCATTAGCTAGTAAACTCTTGGTGGGGGTGGTAAGCATTTTCACTCCTCTCCTCTACGATTTGGTTGAGTAGTACAATACTATTTTGTAGTGTTATTGTGTTATTTACTTTCATTCTTATTTTATCATACTTTTCCTTATAGTTGCTATCTTGGTCATCTGTGGAGGTGAAAACACCAAAATGGGGGTCTAACTGAGGCAAACCCCTATACAACCCCCTGACAATTTTCCTCTTTCTTGTGTGCAAGTGGATGTGCATTTGGAGCTAGCTGGTGAACATGCTCTTTTATGAGATCATTCTTGTCACCCTAACTTTAATATATTTTCTTTACCATATTTGATTGTATATCTCTTATTTCATAGTATTGTTTTGTTTCCTGAAAAACCATTAGCTAAGTTGTTAGCTCATTTTTTGGCAATTCTCATTGTACTTATGATTTTGATCCTCTGGTCGTACAGACGCAAACGCACTAAAGAGACGTCAGTGCACCGCGCTGTCGTCTTGAAAACGCACTTCCATCTTTGAGTAGAGAGCTACTTAAGGTACAATGTTGAATCTGAAAATCGGCTTGCCTAGCCCCAAAACTAATTTCGAGTATGCAAAATGGTTGCAAGACCTTGTAGTTCTCATCATTTCCGTCCCTTCTTCGAAACACCCCTTTAGATTGAGGTAAGTTAGGGCGGCCTTCCTCTCTTGGCTCTCCATGACCCTAAGCCTTGAACGTGGTTGGTCCCCCTCTCTTACACTAAATGAAACTAATAAATTTACAAAGTGATTTGAATATTAATAAATTACTATACATAGAAAGTAATCCCTCCTTTTTATTCATTAAAAAGGAAGAAAAAGAAAAAAATAATGATATTATAGACCAGATATATATTTTTATTGAAGCTACATTCATTCTATATACTTCTCATATATCACAATATAAACTCTGTTATATAACAATTATCAGAAAACATAAATTGTATTGTAAAAATTTATATTATAAGATATAAATGTTGTATAAAATATAATTGTGCAAAATTACAAAACCTAAAAGTAGATTTTAACAAAAATAAATAAAATAAAATAACAAAAAAAAAGGCTTTACTAGGATCTTCTTCACAATTTGTATTTCTTATATTTAACTGTGTTTGAAAGAAAAATACACACAGATATGACTGCAAAAAAACTATTTCTTACACGGACCATAAAAAGAAATTACAAATAAATGTCGAGCGGGCCCCGCTCTGAAAGAAACTACAGAAATAGTTAAATAGAAATATATGCATACAACTTCCGGTAAACAAAATCCATTCCTCTTTACTATTACAGTTGGCTCTTCTTTTCATCAAGAACCCCTTGCTAATTTTGTATTAGACGGTTTCTTCTGCAAAATTTCCTTCCTGCAAACAATAAATAAATAATCCCAAATCTTGGGTTTGTGCATACAAATGAGTTGAAGTTATAGCTAAGTGAAAAGGGAAAGAAGAGAATCTCAGATCTGCACCTTCCAATAGGAAATAAATAAATAAAAATGGTTGCCTTGTTTTAAAAGCACATATCTGTATTAAATAGCAAATACAAATATCATTATTTTTACAATGGAAACTATGAAATATAAATTGTATTACCTAATCCTCTGCTTCAGTAAATCTATGTATTTTACACAGTAGATTTGAAGTAATAAATAAATTTATTGCTACATACATATGTTGATGTATTTATGGTTATATATACTGGATATATGCAATAGGGTTACACGAGAATTTGGGGCGGATTTAGAAGATCTGAACCATATAAATATTTATATATTTATAAAAATTCAATAACCCCAAATCAAAAAGGGAGAAGATGAAATAAGAGAAATGGAAGAATAGTTCGCTCCTCCATCGAGCCCCATGAGAATCCATCTTTCAGCACTCGCTTCTAACCTACACAAGCAAAAATAAAGCATGGAACGGTAGGAAGCAAGTTTAATAGAATCTTTATGAATTAGGGCACACTCTAGTTGCCCTAGGATCTAATGGCCAGGATTAAAACAAATTTAATGGTCAAGATTTCATGCACATCCAATTAATTCTAATTATTGGTTATTTTAATTAATCTTTTCTAACTGATGATTAAATCCTTGGTGGAAATAATGGGTCTAGGGACCCTCACTTCTAGTTGTTTTTAAAGTCGTTTTGAAAATATTTAATAAGGTAACTTTAAGAACTCAAGTTAATTAAATCGAGTTTTAATTATTTTTTGCTTATTTGAATAAACTAGCGAGTTTATATTGAACAAAATAATTTTAATTAATTAATTATATTTGAATTAAGTGTTTCTTATATAAATTTTTTACAAATTTATCTTCAAAATAAAAAGGGGTGTTTTTAAGGAAATTCATTTGATAGAATTTAAGCAAGTGACTTACCATGTATTAATCTATATTTATTTAATAAACAAATATCTTTTAATAAAAGTGTGTGAAAAAGCATAATAAAATAGAAGGTTTATATAAATTTCTAATTTGACTATTATATTGCTATATGAGGATACACATTATTTTAATAAACCTATATTTCTTTAGCAAATGAATAAGTGAACAAACAAGTATCTTTTAATAAAAGTGTTTGGCTAGAAAAACTAAATAAAATGGAAGGTTTATATAAATATCTAAATAGACTATTATATTGCTATATGAGGATACACTGATACTCCAAATATGATTTGGATTATAAGGTTGTGTAAATGCTAACTTACACTAGATGGAGGTTAAGATAATGATTAAATAAATATATAAAAGGATATTAATATCTATTGAATTTAAATATGTGAAGTAATATTTAAAGAGAGGTTTCTACATTTTATTTTATCCATTCTTATATAGCAATGATAGATTAATAATCTATCAATATAGATCAAAATAAGAGATATGAAAATTTAAAACTAATCCATTAAATAAATTTGTAAAAAAAAAAAATTAAATAAATAAAATTATTATGTTTGCATGGAGATTTAAATTAAGTGCATTATTATTACTTTAAAAAGAAATTAGGTGTTTTTTAAATTTTTCTAACGAAAATTATGGGCATGACAATTACAAAAACTTATGCTCTTAAGATCACATGAAGGAAAGTAATACCACCTCAAAACAAACAGAAATGTGCAGGTTCATTGTTCCTTGTAATATGTACCATTCATTTCTTATTCTATTCCATGCGATGGAAGATCAAATTGCACCGCATAACACAACCATTACCATTCTATATTGTCTAGACAAATAGACCTTCTTATAACTTGTGGAGCATAAAGTGAATCCAATGCTATGCAACATAATTTAATACATAATCTCTATCAATTAAACATGATGGATCCCTCTATAATCATTTCAACTTTACTTTATCTTTTATTGGCATGGCTTTATTTTCTATAGCTATCAATCAAGGAAATATACCATGGAACAATAGTTTGCTTATAAGATAATACAAATAGGGCATCCTCTAATGGAGCTAAAGAATATCATCGGACAACTACATCGTCCATAATCAATTTGTAGAGTGGAGGATAACTGTTTTTGACATAGGCATTGATGGAATCTACAAATTGGCAGACACACACCTATTAGTTTTACGGTTATAAGATTTTAGTGAACTTGATTTGTGCTTTGCCATGTAAAAAATAAAAATGAATAGTTTAATTGCCTCCTCATTGCTACACTCAACATCAAAAGATGTTGTATCAAAACCATTAGCTATTAACGACTTATAATGAGGGAGGAATCAAGAAACAAACCTGTAATTATCGGTGACAACGGTGTTCATCGTGGCCTGATTTTTAGACCTTGATTAGAGTGTGTGATCATCAAGAGAATTAATTGTAGCAGAGATAAACTGTTCAAATTTAAATTTCGTTGAAACAAAGGGAAATTTAGGTGGGTTTGAAATTCAATTTAGGCACGTTGGAAATTAATAACAACAAGTGGCTTTTGGAGTTTTCTACAGAGTAATTTTGCTAGCTATGGACAGTACGACCCTGAGTTGGAATTCATTGCGAGCTATAGTACTTCCCTGACAAAATCCATAAGACTATGCATCAACCATCGATGACCATAGCATAGCCAATGTCAGGCAAACACATAGTAACCCCAACGGAAAAGGGAAAAGGGAAAAAATATTGATTGGTCAGAGCTTAGTGTGTGATACTTAAGCTCAACCAATTATCACACACTAAGCTCAAACTATTTGACTTACCTCGTAGTATGCCTATCTTTTGTTATATTACAAGGGAAGTCAAATAGTTTGAGCTTAGCGTGTGATACTTAAGCTTAGCCTGTCTTTTGTTATACTACGAGGGAAGTCAAATAGTTTGAGCTTAGCGTGTGATACTTAAGCTCAGCCCATCTTTTGTTATACTATGAGGGAAGTCAAATAGTTTGTTGTTATGTTTCATGGACATTGCTTCTTGTGGTATTTGTTTTATGATTCATTGATAATTCCTCCTATAAAATTCCTACATTGAGCGACAATATTTCAAGCCCTATTTATAGGATATTTAGGAAGTGAGCTTCAGACAACCAATTGTATGTTACAATCAAAGCATTGGAAGAGTCTCTTTTAAAATGCAGGTTGAAAGAGAATAAAGCAATTTAGGCTTTCCAATAGAACAAGGCTAAACACCCAGAGAAGATAAATCACATAAGAAATTTCTAAATTTCATTTTTTATGAAATAAGAGTGCCTTCTAATGTTGTTGTGTTGGGTGTCAACCATATGCTTAGAAATAGCCTTTGTAATGAACATTGGGAAATTCTCCAAATGAAGGATGTTTCATCATCTTGTATGATCCACATATTGAATGATGTACTTCACATAGGTAAAATTAAAGTTGGAAAACTTCATCTTGAAAAGAAACCTTTCAACATGGGAGAGCTAGTGAGTTCTTTGGTATGGGATTTCATAGATATTTTTATTCAAAAGGAACCGAGTTTCACATATGGATCGATGATGCAACAAAGCAACTTTTTTCTCATCATGAACTGATTGGAGACAAGCATCCTCTTTGCCAAGTTCTTGCTAATTATCTTTCTAATGCTTCAAATTTATTCCTTGCAATGGAAAATTTGGACTTTACATAATCTATAATGGCACATTTATTGAAGATCCTTTCCAAATGGAACCCATTCAAAAAAAGGGCGTATAGATATGCAAGTTTTGGAATTATAATAGAAAATAAAAAAATGAGGCTTATGGTCTAAAGGTGAAAATGCTCTTGCTAAAGGAATGTTTGGTGAGCAATCTAGGTTTGCCCAAGGACCTGAAGTTGTTATTCGCTTCCCTTCAAGAGGCACAAGGGTTGAATAGGTTAAGTGTGATATTTTATCCTTTTATGATTCCTTACCAGAGATTATACCTTTGAAACCAAAGGATTGTAGGTTAATATCCCCTTGAATCATGGAAAGGAGGACTGAATAAAACAACTTTACCATATTTATTAATTAACAATATTGCTAACCTTGGACAACTATAGCAAACTTTGAATCTTGAACAAGCAATTAATAGTGGAAAAGAAGTAAACATACAAGTAGTATGGAACGAGTCGATGTTGGCAAAAGAAAGGGGTGATTTACACATGTTGACGACTTAAGAAAATTTTGAGCTAGAAAAGTTGGAGACTTTGGAAATCATGGTCACTCCAAAGCATTGAATTCATTCGAGTAGGTTATCCAAAATTCATAAAGAGACCAATCTCAGTTTAAATTCATTAGAAAACACATGCCCTATTATCTTTCAGACGAGATGAAAAGTATGCAAGGTACTTTTGAGATAGTCTAATCTAGTCAATGCCACATGTAGTAGTAGTTTGGATTTCTCCCAAGAATCTAGGGGATAGTTGAATAGCTGGAGAAGTTGTGAGAATATATAAGAATTGATTAAGGAGCATCTTCAATGAAAATATATATGGACCAACATAATCATCTTTCTTCCATGCCACTTTAAATATTTTTATAGAATTAAACAAGGAAAAGTAGTCTTTAGGTGCTTAGGATGAAACAGACAACTCAAGCAAGTTAAGGTCATTTAATATTCTTTAAAGTATTTCCTACTTCCTCTCCAACATTGGATAACATAAAGCAAGGCTCAGGGACAAATTTTCAGTTAGTTTTGGCTTTTCTTAACAATGTATTGTAACTTTTTGAAAGCTCTTTCTAACATGAGAAATATTGCAACTCATGTAGTTCTCAAGCTTGTATTGTAGTTTGTAAGTACCTTTTATCAATAAGTATTTTGCCTTCTTTTATCTATATTTTGTGTGTAAACATAAGTGATTGATATATTTTTTGTGATTCATATTCAAATCCTCAATGTATGTCTCGTTTCCTTCAACACCGTCATGAAAAGATATATATATACTTTATGCAAGTTATAGGTTATGTCAATGGTTTGAACAACTTCTAGCTATGAAAACATCCGATTTTTCCTTTTAGAACTGAGAAAAAATTAACTTTATTATGAAACACTAATGTATAAGTATGTCAAAACTTGAGTTGTGCATGAAACAACTTGTTCAATTTGATCATATTGTGTGTCCAAATAACAATTTTATTTTTTTGAAATCAATTTGGTCATCACCTTATTTGTCCTAGGTTTCATTTCATGTTTCCTTCACCCCTTTTCTCAGTATGTAGCAAAAAAATAGGTTAAATTAGATGAAGTCCTAAGGGGAACCAACCCTCTTTGGAGACTCACTTCAAGCTATGGGCAACTCACAGGCCCTAAAGTGTTTCCACATTTCATTGGATTGTTGAGTCAAGCACTTGGCAAGGGTGCAAATTCAAGCGACAACACATAAATATTAAATATTTGATATATTTCTTATAATTATATAATTTCATCATGGAAGTCAATATTAAGGATTGGTGGTGAGAGATTTGGGACATGGGAATGGGGGTTAAGCTTCAATTAAATTTTGAAGATAAATTAATTACAATGTTTGGCCTTATAATAATAAATATAATTATGATATATTTATAAATATGTAAATTTTGAAACATTAAAGGTGCAAATTCAATACGAGGAGCTTGGAGTTCAATAGAGTTGAAAGTAAATTTTTAACAACATTAAACAATTCCTATCTTTTATATTATTTACATAGATTTTAACATTTATTTATACGAAATATTTAATAATATATTTTACTTGTTATATTTATAATACAATACTAATTTATTAGCTTAGGCTATACATCAAGATATGCCCTACCTTCACATTCCACATATATCCATGCATGCAACAAAGTCCATATGTTGCTTGCCAAAAATAAGAAGAGGAGTGCTTCATGACATTATCACATGCAAACTCTTGAAAGGATAAAAAAAAGTTACAAAAGTCTAGGTTTGTTCCTTCTAGCCCTTCTTTTAACTGCTATCATTCAAAGCAAGACCTACTATTGTCTCTCTTTATAATATGTGCATTCCATTATTGCTCACCTTTTCATTCCATTACAACTCAATTTACGTCTTGCTACCAATTCCATGATTAATATAATGCTCAAATATTTCCTTCCTCATAAGAAATTACCAAGCATGTATTATCGAGTACTAACAAATAATTAAATATTTTCAAGCTTTTGTATATATCAAACATTTATGTTTATACAAGTTTTTATATATATCAAATAAAACTTATGTTGCCTTTAAAAAAAATCATTTCTCTTTAATTTATTTCATCTATATATTGTGGAGTTATAGATCATTTATGCAACCGTGTCTTTACATTCAATTTTATTATTTATTCTAAAATATAAGTAGTCAATCTAAAATGTCAAACAATTAAGGATTTAACAAAAGTTATATTATTGATTGCATGTTTCATTATATATATTTTTTCTTTTACAAGCTTAACTTCTAAAAAAGTTCAATTTGTTTTAGTTTGCAAATTTGACTTATGCAAAAAGGGACATAATACATTTTCATATTATTCTATTTATGTGTTTCATTTTAGAATAACTATCTTCATTTCAAGAAATGAATATTAATATCTATACTATTTTGTTCATGGGGGACATTGTTATATTTCCTAAAACTAATGAATGTGAGCAATATCTTTATTACATGTTGAATAATACAATTTTTAAATATTTCATTTTTTAATGTATATTTGATGTGTTCATTCTTCATTAAAGATTATTCATTTGCAATATCATATGCACATTATGTGCATGAGAAATATGCTCAAATGCAAATGGAAATTTCAATAAAATCCAAACAAACACAAAATCAAACAAACACTCGAATAAACATGAAAAAATCAAACCGACATAAAATTAGACGGAAATGAAATATGTTGAGCCTCCCGTTGTGTAGATTTACCAAAGATTGTTGATTTTGATGTGTACTCACATAATTTCAACAACATAACAATGCTCTAAGTGAAAATGAGTGAGTTTTGATATAAAAATGGTTAAGTGTGAGATATATAGGTTTTTAGAAGAAAAAAATGATGAATGACTAAGATTAAACCATGAGATCAATGGTTGAGATGAGAGGTAATCTCTCAACTCATGAGATTATGACAAGTGGCACAATGAGATGAGTTGAGAAGGATAAGGGTATTGTGGCGTACCTTGTGGAAGGTACCTCATAAATGTAACTCTTGTCTTCACACTCAAAAAGGACAAGAAAATAATTAAAAAAAACATTTTATGATTTTGAGGAAAATGACTCATGCCCCCAAATAGAAAGGTATTTTCCAAAAATGAGGAGCATTTAAGATTCAATGTGAGGGGGAAGATTGTGTGGAGATTTGGAGTAAGTTAGTTCAAGTGCGTGCATATGATTAGAGAGTGAATTAGGTGAGAATTAAGGATTAATAAAAAGTGATGGAGGATGAGACATGTGAGGGGAATTAAATAAAGAAGAAATTATTTATTTAAATTTTTAGAGGAGAGGGAATAAAGATGGGTTTATGAATTAAATTAAATAAATAGGGATATTTATTTAATTCAATAGATGATAGGTAAATTAAACAAATTAATTACTTTAGAATTTAAGCCAGATATTAATGAAATAATAGGTCATTATTTAATTAACATAGGTGATAGGAAAGTAGACCAAAAAAAAGATGAAATTGACTAAACGATAGTGGTCAATTTTAAGCTATACACATATATACAAAAAATATATATTCAATTATATGTAAAAAAGTTGTTCATTTTTTTGAAGAATATATAAATTTAATGTGTTCATAATTTACTCAAGTTTATTGGTTTTCAAATATCATAAGCACACATATATAACATATTAATATATTACTCACAACTTTTGGTTAACTCACTTCTATTTTTACTTCTTAATCAAAACAAACAATTATTTCCAATTGCTTTCTTGTCAATTTTGAACAAATTCCAATTCACATTCTACTTTGTTTACTTCAAATACTATACTTTGCCCATACAATTTCTAACTTATCAAAAATTCCTTTACATATCTATTACACACCGAGATACAATTGCTAATTAAATATAATATACAATATGAATCTTCTAAAATGATGAAGCAACTACAATTTAAAACTTTCAAATTTATTCCATATTTTTTTCCATATAACTATACATTTAAATATAAAAAATAAATAAAATTACAAATAAACAGGAAAAATATAAAAATCATCGAACTACAAATCCAAAATAGGGAGACAAGTACAAATAGTGTCACTGTTTATTTTTTTTGTGCTAAGCTGCTGAATCGAATCCTGCTTTTTGAACACTTTGACAGTGGGCTTCTATTTTGTTCCTATAAGTATGACTGTGTGCAGATGCTTACAAGGTTTTGAATTCAGCAAGATAATCTAAAATATGGGAGACAAGTACAAATAGTGCTCGTTGGCCTTGAAAGCGGTTTTTCTAGACTAGGAATCGAATCCGTATAGGTGGATTTGCAGAGATGAGAGGAATACATTTTCAAATGAGCGATAGCCAGCAGAAAAGGCTGGCCAGAGCTCAACAGCAGTTGGTACAATCAGCCGCTAAAATCCCTTCTTCCGTCTGTGTTAACGTGGGCGACGCCATTCCTGTTAACCACGAAGATGGAATCCTCAAGTAATTTTTGTTTATCATTTCATTTCGATAAACAAAATTAACAAGAAGAAGCACAGTGGTTCGTTTTATTGATTTATTTGTGTCTTGCAGAGGGCACGGAACCATCGATGTTAATGGCCAAGTCGTCGCCACGCTATGCGGTGTGGTTGAGCGCGTCAACAAACTCGTTCTTGTTCGCACGCTCAGAGCCAGGTCACTTTTCTTGTAAAAACCCTTTTATGTTTTCTTGCTTTCTTCTGCAACCCTAACACCATTCAGGGGAAATTTTTTTGGGAAGTAAAAATCATGAAATTTGTACCATTATTGGTCAATGCCTTTTTTTTTTCTCTTTTTCCTCTGGCTAAAAGTATCCAAGGTTAAATGGATCCTGAAAATGTTGGCCGACATGTCAACTTTCAGTTGGAGCTAGCTAAATAAACTGAGAGAATACAAATATTTAAAGGATATCGGAAAATTTAAGTTATGCACATGCCTTTCCACCCATAGGGAAATCTCCCGTTCCAGTTCAATGCTAATTTCGATTTTAAGAAAATCTCTTCTTCACTTTCATGCTTATTCCAACGGCGAGAAAGTTAGAAAAATGGAAAGCAGCATCTTTCATTATTTATATATCACAATTCTCTCTCTATTGTATTTTTTTTGGCGGTTAAAGAGATCAAACTTTTCCTCAGTTAATTTAAGGAGGTTCAGCCCACTGGAGCTTGAGCTTGGGTTTTTCGCCCTGTGATGGCCTATTTTAACCCACTCAACCTAATCGGTAGGTTACACGATTTTTATTTAAGTCATTCTCCACTATTCGATTCAAACATGAAAAGTTGTCTTTGGGTGCA
Organism: Sequoiadendron giganteum; assembly: GCA_007115665.2. NCBI lineage: Eukaryota > Viridiplantae > Streptophyta > Pinopsida > Cupressales > Cupressaceae > Sequoiadendron > Sequoiadendron giganteum. Next base: position 92,532,343 of record CM021106.1, on the reverse strand, counting down.
CATACGGACAATATTTTTCTTTGTATAACCTTTTACTCTTTTTGACCCTGACTTTTACAGTTTTTTTAATGAATTCCACTTTGGCACAGTTTTGTGATATTAATGCAAATGCCATGGGAGGAAAAAGATGAGTATAAACTATTTTGCCCAACTTTTTTGACCCACAATTGGCCGGCAGATCTGCCATTGTATTTCTCTTCCTCATAATATGTTTTAATGGACCTTGAAATTCAGCTTCCATTTTTATTTCATAAATTATATTGTCTATTAAATTGTTTTCAGGCATTGCTTTGCTTTGTTATTATTATTTTTTCAGTCCTAAGCGGACTGAAAGGGGAAGGTTCGTCATCGTCACCTACAAAAATCCCTTTTCCCTCTTTCTAATTCTATATTTTCATTTCCAATGCCATCACAATTGAGTTTAACGTAATCTTTAGGAGGTTTCTCCCACAAATCATTAGGTTTTTACAGTTTATTTGCACCAAATGCATTATCAGATATGGTTACCCTTTTCTTTGATCTCAGATTTTTTTTCTTTGTTCATTTGGGTTGGTCTGCTAAAATTTTGGGCGAGATTATATCCCACTTTGATATGGTGTGGGGTAAGACTGACCTTCAATATGAAGATTTGTAAACGAGTCACAGTCACTCTACAATCTTGCCACATATTTGCTGAATTTTGGGCGAGATTATATCCCACTTTGATATGGTGTGGGGTAAGACTGACCTTCAATATGAAGATTTGTAAACGAGTCACAGTCACTCTACAATCTTGCCACATATTTGCTGGAGTTATGGCCTGCCTTATTGCAATTTGAACTCAGAAAAACAAGAAACATTTGTGCAAATGTTGTTTTCTGCTGAACATGTTGGTCCTAAATCTTGCATCCCCTTGTACTGACCTTTTGGCTCTTCCATGGCTCCTTGGTTATAATTGATCAGAGAAATTTGACTCAATGGGCCCCATTAAGCCCCTTACCAAGCTATTAATTTGACCTCTGTATTGTTTTGTGCATCTGCATTTGTGTTCCTGTGTCTTTTTCCCTGCCACTGAGAATATTTTTTTATTTCCCTGGTTGTCTTATTTGTTTGGTCAAGCTTCATAGTTTCTGTCATGGCAACCTGTAAATGATCATTTATCTATCTGAGCTCAAGTGATGAGATAACAAATGATATATGATGAGAGAGATTGAGCTTGGATCATCCGATATCATGTGCTTAAGGGTGGAGCAGAGGGCGATGATCACATTTTGATACGAGTTAGAGGGCCAAAGCAACATAGTGAATCATTGCTTATATGGCAGAACTCATATTGTATTGCAGCGGAGATCATTGTTTGTGTGGCAGAGTGACTGTATTAAAATGATCTGAAGGCTGCTGGATCATTTTGATCGATCTTATGATAATACGTGCCAATGGACGAGCTTGGTTCATCTGATATCATGTGCGTTAGGGTGGAGCAGAGGGTGATGATCATGTTTTGATAGGAGTTAGGGGGCTGATGCAGCAGAGATCATTGTTTGTATGGCAGAGTGACTGTAGTAAAATGATCCCAAGGCTGTTGGATCATATTTGATTGAACAACCCTTGGGGTTGTAATGTTTGTTAGAGCTTCCAGGGTCCTTGTGATCCTGGGAACTTTTGATGGCTTTTAAATCCAATGACTCTCAGATGAGTTGTGAGTTTAGATAGTATGTGACAAGCTAGAGCTGTATCATCGGTCTGTGTGTGTTGAGTTGGCTGCATGGTGGGCCCTCTTTTCATTTATCTATTTGTGCATGCATGTGTTATGTGTCTACCATATTCTCATTAGCACCAAGATAAGTGGTGAGCTTTTGAGTGTAACTGTGATATTATCAGGATTTACATGGAGTTATGTGATCTTTGATGCACGAATAATCTAATGGCCTATAGAGCTTTGTGGAGAGCATTTGTGTTGTGTGCTAGGCTAGGCCTTTGAAGACCATTCATTGCTTTTGAGATGAACCCTCCTCAAGCCTCATGAGCTCAAATGTTATGAGAGCCTTATATTGATTTTTGTTGATGGTTATCACATGTCAATGGGAGGATGTTCAATGTGATCAGTGATTGGCCAATGTGTGTGTGTTGGAGATCTTGTGGGGTCCACGTGGGTCTATGCTCTTAAGTTTTTGTGGTGTAGGAGTATATGGAGGTATGTAGTGACAGATGGTGAGCTCCAATCAAGTTTCATCTGTTTGGAGTACAAATCAATGTGATCATCATGGGGGTCCATGTGAGCAAAGCAACTAATTAGTGTTTGTGTGGCTTAGATGAGCAATGAGGAATGCACTATGTGGGTATGATGTGGTGAGATGTTGGGTTCGATATGCTTATCTAGCAAATGTTGGATCTTTTCAATGTTGCACAACAAGATTATAAAAGTGATGAGCTCATTTCGTATGTGCTCATGATGCTTTCAAATGATGCACACCATGAGCTGAGAACACTTAAAGTGCAAGAGTTGGTGTAGATGAGTAGTTGATGATTTTAATGCTTTGGTCATTGTTAAGCTCAAGGATGAGTAGGATGCCTATGGTGGTTGGTGTAGAATTGTAGGTGGTCAATTTGGTCTAGTAGAAGTTGATCGGTTGATATGAAGGCAGCAATTGGGATTTGAATGAAGAAGTGACAAATGCCCATGTTGTGTGCAAAATCTAGAACCAAATCAAATCTTTATGGCATAGGTTGCCATTCCAAAATTCAATTGTATTAAAAAATCAATGCATAAGTTTGTGGTTGTAGGAGAGTTGTGTGCAGTATGAGGAGAATATTCACTCACTTTGTTAGAGTTTCAATTGAATGGAGATCTCACTTGCCAATCCATGATGATCTGATTTGGTTTGTGCTTTGTTGTTGAGGAGTCAATGGTTGTCAGAGGTTGTTGTCTTGAAGTAAGCTAGATCTACGACAAGTGTCAATAACACAAGAGATTGGGGTAGGGTGGTTTGATTATAAATATGTGTTTCTTTGATAGAGAAGTGGTTGATCATTGAGCCATTTTCTTCTATAGGTCTGTTTTAGTATAGTCTAACTCTAGGGGATCAATTGTTGCTTGTTGTTGTCTATAAGGGATGGGGTTTTGCTTTGTATGAATCTCAAGAATATATTGTAATGCAAAGACGTCTCCATATGTAACCAAAAATTCTTAGTAGATCATGTGAGTGTGCCACAAGATTTCTCAAATCATGTTTGTTTTTTGGTTCATTAGGGATTTGTTGGTGTAGTGGCATTGTCAAATTGTTGCAAATGCTTTTTAGTAATCTTTTCCTTAATATATATGATTTTTTTTTGAGCATGTATTGATTTTTAAGGAAGATTTGGCTATAAATAAGATCTAGCTATGTGCAAATCTCTTGTTTCATTAATTTACAAGTATATGTGAGTCTAGCTACTATTTGTAGATTCATGTGGGTGTCTCTTTCCTTTTTTGATATGACTATTTCCAATGAATAGGCATTGGTCCTTTTTGGTTCCTTGATGTCGCTCAAGGGTCCCTCGATCTATGATGGAGGGCTTGACCAATGGGAGAGGACCTTTATACATAGTTGGGTGCCTCTAGGGTTGGGAGAGCCCCTATCAATTGTAGCTTGGTTTTATGCTCTCTTGATGCCATAGCTATAGTAGTGGGGCCCTCTTTTATGCTTGTGTATGTGCAGGTTGAGGTGAACTATCTATTCCATTCCATAGTAGGGCAATTGCTCGTTTCCCCTCTCCCACCCACAATACTTGGCTTGGGCTTGACCAGCAAGAGAGGACCCATATTGATATCAGGGTAGTTGGGTCATGGGCAACTATCCACCCTATCCAAATTCTCTATAGTAGGGTGGGCACTTGGCCCACAATATAGGCCGACTCAACCAACCTTGACCCCATTATAGGGGGGAAGAGGTGACAAAGGTCATTTATACACTTGATTGAGGAGAGGGAGTACTCTCTTGTTGGTTGAATCCATTAGTTTTTCTTTTGAAATTTATCTTTCTTTGTTTCTTGTGGTAGTTTAGGTGTGAATTAGATCTTGCCCATGTGCCTGATTCAATATTGAAACTTGCATTGCTTCATTTGAGAGCTTGTGTTATATATGTCAATAGAGAATCATGCTCGTGTGGATCCTAAGTTGCATGTGTATATGCAAGGTTAAAGGGATTCATCCAAAGGGATTCAAATATGTTTTATATCATTTATTGCATGTGCAATCTTGTTTTTATATACTTATTTAGAGGTCTTTGGCATTCACAGTGAGCCAACACACTTCAATATTTAGTGACAAATCTTTGAGGTATCAGTGCGTACAAAGTATGGCTTGCTAAGGCCTAATGTGTTCTTTTCATTTCTCTTTAATTATCCTATTTAGACCTCTTGGATTCTCTGTGGTTTTGCAATGCTAGAAGTGTAGAGGAGTAGATTGCTCCCATCAGTTGGTCCATTACTGTCCACTGTTTGATAATGAGTCTCAACTCATTACTTGGGTCGACAGACATCCCTGGGCTCAGGTTTTGACTCTGGTTTCTAGGGTTTGTGGGACTGCAATTTTGATTGCCAAAAGAATATTTCTATATTGATGTTACAATTAGGTTTGTATGTCACAAAATTCACTCAACTCTTTAGACATGTGTATGTGATTGAGTAAATTGAACACAATCAATAGGGTGTAGCCTTTTGGTTATATAAGTAACACATGTTTCTCCAATTCTGAGTTTGTCTGTTTGTCTGGTCCATGGATATCCTTTTATCGGCACACAGTTTGATTAGGATCTAATGAGGCATAGGTCTCCATTGCTGTCCCATGCTTATTAATGTGCTTAATTTTGAGCTTGGGAGGAATCACCATAGACTTGTTTGATAAAAGCCTAGTAGCCATACCTCTGTGTATCTAGAAATGGAAATTGCCCTACCTAATTGTATGAAGGGACCCAATTAGACAAAGATTTGAATAACCTTTAGGCTTACTTTTGTTAGAGTCAATAAGATACATGGAATATGGCTAGAGGGATGCCATTAGATAGGATATATGATAATGAATATGATTCTGCTGGTTATTGGGGCATTCTTGAAGTTATTTTACTTGATTGTGTTGTTATAGGTTGGAAAGAAACACTGTCAATAGCTAAGTAATCATAATTGTCTCTTGACTATCTCTTCCACCTTCGGTATGTGACGTGGTAGCATTTGTTTGACATAATTGGAAATGTAGAGGCATAATTACAGTTACAAGGATTGGGACGCCATTCAAGTTATGATATGTGAGTAAATGGACAAGGTATTGCCATATAGCAATGTAGTCACCAAATATTGTGATTTTGGGGACAGGGTCTTCGTTTGTATACTGGAATTTCTTGGTAACTTTGCTTTCAGATTTCTCATCTTTGCCTTTTATGAAATTTAACACTAATGAAATGTGACTGGTTGTCTTGTAACATTTTAGATATCAAGCCATTCTCTTTTTAAAGTAACATCCATTGCTTATCATTTATGTGGATGTCTTAAATTATGTAAAAACATTGTTTGCAGCTGGAAAACTAGGGAACTTTATATATAAAGTTAAACAATTGGTATAATAGTTGGTATGAGGTTTCCATAGTCCATCAGTTAGAGTTGCAAGCTTCTGGTTTAAACTGTGTATGTTTTTTGAGCAAAAAACATACACAGTTTAAACAGAAGCTCGCAATTCTAATTGTTATAATGTTTGACTTTCATTTACAGAATAGCTAATTTCAGTTTCTTTGTATTTAACAACACTAACATTAGAAAAGAAAACATATTAGTTCATTGACTTTCTGAACTTTTCCCACATTTAGGAAACAACGCTTGAGGTATCACATGGATTATAATCATATACTTAAATCCAAATTTGATTGATAGTTACATGACTTGTTATGCTTTATCTCTTCCATATCCAGTTTGAATAAGAAAATGACCCTTGAGGTATTACATGGAACACAATCAAATTCTTAAATATGATTAATATTTACCTAAGTTGCTGGTTTGGGTTCTGATTCGCTGGTATGGCAAGCTTTTCCTGGGTTTAGTTTGGCTGGATTTGATTGTACAATATATATAATATTAAGACATAAAAATACACATAATTTGTTAAAGAATATAGAATCGAAAACACAGCTGATAGTAATAAAGATAATTGAAAATTCAATGTCAAATATCAAATCATTGCAAAATTATAATCAATCAACTTCATATCGCTCTTCATCAAGAGCATCAATGCCATCTTTTGGTTTGTTTGAACCATAAGAAGTGACAATGCCACTCCCGCTAGCTGCATCATGCAAGTCTTGTGTAGGACACTTCTCATTCTTTATAAAAGACTATAGTAAGCTGTGAAATAGAAGCATCTAAGTTGGCACACCTAGGAACTACATCTCAATTCTTCGTTGCCCCCTCCTTGCACTTGATGTGCTAATGTGACAGGGGGCACAAATTGTAATGCACATGATGGACATCTTTGGCTTTTTTGCAGCCAACCGGTTGCACATATCTAAGTGGATAAAGTAGCATGTACTCTATTTCTGCTTAGATGAAGAAGAACTTGCAACCTGTTGAGATTGGAGATAGTCAATACAACATTTGCAATTATAAAATATAATATATGTAGCTGCCAAAGATAAATAAGAAAATAAAAAAATAAAAAATGCATACCTGTGATACTTTGATTGCAAGAGGCTGCAGGTAAACAAAGCTTTGGTCATGGAGGCATTACCACATATGAGCATACTTCATGTATTGGTCTCAAAGGGTGCTAATATTGTGATTCATTGAAGCTATTAAATTTCCAAATTCATACACAACTGGGTCTTCTACATTTGAATCTGGGAAGAGTCTATGAATGCTGCCTTTTACCCATCACTAATTTCAACATCTCTATATGGATCCACTCTCACGAGAAAATAAAGTACCCTAATGTTATAATACTTGGGGGATAAGTCAAAAAGCTAGGTAATGCAAGGATGCGATCATCTTATTGCATCATTCAACAATGATTTTTTGCACTTGTTTGAAAAATGTTTTTGTGGGGCCATTCCTCTTAGCAACTATTGTGCACCATATTTTTCTATGAAGAAATCTATTCTATCATATATCTTGCCCAAACATCTCTGGTTTTTATTGGCAAACTTGATTATACTCATGAGGGGCTCAGTGAAATTCAAAAAATAGTCCACACTAGTCCACCTATCATCATCTAGGACCAATTCTTTAATCTCTTGAGCCCTCTTTCTATTTGATTGTCTCCATATACTCCAAAGGTTGTTGATGACTATGGTGCTCATTGCCTCATGCACTTTGACAATTCATCTCAATATGATTGTGTGATGTAAATCGAGTCATAACATCCTAATATGGTGTTAAAAAAGTAGACAACATAATTAATTTTTTTTTAGCAAAATTAAAGTAAATAAAGAATAAAATATTGAAATTTTATAGACTTACCTACAATTACTCTAACCTGGAGAAGAACCTATAGATGGCTTGTGATATATGATGAATTAGCAGAAACATTCAAATCTCATCATCTTTAGTGTAGATTTCTTTTATCCACTCAATTTGTTTGCCAAGCTTTTGCATCACCAAGTTGAGCGAGTGAACACATGGTGTCCAAAATATGTGTTTGTATATTGTATCCACCAATAAAATCTCTACTCTACACTTTTTACCATTGTTTGTTATGACTTGGAGAATGTGTTGAAACCCTACCATTTCAATTGACTCTATTAGGATGTTGGCAATGATTTGCCCTTGAAAACATTGCCCCTTTAGGGCACATTGCAATGACAATAATGAAGAGCATATTTTTGCAATCTTTCCATCCCTAAAAAATGACGGGCACTCCTGGGTACGGGTACGGGTACAAGATTCCGGTACGTGGATTTGGTAACTTGTCTCAGTAACTTGTTTCAAAATAAAAATAAAAATATAATTTAAATTTATAAAATCAAAATTTAAAATTAAAAGAAAATTAAAAATATTGAGAATTTCAATTAACTTACCCTCAATAACTCCAATTTTGAGAATTGTCTAAAGATGCCTTGTGTCATATGGTGGTTTGTGACAACATTTGGATGTCTTTGGTCTCAGCATACACCTGTTTGATCCACTCAATTTTGGTTCCAATTTTTTGTAGCATTAGATTGAGGGAGTGGACAGCACAAGGTGTTCAAAAAATGTGTGGATACTTCTCCTCAATCAATAACCCAACAGCCCTACAATTTTTGGCATTGTCAGTTACAACTTGCACAACATTTTTATGGCCCACTTCTTCAATAGCTTGACAAAGGATGTTAGCAATAAATGGACCATCCTTCACTTGTCCTTCATAATCCACTACTCTCAAAAACATTGCCCCTTAAGGGGACACAACAATAACATTGATCAATGGGTGATTTTTTGCATCTTTCCATCCATCAGAAACGATGGTCACCCCTGTTTCGATCCACGAATCCCTTATGGGCTTCAAAGAGTCTGCTACATGTTTCACCTCTTTCTGCAATAAGGTGCTACACCTTCTCAAAATCTAGGCCCTTATACCCCTTGGGAGCCTCATTAATAGACTTCACCATTTTTTGCCAACATGATGAACGAACAACATCGAATGCCAATCCATTGGCATAGACACATCTTGCTATGTCTTAATCAGCAATCTCTCTTGCGTCATTCTGAAAAGAAGCTTCCAATGGTCCCTTAGATCTTTTATTTGAAGAGTGCACAGTTTTCTCTTGAGGGATGGACATAAATGGATGGTTATCTATAGGTGGAAAATGAGAAGGCAGTGTAGGGGGCTTCATCAATCGAGATCCTTTCTTCAAAGGATGGCTTGTTTTAAGATTGGTTGCTTTTTGTTCTGCTTTTTCTTGCTCAGCAATATATACCAACACTATATGATCTGGAAGGCCTTTGCCATCTTCACCCGGACAAGCTTTGATACCTAGTTCAGGGATCCTACACAAGTGCCCTTTCACTCAATTGTATGAGCACGTATACTAAACATGGCAATGACTACAAATCCAAACGTATACTCCACCACCTGGAACTTGTTGAACCATTTCTACATATTTCCAAAGGGGAGAGGTTTTGTTTATTTTGAAATGAGATTGGTGTGAGCCTGAGGAGTTAGAAGCAGTTGCCATTGTAATACCTAAGGCACAACACATTGAAATAGTTTTGGTATTGAAACTAAAAGACTTAATTAATTTCAAAAAATCTGAAAAAATTGAACATGTGTTATATACACTTAAAAGAATGAAAACAAAACAAAGACTTCAAAACAAAACAAAACAAAATAGTTCATTTGTTGTAAAAAAATTGTAAAAAATAAATTAAAAAACTTCAAAAAACCTACCTCTTTTGAAGAAATCTTGCTCTATGATCTTTTTGGCAACGAACAGACACTTGCAAGTGCTTAGGAATAGCACAACAATCAATGATCAGCCTTAAAGTCTATTCAAGCTTGTGCAAGCAAGAGAGAAAGTTCAGCAATGGAGGCAAAAGAACTTGTTTTTCATTGACAAATTGTTAAATGAATATGTTTTTACCTATTTGATGTGTTTGGAGGCAAACATTAGGGTTAGAAAGAATATTTAATTGTTTAAAGTCAACTTAAAGTAAAAATAATAGTAAAAAATTGTCAAAAATGTTGGAAAAAGTGTGGCCTGGGCGTTGGCACGAAGAAATTCGGTCCAGGTTCATTTCAGGTACAAATTTTCGTACCTACAGACCTTAGTTCATTTCCTGGGTGTTTCCACAGTCAGATTTTCATTTACTGGACGATTCTGTACTGTACCTGTATCATACCCCGTACCAGAACCGTACCTGTATTGTACCAGAGGCCTCCTAGCTACATCCTTAACTTAGTGTTTTGTATTTGTATGCCAATTTTTAGGTTTCATTCATGTTTTAGGGTTATTTCTTTTTAAAAAACTGTGTTTAAAAAATTCTTTTTTTAAAAGTGAAATGAGCTTTTTTTGGGGCGCATATGCCCATGTAGTACCAGGGTGTGCCTGAATGGTTCCTGTGATTGCACCTAGTAACCTAGATATCTATAGGACATGTTAAGCTATATCTGTTATCTCTATTCAGTATCTGAATAAGTTTATATCTATTAAAAAGCAGATTTTTCCCCTCTTTAGTTTACATGAATTTCTGTTGCCAATGTTTTTTTAAAATTTACATTCTCAATTGACTTGGTTTGACTTTTTCTTGTTTATTGTTTTAAAGAATTTGATTTTGACAGTGCAGATACAAGCCAGAGGTTGGTGATATTATAGTTGGTCGCGTGATCGAGGTGGGTTCCTTGGGGTCTACTACTACTACTGCCACCATATTTATCCTCAAGAGAATAACTCTTAGATTATAATTCTGTTCAAAATTGTTGTCAATTTAATACATTTGCTCTTTTCATTCTTGAGTAAGATTTTTGATTTCTTGTTTGTTTTAAATTTTAATCCAAATATAGAACCTTCCCTTTTAAAGATAAAAAGTGCATGAGAATAAAACTACTACTTGAGGCTTGACCTTGTTAGTGCAAGGAAAAATATCACAATGATTGAACAAGAAATTTATGCTATTATAAATTAAGTACTGTTCAGATTGGCTGAGCTCCTTTTTCCAAAGATACCCTTCTCTTAGGGAGGCACTGGCATTGGTTTAATCCTTTTCCTGATAATGGGTCATGTAGGGAGACCCAAAATGTCAGAACCCTTTCATACCATGCAGTTGATCCCAAAAAGAAGTTGTAGTTGGATAAGCTGCCAACAAAACACTCTTTATGTAAAAATATGTAAGGATATATGATAGACGGCCAGCCTATTAACATAATAATAGGTAAAATTGCCATATTATGAAACTGAAAGATTCCTTTTACTAGTCTCTCTAATGATGATTTATTTTGGATAACAGGCATGAAGTTATGGCTGCCACTGCTGATTTATAATTATTTTGTACTCTTAAGTTTCTATTATGTTAGGAATTTTTAACATGCATGTATGATTACACTGGTTTGGGCTATGTCCAAGGCATACAAAAATTGATATCTTTTTATTAGTCAAGTTTGTAGTTAATGCCTCTTTCTCTTTGTTTGTGTTCTTGTGAGCATGCTAAGGAATCTTGGGCATCTGCTAAGAGCACAAAACAAAAAGTTCAGGTTAATGGTTTGTTCAAAGTTATATTATTTCTAAGATGCATACTTGCCTAATTTACACGATGATTGGTACCGTAAAGGAAGGGCATGAGGTGCTTGTTTAGTTAATTTCCAATTTCCAATCATCGAGGGAAAGAGATAAATAGAAGGTCTATGAGAGCTGAGAGGAAGCACTGGATAGGGGTGTTATCCAAGGGAAGAGCTGAAATCTGTAGTACAATAGACAGGTCAATTTCATAGAGGATTTATGCTTGTTTTACTCCAATTGTCCATGTCCACTTTTTGCAATACCAAGTCCAAGTGGCAGCTATTTCCTTGTGGGAGCTTTTCCTCAATGGGCTTCTCCCAGGTAAGTTGTCATCTTGTGAGTTTCTTATGCGCCTGCATTTGAACCCATGTTTTTCATGTTCAATAAAATTTACCGAGGAATGAATATTCTCTTGGAATGGAATGGCACTTTAAGTATTTGCACTAAAGCAAAGGTTATAAATGTAATTCATATCAGTGTAGAAACATCTGAATTTAGCCTTGTATGTTGGACTTCAATGGAAATGTATTGAATCAGCAACATGGCTCATCTTGTGAATTTGTGGTGGTCAAAGCTTCACAAACTTACAGATCACTGTAGAAACAATTTATCTGAAAAATATATTCCTCACTGTATTTTGCACAAAACCATGGATGGCTTTATCATTTGAGTAAAAAGGACAAACCCCTTAAAACCGAAAATAATGAATCCTTAGGCGCTAGGAAGCAAATAGGGCTGCCAATGACATTTCTGGTATAGGATTAAACAGATTATTAATGGATGAAGTGAGAATCTGTAGAGTTAGACAGATTACAATCTGGATAATGTTCAGAATGCTTATTTCTGTTTGGTTGAAGAATCCAAACAAAGAATTTGGTGCTAGATGAGGGAGTTGCTGTAAATGAACAAATGATTATTAAGTTGAGGCGGCCATGGCATCCTTAAAGAATGGTGCGAGAGAAAGCATTTCAGATACTATACTCCCTTGTTTGGTTAGTAAATTGCTAAGGGCCCAAATTTCTGAACTTGACACCACCAGTGCAAGAAGGGTTGTGGTGGAAGCGATGCCGGACCTTGGCAGGCTAGGCCTAGGCTGAACATAGTTTATAGGTTTAAGAGGGCATCAATTGAAACAATATTCCTCCTCAGTAGATTGTTTTCTCCTTCACCTATTCGACTAGTTGGGCAATGTAAAAAGGCAATGGTGGAATACATAAGCATGTTAAGATTGAAGCTATGCTGTAAAAACAGGCAAGTTTAGTCACTCTTTAGAAGGATTGATTTCTTCTTAGAAAGTATTTTATCTTTCTTCCCTACCATCAATTCTTTCAAATTCTTTATGCAGAAGGATCCTGTGCTAAGCATGATGCATTTTAAAAAAGAAATGCAGATTATGGTTTAAAAGGCAGCAATGCTGGTAAATGTTACCATGAGAGTAATCAACAAAGCCACGAAGAGACTGCATGAAGCTCAATTTGACATTGTGTCCATGGCAATATAGAAAAGTTATCCTTGGTTGTCTTTGTGGTAGCAGGTAAAGGCTAAGACCAGTGAATGACAAAAATAATTTAAAATGGAAACTGTTGGCAATTAAATTGGCAGATTTTTTGGAACACGACTTCCTTTGTAGATGTCCATGTTATTCTGAATGAGCACACAATAAGCAGTACTCATCTCAACTTATTATAAAGTTGCACAAGATTGCATAAAGACAAAAGGGATTCAAAAGCATTGAGTTTGGCTCATAAGCATCAATTCCCTAGGATATGATAAATGCAGTGCAGAAGTATGAGAAACAGATGCAGCTACAGATGCAACTACAATGTTTGCTCACCATGGGCAAGGAATGTGTGTTTGAAAGCATTGTATTGGAATATGGGAAAATGTTTTTCCTGCGGCTCAAGTTTACGGCTTGTTTGTGGGGCTGATATGATCCCTGTAGCAAAAGTGTGGTCTGCAGATAAATTTGTGGAGGTCAAAGTAGGCATTCTCCAAATTACAAGGAGATTGTTGTGGTTTTTGTTTGTGTGGGTGTATATCCAAATACACCACCCATGTTATTATGAACTTCACACTACCTTCATTGTGTTCAAAGATTGAGTTAAATGTATACCTATATTTTTATGTAATGTTTCTGATTGTTTAGAGAGAGAGAGAGTATTTTATGCTTGGGGCGCAGTGGTGTAATTGCAACCTATTTTTTGAGTTAGGGTTTATGTGGAGAGGCATACACTTAGTGGTGACATTATTCCCAATCCTATTCTCAACCAAAGTAAACAAATAGCAATAATTTTTTTTTAGTACCTTTCAAGGCTATTGAATCTCTTTTTAATTCTTCCTTCAAGGAGTGTAGGGGAGTTGGTAATCAAGTGTTGTGTTGTGATATTGCTATCAGAATTCAACTGTGTAGCTATACGAGTCAAACTCATTGACCCATGTTTCATGAGTAGTGAGGTAGTTCAGTGGTCAAATCTGGTACTCTTTTGTTAAAATGTTTAATCAACTATCCCTAGCCTTACTTTTAAATTAATATTTTCTGAACTCAAATACCTCCTACTTATCAAATGTTGTGTTGTGAGGTAGTTCAGTGGTCAAATCTGGTACACTCTTTTGTTAAAATGTTTAATCAACTATCCCTAGCCTTACTTTTAAATTAATATTTTCTAAACCTTTTATTTATTTATAGCTTTCTTTTCTATTAGTGTGTCCCATTACAATCTCAAAATTGCAGTAGAGAAGTTGGTAAGTTACTAAGTTGTGTATTTTGTGTAAGAGTGGGTCAAGTCTTCAGAAACTCTTGTGCCCACTTTTCAATTAAAGTATGCTTATAAGAACTTGTCACGAACTGCATGTATGTCCAAAGGATTATTTAAAGAGTATTAAAATTGTTTACTTTTTTCCCATTAAGGAACAAAATTTTATCCTATCTTCAAACATTAATATCTTGGTCATATAAGGTCCGCTTCCCTTTGCATTTGGTCCTGTTTTTTTAAGCTTTTCCTCTTATGTGCCTTATTTTGGGAATCCTGTCACATGATTTGCCCCTTTATAGTTGTCAACCATGGAATTCTTCAATGTGAATACATGCTTACAGGTAGCCCATTTACTTATCGAAGTCCAAAATGGAGGATGACATTTTGTTGCTTTATGTATATGTCATTTGTGGCATATTACAAGAGGAGGTAAGACGGAATCTGCAAATAGAAAAGAGAAAGCACATTGAGTTGAGAAGGCAAATGAAGTTTGTAAGCTTTTAACAATACTGTTTCTGATGATTTGCTCATATACAAGATTTGGAATTCGTAAGGATGTCTGGGCAAGTGTGAGAAGTTATCCAATAAGTAAATAGGGCTCAGGAGAATGTTTCATCGCAGGACAACAATGGCGAGTTTTCTGAAGAGGTCACTTTACTTCAAAGGGATACCAAATTGCCATGTAGTGCAAAGGATAGTTTGCATTATTGAGAGGAAAGTGCTGAATTCTCATTAAAGAAGCATAACATCTTCTGGAAGTTGCTGCTGTTTCTGGATTAGATTGTGTTAAGAGTTTTTGCATTAACATTTTGGATCACGCTCCATGATCAATCATCAGGATAATAGAGAGTTTTTTGTCCTTTAGCTCTCTATTATCTTGATGATGGATCATGGAGTGTTTTTTCTCCTTGAGCTCTCTATTATCCTGATGATGGATCATGGAGTGTGATCTGAAACGTTGATACAAAAACTAATCCAGCAACAGCAGCGATCAGCATTATGAATTGTGGAAATCTGATATCATTAATCTTCTGGAAGGTTTACATTATTTGAATCAGCAGTATGTGTCTTAGATCTGTATTATTTTTCCCTAGACGTGTCCCATCCTGTAGAAAGCTAAAAGGTGTGAGCCAATTTGTTGCCAAGTTGTCTACTGAACTACGTATAGTACAGGATGCTTGCTATATTAAATTGTTTGTAAACCCTATATCTAATCTTTTATATTCAGAATTAATATGTTGATTGACTGACATTCAGAACCCATCGGGTTACTCAATTTTCCGTTCATCTGATTTGAAAAGTATAAATCTTAATATATATTATTTTTCTCTGGAAGCTCTAATCTTCAGAAACATATTACAGCATTGAAAATTTTCAAACTAAACTTGCTGTGCAATTTCTTGCAATGTAAACTCATATGTTTCCAATGTTAAGTTATTCATTTTTAGACAATCTTACCTATGTGAATTAAAATGTGCAGGTTGTACCAAAACGATGGAAAGTGGACATTGGCTTTAATCAGGATGCTGTGCTAATGCTTTCTGCCATGACTTTACCTGATGGCATTCAGGTGATGAGATTTGAAAGATGAAATCATGATGTAATCCTTTGTGTTCTTTATTAGCTGGTAAAATGCATATGCTGAAACTATATATTTTGAGAAAATCCTAGAAAGAGTTCTAAAAATGACATTTGTAGGCAGCTTCTTATATAACCATTTGAGAATAGGACAGCAGAAGTTTGTGCACCCTCAACTTTTTAGTCATATCAAAGTTACATTACTTGGGAACCCAAAATCTTAATAGTCAACTTGCCATTTGTTTGACTTGCTGATAAGATCAATTAGTCCAGGATTTGATGATATGAGTTATTTCTGCTCATAATGGTTGTCGTAACTTTTCTTTTGGACATAATCTCTTTCAGATGATTTAGAATATCTCATCAAATTTGAATCTCAAATATTGATTCCAAACACAGCATATAAAATGTGAAACATTTAGCAATCTAAATGTTGAATTTCAATTTTTGAGAAGTGTCTTATAGGGCATCAAATATGATTTAGAAAAGTTTGGGAGGGGAAGATAACACCATAATGATGGGTAAGTGGATTCAATGTATTGAGGTCGCACAACATTCTATTCTAACCTTTAAGAGGAAATTAAAGTTTTCAAATTGATGATTTACTAGGAGTTTTCTATACTAGGTGACTGATACAGGTCCTAGAAAAGTGTGCACTCTGCATTGTAACTAATTTTTCATTAGTCTTACTGTATCTTTTTTTCTTTCACCAGTGCTTTTGGCAGATTACAACTTTTCTTTTGCTTAAATTTTTTCCGAATTTAAGAGGACTGCCTGAGAGTCACTATAATGTTGAATGTACATAGTTCAGCTCATCTCACCTACGTATTTCAGATTTCTTTTAGCCTTTAGGGATTTTCCCTGCCAGTTTGAAAACCATTGAAAATACTGGGCAGATTTATAGGCAGTTTACTCCTGGATTTTTAGTGAGGATATAGGGAACAATGGAATATCACTTTGTATTAGCATTAAGCTAAAACTCACAGCTTAGTCATGGAAAATCATATTTCAGTATTGTGCTAGCTACATGCACTGTACAACTGACAAAGGGTTTTATCAAAAATGTCAACATGGGAATTAATGTTTGTGCATAATCAAGTTTTTATTTAATCTCACAGCCAGGCTCTACTACACATTTTGGCATGCTTACTCCAGGTATCTGAAGAATCCAGTTGTTTTTTAGACTCAACTCACTGAGTATTTTGGGAATTTATTGGATTCAATGGTTGTGGCCCCTGGTTTTAGATGTTTGTACTACTGCTCTTGATGCACTAAATGTAATTTAATATGCTTTATTCATGATTTTTGTTCTTGGAGCTGTTCCTCAAATGTACAGGTTGCATTTAAAATATAAGCTATGTTGTCAATAGCATAGGCCTCAAGTTGAGCCATGCCTATATATTATTTATTTTTTAGTTTAATGTGAAGGTTTTTCTACTGAATTTGCACCAGGATAAATGTCAGTTACAGCCATGGATTGTTCATTGTCTTCTTTGCTGCCCCTTTATTGTAAATCACTGATATCACTCTTTGTCTTTTTGAGTTATGACTTATGACATGCTAGTCCAGTCAGTATAAAGAAGTTCGATGTGTAAGTAACGTTTGGAATAGTTTGTCAGAGAAAGATGCTGCAAATAGTATGAAAGCTAAGTTTCTGGTTTGGGTTTGGTTTTGGTTTTTTGGGTTTAGGTATGGTGTTTTTAATTTTTTTTTCACCTCGTTTTGGTATGGCTGGGTATGGGCATTCACACTATTTAAAACAGACATGATCTGTACAAAATATTATATAAGTATTAACTATTATTGTAATATTTAGTATACAATGGTCACTTAGTCTTTAGGATAGACTTTAGAAATATTCTTTATTCTTTTAGTTATGTTCTTATCCTTTTGCTTTATTAGTTGTCGTTCTTTTCTGGATAAAGTATTTGTAACTCTTATTTAAGGATGCTTTCACTCCTTAGTAAATATCGAATATTTTGGTAATCATTCTGCATTGTTTTGACAAATTTATTTTGCCTTTATTGTTACACAAAAGTGATGTTGGTTGTTACTGCTGGTTCATCATGTCATCCAAATTTCTGAGGCCAAACTGTTTCAGATGAGGCACTAATTGCTGCTTTCTATAAAGTTTCCATTAATTAGAGTTCAATTGTGGCCTGCTTTCTAGTAGCCCAAGAAAATAGACCAGATCCAAGATGAATGCTTAACTTGTGGATTTTTATCATCTGACCACTCTGCCCATTCTGCATCTGTGTAACTACTCAGCTCATAGTCTCTAGGATTGGTAAACACAATGCTAAAGTGTGAGATACATTGATGTGCCTCAATACTCTATTTACTTTTTAATTTAATTTAAAAATAAATAAAAAAATTCTTGCCCAGGTACATCCTAGGTTTTGTGGGATATACTTAGGCAGGATCCACAGTCCTGGGCTGTGCCCAACATGGGTACAGCCTAGGTACATGCAGTACCTGGAAACACTGTGAATGTGCAACATTCCTAATTAAGTTATTTTCATTTTTATAATATTTTTTCTTGTTGCCCAAGTGCAGGACATGAATTTTTCAATTATTAAGCTGCCATGTTACAGCAAGGGCGTGGTGGTTTCTCTTTTGCTTTTCCTGTGAACAAGTTGTCAGTTGTTATATTAAATTGAGTTCCATAATGATGTTATATGTTGATTTGTTTTTGGACTCCTTTTTTCATGTTTTAAGCTGCAAACAGATGAAGATGGCATAGTAGGGGTGCTTCTTTTGAATACATACTGTAGACTTTGTTCCTTGTTTGGGGCGATGGCTTGACTTGATATGTATTTTTTAACCTTTTTAAATACATTGAAATGATACCATTTTGAATAAAAGTAAAAAACCTTTCTGTGTGTGCTTACAAAGCTCCTCTGAAAGCATGAATTAACAGTTATCTTTGGCGATCGATGTTGCTGAATGAATGTATACTCTTCATTTGCCCCATCATGCTATCTAAAACTGCCTTTCTTTTCCCCCCTACATGTTAGGTTGAAAGCATTTGAAAATGAATAGTTGCTTCCACACATGTCACTGAAACCGTGATTTGCATTTTCAGAGACGGCGCACAGCTGTGGACGAGTTGAACATGCGAAGTGTATTTGAAGAAAATGATGTTATCTGTGTAAGTTCTGCAATCCATCGGTTTTTCAGATCTAAAATTTGAAGCATGCTTTATTTTGTAAGGGTCCTGGTGACAACACCATGCCCAGTTGGGTTCTAGGGATGAACAAGCTTCAGTCTTGGACCTGCTATTTATTACACACACATACCCAGAGAGTTGTGGATCAACTTATTGTGATGTGGGGATTTGAGCTTGAGTCACACTCTTTACAAATGCAGCACTTAACTATTACACCTCAATCCAATGGACTAGAAATGTGAAGCTTGTATTCTAAAGCACATGCAAGAAAATGTAACATAAAGAACTTTATTGATGAAAAGTTGTGGAATTGCTCTTTGTATTGAACAGGCTGAAGTTCGTGGCTTACAGCATGATGGAAGTTTGCACCTTCAAGCACGGAGTGACAAGTATGGCAAGGTTGGTTTTTATTGGCATATAGAACTGAGTTATTTTTCAATAGAACCTGGCAAATTTGTTTGTCAGCAGAAGAGTTGGTGTTTAAAAGGGTTTTTTGGGTATTAAAAAATAAAAACTATATATTTTCGTTGCAAGTTTGGGTGCTGAATGGATATGCTGTGGAACTGTTAATGATAATAATTGCTTAATCAGTTTTCTATTAGTCTTCTTGCTATGTACTAGATTGTCAAGCAGACAATTGTTGACATGCAATTTTGTGCTAATAGCATACACGTAAGCTTCACTTATTTGATAATACATTTTCTTCTGTTTGGAAAGAAAGGAGCCTGATCATTCAATTCAGGTTTCAGTGCGTTTATTAAGAAATAATTTTCTATGCTCTAAACGTGCTTCTTTTTGAGTCTTTGGCAGTTAGAGAATGGTCAGCTTATTACAACCTCTGCTTATCTTGTGAAGCGACGAAAGCAGCATTTTCATTTTCTTGAGCAATATGGGGTTGATATGATATTAGGTTGTAATGGCTATATATGGGTTGGTGCACACACTGATCTGCAGAATACTTCTAGGCAAGGAGAAGAGCCTGATGTTTCAGGACAAAAAGAATCCCTATCGACTATAAGTGAAGCCCTGAATTCTGTAGATGCAGTTGCAGGAAGGAAAATCAGGGAGAGCATTTGCCGGCTTGCTAATGCAATTCGAGTGCTTTGTTCATTGGGTTTCAGTATTTCTGTTGAATTAATTCTTGAAACCTTTGAAGCAAGCATTACTTGGAATGTTGACATAAAAGATATGCTTGCAGCAGAATTCTATGTCAGAATAGCTGAGAGGGAAGCTGAACGCAGAAGCTCAAGATCTAATGTGTAATTTGGAGGCTTTTTCATTTGTTCTTATTCTAATACATGGTACAAGAATTTTCCCTTAATGATGCAGCTTTCTTGCGGTCGGATATAATTTTTGAGTAATTTACACGGAATTTTCATGTTTGAGCCTTTGTAAAGCTCAAGGGGTTCCAAAGAAATGTTAATGAGAGGTTTTTTGTGACTTAAATTCTCTTGGTCTTGAATTCCTGCTAATCTGGTTTTGGGTAACCCATAATACATATCGGAAATTGTTTGTCAAGGACATTCAAGTATGATATACCGTGTTAAATTGCATACGATGTAGAGTGTTTCCACCTTAACTTAAGCCTTTTGCAAAAGTGATTGTGCATCAACCAAATTATTAACTACCGAATTTGTATTTGCCAGAAACAAGAATTTTGTGAACAAATTCAGATTTGCTTGTTTGCCTGAATGTATCATCCTATACTGAAATTCTGTCATGGGTGCAACTAATATAGAACATGATTAATTTTGTGAATCTAATTTCAGTGGAGTGCCATTTTCTGATTTCAATGTAACTTTTCTAGGTGTTTTAAAGAGTGAATACTTCTGCAAATATCAGTATCTATAAGTGAGAAGATAGTGGAAGACGATAGAAGATGCCATAAAATTAGAAACACTACTCGGCCAAACTATTGGCGTTAGCTGACTGGTGAATTAAAATATAATTTTTCAGTTAAGAAACAAAAAAACAAAAGATGAACAGAAGGCTAATGAGAAAATAAAATTTTCTATGTTCCCCTAAGTTTCTGGGACAGGGATAGCAGGGTACAGGGGGGCATGTTTCTGGGATGGGTATTTTTAAGGCCATTTTTCAGGGGAAGGTAGGGATGAATATTAAAAATGGGGAAATTTTTTAAATATAATGAAATTTCAAATATTCATATGATAACATTGATCAGGTATTCATCATAGATATTATGATGCTCCATATATATATGGTCAGGTATTCATCATAGACAAGATGTTCCCCAATATATATATATATAATTGAAATTTTCCTGAAGCAGTCTTGTATATATATATATAATTGAAATTTTCCTGAAGCATTTAAGATTGCATGTTTGTTTGTCAAACTCATTAACAAAGAGGAATGGTAAGTAGAAAGATATTTGATTATGTTCTAGTTTGACCTCAGTTGGGATACTAATAGATGGAATTGTTTTGAGTCGTCTGTGCAGGGCATGATTCATATATTTTTGCATATGAAAGTGGCATTTCCTTCTGATTATAACTTGTATTCAGCAATATAATGACAGTTGTATGCCAACTTTGTCTGTGTTAGTCCTTGTACATTGAACAGGTTGTCCAATGTATGAAACAAGACAATGCTTGACTGTGACTTAGATTCTGAAGATGTAGAGATCTGTAACAGGGGATATGTATTTTGTAGAATTTTTTATTATAGCTAATCATTGGTCTATTAATTGATGAGACTTATTGTTTGGTGGGGGTTTGGCGACAGTGACCCTAGTGGGATTGAGGGTCAGCCCCTTCGACGCATTCTTTGTAATGATATAGGGCAGGGTTGAGGGGTAAAGTCCTCACCACTAAGCTCAAATAAAGACCTTCAAAACCACACATAAATGAAGCATACCATTTTCATATATTCTTGTAAATCTTAGCAGGGCATGTCATAAACCAAAACAGGCATTGAAAGATTGTAACTTTTTATTTAAAAAGTAGCTAAAATATTTTTGGGTATATTAAGAAATGACTCAGGGACAGAGGGAGTCCCTTGGCCATCTCCTAATGTATCCAGGTGTCCCCAAAAAATGATTACTTAGTATTTGAGACGTTTCCCTTTTTTTCAAAAATAGGGGACGGGGTGGGGATGTTCCTATCTATCCTCGCATCCCTGAAATAACCCCTATGGGGTCCTATTTAGGATGGGACACGTTCGTGAGCAGCATAGAAAATTTTAAATTTTATGAGAACTTTGAATGATGCAGCGTGCTATTTATTTCATTATTATCATACTTAATGACAACTAAGATGTGGAGATAATTGTAACTTATATTATTGCTGCTTACCATTGCTTCTCTTTACCCTTCCCTTTGAACCCACGAAATGTTTAAAAAGCATGTACTGAGTATTAGCTAGATGTCTTAAATATGTTTATTTGGAAAATACAAAGGGACTAATCTCAGAAGCTGCGTGTTATATTAATGTGTCAGATCTAAGATGGTTTTTAATTTAAAAAAAATCTAAGATGGGTAGCTCGAAATCGACTTCTTTGAACTTTATAAATACATAAAAGGTAAAATTAAAATTTAAAAGGGAACTTTCTATTTAAAATATATTTAAGTAAAAGGAATATAATTGTGTAATTTAAGAAAATTATATATTTATGTTTTTATTTGAAATGTTTTGAGTCATGGTGGTTAGATTGTCTTTTATGTATCAAGTAGTGTGAGATAAATGTATTTCACATGGATTTTGTCATAATTCATTTTTAAAAACCGACTTCGATCACTGAATTTGTATGCTGTCCTTATTTAGGTTTGTGAGTGTCAAATTGATCCAAATGAATTTTGTGCTTGTGGATTTGATTCCCAAATTTTATAATTTATAACCTTGTTGCCATAGTCACCAAAATAATATGCTAGGACAATGCATTTAAAGACTAACCCTAACTCAAAAGAGCATCAATGAATGCTAAGAATTTAGTAGAATTGTTGTTACTTTAACATTGCATCATTTCAAAAGTATGTTGTGCACTTGTTTGGTGTCTTTGATCTTGGTTGCCCAAGGGTTTGATTGAGAAGAACACGACTTCCATAATTTGTTAGATTCCTCAAAGTCGCTTCTAAACATTGCATGTTCCTTATTAGATTCAAAGTATACATAGAGGTGAACAAGGCTTAGTTACTAGAGTTTAGCCATATTAGATCTATGAATCACAAGTTCACTCTTGTGGAGATCACCTCCAAACTTGCAAAGTTGAATATTAGAGTTTCATAGTCAAAATTTCAAGTCAGTGACAATTGTTTGACAAACATCATGGTATGGACTTTTGACATTTGTACAATGACATCTTCATTAGATTTAGAGTTAAGTACCCTCACATTAAATTCAATTAATTTTTGTAGTTTATATAACATTTTATAGTATTTGATATTTATTTAAATGTTTTATCTTATTCAATTACCCTAGATATTTGTGTAGGTAGTGTATCTTTCCATTACATTTTTGGTGAACTTAACATTCCTACATGACCTAGGGTTTGATATTAGGAGTTATCATTCATTCCAATTAGGGTTTTTAGATTTGTTTTTTTTTTTTCTCAAATTGCATCCTTTTATATTGGATTTGATGAGTGTTTGGATCCATCGTTATTTGTGTTTCACTAGGGTTTGAACTTTCATCGCGTCATGCTTACTTGATTTCGTACATCCACTCTTAAATTATTCGTCATCAAGGATCCTCATAGGTCATTTCCCTCAATTTACATTCACACCTCACTAATTATTATGTGCTCCTATCTTTTATGGCTTCCAACCCTTCCATCATTGATGCACTCATCTTTTTATCTTATGGTGATGCATTTCTTTTTTGAAGGTGTCATTTTATCATGTATAATTTTTCTCTTACTTAATTGAGTTGGTTAATACTTATCCTTTTTTGTTTGCCATTCTCATTTGACTTATCCATGAGATTCATATTGATCCTCTCTCTCCAATGATTTGTGATAATGATGAACATGCACCTAGTTCGACTATACCTTATGTTATTAGTACAACTTGTGTGATGGATGTGAATGTGATACACCTTTGCCTACTCATGAATGATATTCCTCTTACATGTCATATTAGTCCTATGTCTATCTCCATAGGTTCATATTATTTTGATGACACCTTGTAATGAATCCAAGGATAATGATTTATGTGAGCTATTTTATTTTCTACATGATGATATGTTTTGTAATGACCATTGTTTATTCTCATGGATTTTTTCCTAGTGATATATTATATTATGATAATGTGCATTGTGATGTCAATTCATTACCTTCTCATGTAGATGTTAGTGACACTTCATTATCTCCTCCATTGCATGATGACATAATTATTCTTAGTGAGGATTAGTACATGATTTTGATGGTACTATGGATGCATCTTGAAATGTCTAGTCTTTCTTGCTTGCTATTTATGCGTATTTAAATGATAATATCTTATTAATAAATGAGTTTAGATTTTATTTGAGCGCTAGAGCATTGCAATGGTTTGATTCATGTTTCCTATTCTATCTTTCATTTATGAATTTTTACATGCTTTTATTGCTCATTTTTCTAGCCATACTATGCTTGAGGATAATATAGACTTAGATGAGCATTCTCATGATTTATTTTGATGCTTGTTTACCTGCTTCCACTACATTCATATGGTTTATGCATCTACTTGTTTTTCCTTTCATCCTAATCCATCTCTCCTAGTGATATACATACTTTTCATGCTAAAGAGACTTTAAAGAGTTATCATATAGTTGATCATACATATTGTAAGCTAGCTAGAGGTTAGGATATTCCATTTTGAAAACTAGTTTTACCACCTAAAATAATTTATCTTCCTCCCACACCTAAGCATATATCTAAGACATGTAAGGAATATGTCATTATTCAACAACTTTAAAATACACAAAGCTAAGATATCTCTTTGGAATTTATCATGCACATCACTTTTGTTTTAGGATATTATGCAAAAATCTTGAGAGAAGATTTAAATAGGTTGTGATACCACTCCATAATTAGTGACTTCTTTTGATGATATATGAACACTTATCATTGAAGCTCCACCTTTACACTTTATGGTAAGATATGGTAAAGTGAACACTAAACATTGCTTGGTTAAAAATGGATCTAGTTTGAATGGATTATTTAAAAAAATTAAATGTTGACGTCATAATTATAATGCTCCAAATTTATTATTAGTGGATTTAGCGATATTGGTAGATGTTCCTTGAGTACTATTACTCTTCCTATAAAAATTGACCCACTTAGTTTATTACTATCATAGTTGAACCACTTACTTTAGGCACAATGTTGCAGGTGATGCTTGGAATTTTTATCTTATAATATTCTCTTAGGGTGTCTATGATTACATGATACACAATCCATACATTCTACATTACATTGTTGTGTTAAATTTTGGAATAATGGTTAGAAATGTCGCATATTTATAGATCCTCAACTATTTAGTCTTTAACTACTCAATAAATCTAATGAAAACATTACACAAAATTAATTATTCAAAGATGATGCCACAAAAGAAAATCCCCACTGAACGGAAACATATTCTTTGATGATGATTGGGGTCCATTAGATTTTATGCCTTTTGGCGTTGGAGAGTGTCGAGTTGGTCTTAAATATTACAAAATATCATAACTTTTATATGTAACCATGTATCTATGGGAAACCACTTATGGCATAGGCATAAAATGATAAAAAATTAACTTGTGTATGTGACATTGATACGAAGGGTGCTACTGCTAATTTTTAATTTTCCTCCCCATCACTTGATTAATTATATTGTCCTAGATTTAGAATCATGCAAGATCTTGGCTATAAAAGTGGTCTTAAAAGATGTGAACCTTGAAGAATTAAACTATTAACATTACAAGAAAATAAAGAAAATTGTGGCATTGGTTACATGCTTGATGATATGAAACAATGGTTAAAAGAGTAGAGGTGCAAAAATAAACACGTGACATATATGATTCATAATTATTTGTTTTAGTGACACACTTTGTTCATTATTTTATATCAATTGTATTTTTTTTTGATACAAAGGAATTGATACTAGTCAAGACCCCATTTGCAAGGTCCTAATTACGTGCCCCCTATAACATAGATGGTAATTTTGAATTAGATTAGGATTATGCAATTCATTTTAATCCATTATTTGATTCACCTTATAATGATTCCATTATGATATACATTGATAATTAATTATCCATCCAATTGTAAGTATTGATTATCATTGCCATGTCATTTACATAAAAACTTTAACATATAGACAACACATAAAACATATAGAAAAACAAAAAAAATCCATAAACCAAATATTAAGCATATAAATGCCCATGTCTCAAGCCAATAAGAAGTCAAATAATCCACATTAAAGTGTAACATCAAATGCCATAAAAATAACATAATCACATACATCTCACTCAAGGAGATGCTATCTCCATGACCCCTCCCCTACCTCATTATTGCTACTAATTCTCATCCCCATCCTTGAACTTGATTTAAATCTCTCCTAAGCACATAATACTCCTAAGCCTCCCAATCTCCTCACACAAGTTTGTCTCTACTTGGGATGCTTCTAATTTTTGTAGAACCATTATAGCCACAACATCCCCTTCTAGAGTGGGCACAAACACCCTCACCTATCCTAATCCAACTCTACTTGTCTATCTATATCCACTTCGAGTCTCTCCTACTTTGCTAGTATTTAACCTCTTTAGATTTGAATTGTCCCTCTTAATCTATAAAGTGGAACACTTGACTATAACACCCTTGCATGCCTCTCATGATTGGTTCATAGGATCAAGGAGGGGGATAAATTGGTCAAATTGTGGTCGATCCCATACTATACACCACTAATATCATAGGTATGTCACATGCCAACTAATATATGGTAGAAACAATCAATACAAATCACTCATCTACATCGACTTCATATCACAAGTAATACATTTATATTTGTCATGAGGTATATTATCATTCATACCATGAGGGAAAAATATTAAATATAATCTCTTGCATACTTGAGTTATCTCCCTCATCCTAGCCAATTCATTGCAATTAGGCTACATCCTCCCACTTATTTTGCTTTTGCCTCTCCCCTACCAACATCCAATGGATATAATGGTAGGGGCACGATCTCTACCAATAATATTTATATGCATATGCAACCCTCACTTCATCTTTTATTTCCATTCTTACTAGATCATATGCTTCATAATCATATATAATTACTTGGGTGGAAAATGGCAGTCTATCAATCTCCCTCAACTTAAATGGTGAACATTGATGTCTCCTATATCCATGGATCGAGGGGCACACTATTCTAGAGTCTAAACTATCTAAGGACTTGCTCATAATGAAAATTATCTAAAAATGCGATGGCCCTTCCATAGTACCATTGCGACCATTTAATCCTCAACTAATGCTAATACTCTAGCCATTGTCCCATATCTTTGTATGGATCCATGTAATATTGATTGTTTTCAACCTAGATGGTCTCCATCCAAATAATATAGCTAGTGTCCCACTGGTATGATTTAGATTTATCATTAGCTATATCTATAGGTACACTTAGGAGATAAGGTATCCTAATGCGATCATATGCCCAACAATGTAGAGGTATTACAAATTGAAGAGTTGTTCCCCTAGTATCAATAAAATTGTGTAAATAATCATACATATGGACCAACATACATCTCCCCAGGAATAATTCATGACGTGCCACTCTATATCTTGAACTAACTGAATAAAATTATAAGAAATGGAGGATCCCTAGGAATCTACAAAAACCAATATGACAAGTATCACTAGAAACCACTTGCGCCCCTTGGATGTTGTGCTTGCTATAATATTAACACTCCCCTTATGCATAACCTGGTTGGCTTATACCATACTAATAAGATGCCCTATCTTTTTATTATGTGGATTAGTAATTAGCGACTACTTGTCTCCCTCATATTTTTTATCTCATGATTCACCACACATCCTCAAGTGTGACAATGATATTCCTATGAGGCATGCAAAATGTGTTAGTATTAGAGCCCTACCTCTTTGTAAGTGTTGTAAATATTTATACTTCATAAGAAAATTCTAACATGTCTCATACAACCCAAACCAACCTTATCTACCATCTAAATATCTACAAGTGTGAGATCTAGGTTACAAAAATTGTATATGTGGTAGTTGTTGGATTGTTGTCTAACCTAAATCTCACACCACATAAAAAATGATGATAAAATAGTTCTCAGTATCACAAGAAATGAAAAAAAATCAAACCAACCTAAATTAACACAAATATATAAATTTTATCATTTTGGATCAATTATGTGTATTAGTACATTTTGAGGATTATATTTGCATATAATAGTTCACAATAATGGAATTCAAGTCACTTATGTGGATCTAAGGTGACTTTTGCAGGTGCACAATCTAAATTAAAACATGTCCCACACTAGTTTTATATGCTATTCTATTTTTTTTTAGATTGATTTTTTTTAATGTTTACTTCTTTTGGAGGGTTTCCATCATCTATATCAACACATTATCTTAATGTGGGTTGGAATGTGGCTTGTATAATGAACCAAGGTTTCATTCTAGATGCTCTCTCTTTTGGGTGACAATGAAAATGGGATGTTTGTTGGCCCCACGATTGTGATTGCACCAAAAGGTTGACCTATTAATGCTCGATACAATCGATAGAGTTAACAGATCCACGATAGGCGGTTAGTCTTGTAGAGAAGGGGGATTTATTTCTCACGAGTCTCTTTATTCTCAAGAGAATCCCATAGAGCGAATTTCCCTAAACTACCTCAAGGAACAAAGCGAGAGATTCAAAATCATAATGAGTAGGTCACAGGTTTTTTGCACAAACTGGCAAGTTATCACCCAATGGACATAAGCGCAATGCACAGACTATAACATAGTGTGTTGAAGTACTAGAGGCACATTGGATTCCCATACAGACTAAATCGAGAATGTCTCAGAAAATAATAAAGTGACTACTTCTACTCTGACTACTAAGAACTTCCAAAATGCGAGAAAGTAATAGAGTATAACATAATTGAAATAAAGTAAGATAAACTAAGTAATGCATAGATTAAATGATGATAAAGTGAAAGAAGAGGAATAAAGAACTCACAAACAACCAAGCAATGAATCCTCCGACAAGTAGACATCTTCAACACCTACACACATAAGACCGAGGAAAAAATGTTGGGTTTGTTTAGGGGCTTGCCATAGTCAAACCCCTGTTTTGGTGTTCCCACCTCTATGGACAACCAAATAGATAGAGAGAAATAATAAGCATAAATGAAATGAATGCAAGAGTGATAAAAGAAATCCCTGCTCAAGGAGGAGAACTCGTATCATGAAATAAAGATGCAATAGATAGGAGATGTGAGAAAATCCAAGATGGTAAAAAACATAAGGCACAAGATAGATATCACCTGTAAGGCTTGAGGAAGCCAAAGGGAGAGTAAGAGTGAAAGAGAGGTTTGCAAGAGCCAAAAGATCTTAAGTGTTGTAGAAAGTTGTAGAGAGCTATGCAAACAAGAGAGCAAGAGAGAAGATAGTGTCTCCTAGAGAGAAAGACCAAGAAGAAGGCCAAATGGATTGAAAAGATAGATTTTAAAGAGAGAATAGGAGGGAAAAGAATATTCTTGAGCTATTACAAAGCATCTTGGGTTGTTACCACTATCAAAAGGAGCTGACAAGTGGAAAGGCACTCAAAAACAATTTTTTGAATGTTGAAATGTCACAGGAGGCTAGTGCGGCATGCTAGTGTCTAGACACATCACACTAAAAAATGACAAGAACAAGAAAATCACAAGGTTTTATGCAAAGTTGACATGCGAAGGAAGCTGTTGAAAAGGGGTCCTAAGCATCCAAAGAAGGAAAAAGGCTAATGCAAGGGATAAAATGAACCTACACATATGCTAAGGGAGTGTACACTAAAGTAGATACAAGAATGTATGTGAAATTGCAAGGGGTGCAATTTTACATTACATTTTGGCCTCACTTTAGCAGGCATATGAATCTATACTAATATGAACGCTAAAGGAAATCTACTAAAAAAAAATAACATCATGATCCAAAAGGATAATATAGAGGAAGCAAACAACTCTACAAACCAAGGAAGCATTCCCCCAAAATGAAGACCTACAAAATAAACACATTAGACAAGAAAGACCTGCACAAGACAACAATGTTAGAACATAAAAAGCTATAACATCATGGGGTTAGAACATATACATGGATAACACATACATACAAACACATAAAAAGCTAAAGGATTTGAGTTAGCAAAGCGAAAGAGACCTTGATGCAGAAGGTTGTCTAAGTACTATGCATTGTCCCCAAATTAAGAAATAACACAAAAGAATTCTTAAACAAAGAGAAGAATGTAAGGATTGATTGCTTCAAGAGAAGAATACACACAAGGGACAAGGAAGCAACCAATGACGAAAAGAGAAAAAGGTATATACCTAGGATGAAGAAGATACAAGTCTTCGATCTTGTATACACAACTGAGAAGAGAAGAGAGAGATGGATCCACAGGCACTCATCCCTACGGAGATTTGAAAAAAATGCGCCATAGGCCCTCAGACCTATGGAAAGGTGAAAAAATATCCACATGCCCTCAGACCTACAAAAGGTGAAAAAAAGGATCTATAGGTGCTCAGTCCTACAGAGTCGAATAAAGAGATCCCATAGGATGAAAGTGCTTTACAGATCCCCAAACTTGCAAAGGAGGCGCCCCAAGTGCTCAATCTAGAGGGAAGCCCGATGTGAAAGGCTCCACAAAGTCTGATTGGTCCTTACAAGTGATCAGTCCTACAAGGAAATCTTGATGCAAAGAAGCCCTACATGTTCTCGGTCCTACAAAGCAAGACTGATCAAATAAGCCTATGTCTATTGCAAGTTGCATTGCATAATAGCCACATAAAAGATAGGTCTAGTCAGGCTGCCCCCAAGCTATATTTCAATGAATTCATTTGAAGGAGAATCTTTCTCAGGGGTTCCTCGGGAACCCTTCAAAAGAAAAAAGGTCCACTCAAGGTGTAATGCCCCGCCAAGTAACCTTAAAGGAAGTTGCAATTAACGTTTTAAGCGAACTAATTTTTTTTTATAAAGTGCATTTAACATACACATTCACTTACTAATTAACAACAACCTCTAAGGCTACAAGGTTAGGATTACTTAAACCCACACATACATATTACATATAACCATAGCATTATCAACTTTATGAAATAAACATCATACATCATAAGAATACCACATAACCTAATAAGATAATCAACCAAGATACAATCTCATAATCATTAACTTAATCCAATAGTTACATCACTATTTCCCAGAATGAGACAATAGTACAAATGTATAACAATTACATAACTCCACCTCGTAACAAAAGAGGGATAAAATAACTTATTCAAATTGAAATATTACAAAGCAAGAATAACACAAGAACTCGAGCCGTCCATCTGGATGTCTCGCCACCAAGTACTGAAGATCAATGGGGACCCAATGGTTTTGGTGCATGTTCCACCCAACCAAGTGGTACCCGAAGGCCCACCCCCCATGCTAGGAGATAGTAACAAAGTAACATGGACAAAGATCTACAACCACTAACCAAAGGCAGACTCATATTGATATAACCAAACAAAAGAACTAAACAAGAACAAATCCAGTACAACTTGAGTACAATATAAGTACAAATCAAGTACAACTCAAACATCACTAACATAGGTCACATTGCTTCCAGACATAGAATAGATCAAGTATGTTCAGAGAACCATACACATAAAACATTTAACAACAGTTGTCCTAGATAGAGTGTCATCACATAGTAGTCATGAGATCTCCTCTAGGCATCCTTCATAGGCTCCGGAATTCCTGGTGGCCTCAACCGAATCTCGACCCTCATACTCACTCATGCGGCATCAAATACCTCTCGTACTGACAAGATAAATGACTATGCCATTCCAGGCCTTCTCACTCATCCCAAGTCTAAACAAGCCCTTGTGTCTATGAGTGAGGATTAAATTATCTTGATTAGTGTGAACTGCATCTTAATCATCTAAGTACATTAATTTAATTATCACTTGATTAACTCACTTCTGAAGGTTACCCGGTTTACCTCTTTGGGCTTCGGCCCCTAACAAAAGCCACTCTTCTATTCGAAAACACACACCCAAACAATCCACCAAGGGAAACACAAGTGCATACCAACCAGGCATCATAATCCACTCCAAAACAATGAGGAAACAAAAGATAGAACTCACTCCAACATCTTGGAGGCAACAAACACATAGGCCACTCCTTTCACAGGAGGTACAAAATATCCCCGTTCATGAAAATCGGGTAAATTGAAAAGACGCCACGCACTACCCAAGGGAAAACAACTGGATGACATAAAGGTTCAACAAGCCTCATCCTCTAAGTTCTTCTAGAAGACTTATAATTTAGGGCTAACATTAAATCTCAAAACCCACAATGCAACTTGGCAACATAGCAACAAAAGCATTCAAGTCATTAATCAAATCTAATATTTGGATTTCCTAAATCCATACTCATTCAATAGGTAATGTTAACAAGGTCTAAGACACACTTCTAGGGTTAACTCAAATAATCACATACCCATATTTCTATTTCCATTATAGGAAGTCTCAAACAATTTAAACTTACATCCCTTTATGAAATAGAGAGAAACTAGAACATTTAAGACAATTACGAGAAAATTACTATTTTTGGATATGCTAAATCCACATCTCTTTCATATTTCATTCACAATAAATTAATTGCTCTAATAGAAAGAAAACAAATTAAGATAACTACTTGCCTCATCAATATAAACAACTTCTTAATTTACTTTTAAATCGACACAAAATCATGCAAGAAAACTCTTTCCATTTCCTAACCAAATCTTACATCTCATTCAATTTTCTATTTAGAACATGAAATCACTTTAATATAATAAAATATCGTTCTCTATCCATTTACCCATATACACTAATCAATCCAATTTAAATCTCTATTCAATAATATATTGCATGCATCTTATTACAATAAACTACGATAATGAATTTACACTTAATATATATATATATATATGCTCCATATTATATAGACACCAAATATATATATTAATAAATTTAATTATATATATTCTTTAATATTCCAATCTCAACGATTAAATTACTCTAAGGAAAATAAATAAAACATAACAAATATTTGCCCTTTCCAATATATTCATTTCCTATATTTACTTCTAATACAGCATAAACTATTGTCATTACTATATTCAATTCTATCCAAAATCTATATCTTTTCAATTCCTATTTAAAACATGCCATTTCATCAATATAATAAAATATCTTCTTCCTTATCTAATTTACCATGCACTATAATCTTATCTTCTACAATCTCTATTCATAATAATAACATGCACCTTTTTTAACTAATACTAGGAAGGGAAGAATTCTCATTTTAACCAACACATCTTCTAACTAATTACATAAAACCATGCAAGTATATTTCTTTCAATTTCACTACTAACACATCAATTCCTACCATTCATTTAAATTTCTCTATTTCTTTCATCCATGCATGCAAACCAATTCCTTTAAAATATCCATTAAATACTAAATTGCATACATTAATTTGGAATACAATACAATATTAAATCTACACTTAACTATATATATAAATTATCCATATTATATATATACACCAAAACTTATATTAATAAATAATTATGTTTATTCATTATATGAATACTTTAAATATATTTACCATCATTTAACAAAATACTCAAATTGTAAAACTCCAAATACAATAAAAAACATATTAATGAACTCTAGAATATAAATATAAAATCAATACAAATAAACACCATAGATACAAATACATATATCTTTTCAAATATATATATATTATCATTTATTACATATTGAACAAATTATTTAATCCCAATTTATAATATTTAATATGACATGTATCATATATAAATATATAGCAATAATGACTAAGAAAAATCGAAATTATAAGAAGATTCGAAAAAACCTTAAAATAAAATTAAGCAAACAAATGGGCGGACGAATTCTATCCGCCCAGGGTCTGATCGTCCGCCATGCTATTATAAGGAAAAACCCTTATGTTTGGGGAGTGGCTGTGCAAGGCACGACCGAGCCCCAAACCTTAGGGTGCGGTCGCTTAAGGTGAGGGGCAGCGTTGCCCTTGGTAGTGCTCCCTCCACACTGTGTGGAGGGCACTGCCAATGGCAGTGGCGCCTCCCATACCGGTGCTAAAAACCCCCCCGCAAACAACATGAAAAAACAACTGCAGATTTCCTCCGCCATTCGCTGTATGGACGACACAAAAAGGATTTTGAACCAGTGATTTATATACTTTTAAAAATAATTATATATATATATATAATAAAGATTTCAACCTCAAGATAAATTGGGGGAAATTCGTGAAATATTCACTTGCAAGCAAAATTATAAAGCTTTTCCAAAAACAATTCAAATTTCAAGAGACTCAAAACTAATTCTTTATAATCCATTTTTCTGAATTCTAAAACCTTAAAAGAACAATTATATCCAAAACGGATCTATATTAAATTTAGAAGTTTCAAATCCTCAAGATTTCTCCACCTAATTTCTACATAGGTTTTTCAAATTAAATTTGATTTTCTACAGAGGGTTTCATTTTCTAAAAACATTCTAAATGCATTGTTCAATCTCTATGTTTGAATCCAAAAACAAAATAATCGATTTCCTCAAATAAATTACATTCAACTAAGGTTTTCACAATTTTCACAAAAACAAAAGCTACAAATTTACTTGATTCTTTTCTTCTAATAACAAATTTATTTTCTGAAACAGATTTAACAAACAAATCTTTAATCACTACTATTTTAAAACCACTCAAGAACAATAAAACACAGAAGAAAACCTGGTTCAAGAAGCTACAGGTAGAGATGAATTTCTGCTGCAAGCCTCCTCCAAAGATTTCCTGAATTTTCTTCAATCATCCAATGAATCCAATCCAAAACCCAACAAATGTAAACAATCTTTCCTCCAATCAATTCTACAATCAAACTTTCTTCAAACTTTTCTTTGTGCAAATTTTCCAAAATTTCTTCTCTGCTGTAAAAATGATTTTTTTTCTAAAACTTTCTCCCTAAAATTAAAACATGCATTCTTTATAAATCAAAATTACCTAATACAACCCTAATTCACATTACATGCAAATTAGCTATTAATTTCAATTTCAATTTCAACTTCAAAAACCCACTTTCAATTTAAAATGCAATTTCAAATAATAAATTAATTTTCAAAGTTGCAACTAATTTCCCAAATAAACATTTAATTACAATTTCTAATTTAATTCCTACAAGATGAAATTAAATTCCAAAATTAATTTTAATTCTTTTATTTCCTTTCATTTTCTTGCATCATGTTTAATTAATTAATTTAATTATTTAATAACTAAATTCAACCCCCTTGGATTAAATTTAATTAATTAAATAAATTAAATATAATTAATTAATTTAAATATAAACTTTTATCCACATTGCATTATTTAAATTAAATAACCATCAACATGATTTAAATGCAATTATTCTAAATATCTATTTCCAAATCAAGAATCCTTCATAATTAAATAACATTAAAGCAAGACCGACAATGACTCGACACACACGACTAACGACACACTAAGGCTAGGGTGTAAACTTGACACATGTTACCTAGCTACTATCTCCCGTTCAACTTAACCATTGGATCGACACGCTCAAACCTGTGAAACCAGGTGGAGTCGATGTCATGTACCTGCAATCCTGCAACCAAGTAAACAACATCATACAATATATCCAACATATAATACACATCGAGAAGAAGAAATTACGGATTCGCAGGGTGCTCGCAAGCGAGTGATGCGAACCTGTCTTCTTCACCAATACACTCATCGAAACTGACACTTCCATTATAATCCAATAATCTCATAATAACATCTCATGTTGACTTTACAACATCATTAATCCATAATGCATGTGAAACAATAACCAGATCAACACATCACACAATAGTAGTTGTCGCTCAATAGTAGTGATCAAAACATCATAACAAAATGTATCCAGTATCAAAGTAACTGCAACCAAACACAACATAAAGCAAACTGAACAAGAAGCAAAACAGAGGGGTATTACACAAGGGACACTTCATTTGAAAGACATAGAGAAGAGAGGGGGTCCTTTAAGGGGACACACATCTCCAAAAAAAGTTATCACTGCCCCCTAGCACACATGGGAGGAGAACCATGCAAGAAGAGAGGTGTAAGAACCTTATGAGAAAATGCTTAGAATAGACAGGATAGAGGCAGACCTTGATATCACTTGTCATTTGAAGAAGAGGCAAGTGCATCAACAAATAGATGAGTGATGACACGAGAATCAAGAATTTTTTTTTTTTTTATCCTTCAAGGCCTTACATTCATTAGTAGAATGACCAAGCACTCGATGGTATGCACATAATGAATGTTTTGTTTTATCATGCTTATGAAATTTATTATGTGTAGGAGGAGGAAGGGTAATAAAGTGGGCTTTGAGAAGCCTCAACAAGATATGCTCTTGCTTAGATAAAGAATGAGGAGTAGGAAGCAACCCTTTCTCTTGTGGAGAAAAGATTGTTTGTTCACAAGAAGAAGACATGAAGACATCAGATAATAGAGGATGAATCAATTTGAGAGAACTAGGTTGAGTGGAAATCATGTCGATATTCAACTATGGTTTCTGTTTAGATCGTTCATTTGAGCAACCAAGCCCCAAATTACGCTTACGAGGTGCATATTCTATAGGGACCTGAATGCCTTGTTTGTTACACCCACAACCTTTACACCCATAGCCATATTTAGAGACAAGTTTAAAGCCAAGGCCATAACATGTTTGTAATTCTTGAGAAGGAGGAGGATCTTCATAGAGAGCATTATTCCAACAATTGGAATTATACTGCTCTATGGTATCACCATCAGCCTTCTTGATAGGACTACCAACATTAGCCTTTTTTATAGAGGTGTAATCATCTTCCTTAGAAGGGGAGGAATCATTATTCAGAGCATTACAATTTGTGTTCACATTATCCCACAATGCAAAAGAATAATCATCTTTGATAGTGGGTTTGGATGATATTATCAGAAGATGTAAGTGGATCAGGTCGACTTTATATTCTCTAATGAAGGATTTCGTAAAGCCTAAGGAACCCTAATCATCACCGAGAGATGCATTCTTTTGAGAAGAAGTAGAAAGAACATAATTAGGATTTCTTACTTCAGGAGGATCTTCTTTAGGGACATCTATCTCAAGCATATCCTTTATAATAGATACCACTGAAGTAGACATCAACACATTGGAAGACACTGAAGGGATAAGAGTAGGCACAATTGAAGCCTGACCAAAAACTGCCATCTCACATAAGTGTATAACATCAGGGTTAGCCCTGATTGTGACTACTTGATTGTTACAAATGAACTTAATAGATTTATGCAAGGTAGATGGGATTGCACCCATAGCATGAATCCATGGTCTATCGAGAAGAAGGTTATATGGTAACCTTTCTGACATAACATACACTAGATTGGGTACAATAATGGGTCCGAGCCGGAAAGGTAATACTATTGTACCTAGAGCTTGTTGCCTAACATTATCAAACCCATGAATGACAACAAAAGAAGCTGCAAGTGTAGTTGAATCAATTTTAATTTTAGGTAATAGATCAATGCTACATACATTGAGCACCGAATCAACGTCAATGATAGTATGTCTAATGCCAATTTCATTAATGTTAACTATGATCATCAGAGGGCCTGCTTGCTTTTGTACTTCTGGAGGTGAGAGTTCATGCGGATAGAATGTAATATCCGATGAATCCACATGAATATGAGCTATCAACGCATTTACATCTGTCAACCTATTAGAAGAAGGTAAGATGATCTTTTGCAAGGCTTCCTGAAGCATACCTTGATAAACTGGAGCATATTGAAGCAAGTTCCACAATGAGGTCTTAGTCGGAGTAACACAAAGTTGCTTGACAAGATCGTAATCACCAGGTGCTTTAGTTGTAGGTTTAGGTGCTAAGGGAAGACTTGGTTGACAAGGTGGTAAAGAAGTAGGTCGATTGACATTTTGTTTATTTTTTCTAGTATTATAAGTATGGGCTACTACTCTACAAGAGGGAGCCTTAGAAAGATCAGAAGAATCACTATCAAATGGAACACCATTAATAGAACAAATTTTAGGAGAAGGAATAACTGGAGTTAGATAAATAATAGGTCTCTTAGGCCTTTGAGGGGCGACATAGAAATATATTATATTTATAGATTCCTTACAACTTATAGAGGAATCATTTGAAGAGATATGCTCAACATCCATCCTTGGAGGATTCTATGTGAGAGGAAATCCATCATTCACTAATGCATCATCTCTAGAGGAGAGTGCATTAGAATGAAGAGAAGGTAGAGTAATATTAAGAAAAGTATTAATGATTTCATCTTCTTGCAACAAAATATCCGCCGAAGCAAGAGGAATTTTATGAGAAGGATCAAAGATACCGAGTGACATGGGTAAAACCAAGTCACCATCACATGCATGAAATGGAACATCATTAACACTTTGAATAAAATTAGAAATTGAACTGATAAAAGAAGACATTAACTTCATTTTAAAAATAATAAGTTAACTAGAATAAAAAATGCCTAAACAAGTCGGTCGAAGGCTCGCGCATCATTTTGATAGTACGAAATGTAGAGAAGGGGGATTCACTACTCATGAGCCTCTTTATTCTCAAGAGAATCCTAGGGAGAGAACTGCCCTAAACTACCTCAAGGAACAAAGCAAGAGTTTTATAATCAGAATGAGTAGGTCATAGAGGTTTTCTAGAAAAATTGGCAAGTTTTCAGCCAATGGATGGAAGCACAACGTACACACTATAGCACAATGTGTTGAAGTACTAGAGGCACATTGGATTCCCATACAGACTAAAACCAAGAATGTCTCAGAAAACAAGAAAGTGACTACTTCTACTCTAACTACTAAGAACTTCCAGAATGCAAGAAAGTAATAGAGTATACCATAATTGAAATAAAGTAAGATAAACTAAGTAATGTATAGATTAAACGATGATAAAGTTAAATAAGAGGAAGAAATAACTCACAACCAACCAAGTAATGAAGCCTCCAACAAGTAGATATATTCAACACCTACACACATAAGACCGAGGGAAAATTTTTAGGGCTATTTAGGGGCTTACTACAGTTAAACCCCCATTTCTGTGTTCACACCCACATGGACAACCAGATAGAGAGAAATAATAAGTAGAAATGAAATTAACACAAGAGTGATAAAAGAAATCCATGCTCAAGGAGGAGAAACCGTATCACAAAATAGAGATGCAATAGATAAGGGATATGAGAAACCCCAAGATGCTCAAAAACATAAGGCACAAGATAGATATCACTTGCAAGGCTTGAGGAAGCCAAAGGGAGAGTAAGAGTGAAAGAGAGGGTTGCTAGAGACAAAAGAGCTTGAGTGCTATAGAAAGTTGTAGAGAGCTATGCAAACAAGAGAGCAAGAGAGAAGATAGTGTCTCCTAGAGAGAAAGACCAAGAAGAAGGCCAAATAGATTGAAAAGACAACTTTTAAAGAGAGAATAGGAGGGAAAAGAAGCTTCTCGAGCCGTTACAAAGTGTCCCGGACCATTACCACTATCAAAAGTAGTTGACAAGTGGCAAGGCACTTGAAAATGGTCATTTGAACGTAGAAATGTCACAGGACGCTAGCATGGCATACAAACATCTGTGCGGTGTGCTAGTGTCCAAACACATCATGCTAGAAAATGACAAGAACAAGAAAAGTACAAGGTTTGACACAAAGCTGATGTGTGAAGAAAGCTACTGAAAAGGGGTCCTAAGAATCCTAAGAAGGAAAAAGGCTGATGTAGGGGCTAAAATAAACCTACACAAATGCTAAGGGAGTGGACACTAAAGTGGATATAAGAATGTATGTGAAATTTCAAGGAGTGCAATTTTACGACATTACAAGTCCATATCACGAATCCTGAGGGGAGCGTTGACCATCTACCAATAATCTCCCCCTCAAAGTTACCAAAGGGGATTCAAATATGACACCTTTGGCTTTGATACCAATTGTTGGACCCACGGTTATCGTTGCACAAAGGTCATCCTATTAATGGCTGATACAACCGCCATAGTTAACAGATCCACAGGAGGCGGTTAGTCCATGTCATGAATCCCGAGGGGAGTGCTGACCATCTGCCAACAATGTCCCTTTAACCCTTTACCCTTCTATATATAGCTATAGGAAAGATGAAAGTTTTAAACCTTAGGTTGTTTAGTTTTATTTATGTAAACCCTAACCAAGGTAAAAATATTTCTCATAATATTCAATTTAATCTAACTTGAAACAAAACTATTCATATTAATAAAAATACAAATTATTTCAAATTTATAACTTGAAAAAAGTAAAGGGTTAGGAATGGAAAACTCACAAATGATAATGGAAAAGTAAAGAATTTGTCTCTAGATGATCTAAAAATTAGAATAGACCAAAGGGTTTGGAATAATACTTTTAGAAATGAAACAAGCTAAAAAATACAACCTTTTAAATTTGATTGAGACACCAATGTTGGTTGAGTGCACTCCTAATGGTCATAGATAATTTTGTAGGTTGCTAGTACTAGTAGGGGTGCTTTTGTCTATCACATACACTTTTTAATGCCACCAATTTTGGAGAAGGGAAATCTTATTAGTCAAACACACAAACACGCACTTTTATAGAAATGCAAGTGTAGGCCACTTATGCTTCTTGAATATTGGCATTTATTTATTTTGGGGAGTTCTATAACTTTTAGGGTTAGATAACCTCTATGCTCTAGTCTTAGATCTAATGATAGCTCCTTCAAAACTACATGAAAAGGGAAAATGGGTTGGGCCATTTAGGATATTTTTGTTGTCACCACGTATGATGGTATGATTCAATCTCAAAAAAGCCTTAGGAGCTTTTTTAAGTGTGTGATGCTCTAGTGTGGTGAAAAGGAAATAGTGTGCACAAATTCGGGTCCTAAAGGATAAAAACCTAGGACAAATCCACCTAATGTGGCATCTGGAAGTGAGATGGAAATATTTGTGGGTTATACATATCTTGATTTGAGAAGCTTATATAATATATATTTGTAGGAGAGGGATGAGAACATGTGAAAATTAAAAACCCAAGACATTAGAATGGATTAGGGATAATGATGTACATACAAACAAAGGGAATGTGGAGGGTGCACCAAGAATAATACCGACTCAATAATAGAGGACTTGGAGGAAGTGCAATAAGTTTGTTTTAAAAAATTATTTAGTATGAGAGCTTCAAACTCTACAACAACTGTGGAGATACGAAACCTTAGTATAAGTGTAGAATTCCTATAGAATGATTACGATGATCACTTTTGAATGTCTTAGTATAGATTTATTTGACATAAAGTTTTAAGTGATTTTTAGAAAAAAATATTAAGATAGGTCTAGGTTTAGCTTAGAGGCCTCATTTAAAATTTACCTAGACACCAATATTTTTATTCACATGTTTTTCGAATTTTAGACTAAAACTTCTAGAGTAGGTTTTAGACACTGGAAAAGGCTCATCTA
Source organism: Sequoiadendron giganteum (assembly GCA_007115665.2). Lineage (NCBI taxonomy): Eukaryota > Viridiplantae > Streptophyta > Pinopsida > Cupressales > Cupressaceae > Sequoiadendron > Sequoiadendron giganteum. Next base: position 92,490,920 of record CM021106.1, on the reverse strand, counting down.
TGGTTGTAAATTAGTCCATTATTAGAAAAATTATTAGAAAATGGAAATTGAGTCATAAAATACACCTAAGGGAGTGGGCACTATATTGAGTGCAAAAACATAAGGAAAATGTTGTAAAGTAGGTAATTTTCAACCTTCCATTAGAGTATATTGGCCCCTATGTTTAAATTTTCACCCTAATCATAAAAATTTGACATAGGACATATCTACTCATGATGATTAACACAATTGGAAATAACATAAGGCATAGACATATCTTATAATGAATTATATTATTTTTCATTTATTATGACTCTTATTGGATAATATGTATATATATATATATATATATATATATATATATATATATATATATATATATATATCATTTTCGCATACCTTATTTATTCTTATATTTGTCACTTTATGTGACCTTCACACTTGATTATTTGATGTCCTTTCACACTCACATTCTTAGAAAATATTATTGACTATCATACATATTGGTATTCACATTATTTAAATCCCAGATGACATGTTGTATTATGCTTATAAGACTTTTCTTTATCGAGTATTGTTGGAATTGCCATATTACTTTGGGCAACTCTGGGGAAAACTCATCCCCTTACCTTTATGTGCTTACAAGTTTAACTCCATTGTTCCTCACACAATGCTATCTATCAATATTTCTTACATGATTATTGTACCTTATATGATAATATATTTGACAATTACTATATGCTTAATGCCTTATGTTGATAAATGACCTAAGATTTCATTTCATTATTTTGATTTGTGTTATTTCCAACATGTCTTGTTTATTTGAAACAACTTAACCCTCAACTTGATTAAATTTCATTTATTTCTTATATAACTTGACTTACATCTTTGTTGATTTTTCATGGTAGGTTGACCTTTACTTTATATAAATCCATATATCCCCTCAAAGTCTTGTGCTTGAATTATATTTTGTAAGTGACTTTCTATTGACTATATGTATCAATTAAGTATAAATTACTTTATAAATATGTGATTAAGCACCAATAAAGTTGTGTTCATGAATCAACCATCTGTAGTTGTAAATGTCCAATTTTCTAACAAAGAGTCTGAAGTCATTAGTATATTTGGCATCCAACATGTAATTTTTCATTCAATGACAAAGATGGATGATATTCTTAGTGTGGTATGTTTAATTATAGTTGGTTGGTGAAATGATGAAAGATATATGTTGATGAATTTGGGTTTTGTCATTTTGACCCTATTCATTGAGCATGTGTTGATCGATATGGATCCTTCAATCTTCTTGCTCACTAATGCATCCAATGTAGCTCAAAAAAATGGATTAAATTAATCACATATTTAATTCCAACCATTTTACCTTAGGTCGTTGATTATGGGTTGATCAATGTGTGATGTTGGATCCCTTTGTCTATTAGCTAAAAAAATGACAAGTCCATAAGGAAAGAAATTTGTGTGACATATTTGTTTTAACCCATTGGTCAAAAAACAAGTATGTAGGTTCCCATGTGAAATCACACCATACAAAATAAGTAAGAATGTACCAAGTGGTCCAAAAACATATATTTTATGGACTTGGCTTTCCCATTTATCAGATGTTCAAGGTAAATGATTCATTGTTCCCTTAGTTGTACTTGTTCAAAATTTACTATTGTACAAGAAACATTAAAAGATAATTGGTTGCAATCTTAACTAGACTATTTTGTCCCTACCTTTGATCATATGATGATCAATGGTAGCCATCAAATATGATCATTATTGAGTGAATCTGAAGCATTATAATTGAAGGAATATAATTTCTATTTTGAGTTCATTCTTTAATGAGACAACCATTTCTAAGAAGGAGATTTTAGACCAATTTTAATAATTATTCTTACAAAAAATAAAAATAGGGCCATAAATCTTGAAATGATTCCTTTAATTAAAGGAGTTTTAAAGGATGCCAACACTAACAACATGTTCACTTTCAATTTTTTAGGTAAAACATCAAATGGTTGTTGTTGGTAACTTTGGATTTTATCATTTCATCCCTAATTGTTTATTGTGTGGTGATCAACATGGGTTATTTGATTTAATTTATTCTTAGTGTGTTGTGGAAGAAACAAAATGTAAACTAAAATATTTTTTCATAACACTTGGCCTAAGGTGTCCTAATTTCATTGGGCAAAGGTTATGTGAATTATTCACACAAATTTTTAGCATAAGGAGAAAATGATTATTTTTAAGTGATTTCAAGTGGAAAATAATGGCAAGACCATTCAATCTACTTAAATGAAGGCTTAGCTACACATTTTTTTTAACGATACATAAATAAATCTTAAATATGGTGATGTGTGTAGATCAAAAGCAAGGATTTACTACCAAATGTTGAAAATAGAGTGTACTATTGTACCGATAAAGTCAAACTAAGTGTACAAATTTTAGTGTTCATGTATTAACCAATATGTAAATGGAAATGCAGAAAGAACAAAATAAAAAATCAACAATATTTTATCATATAGCACCAAATGTACATGTACAATTTATTTAGGAAAAAATCCACCATAAAAGAGAGAAGAGCAAGCATGTGCAAATATTTAATGAGAAAGAGTGCATATATAATCCTCATCTCTTCAATTTGATAGAATTTAAATAGCACCTGTAAACCTATAAAACAAACCATGAACTACTATCTCATGTCTCCAATTTATAGAACAATGGGAGAGGAAAACCAAAAGTAATTTCCCAAAACAATATACAACCAAAATCATGGATTCATGTACAAACCCACACCCTACGTGAAGAGCATCTTAAAATAATAGTAAATCATAATAATGGATAACATATTTGACTCACAATACCCCATATGGGCATACATCCCAAGGATACTATCCAATTTCCTCCATCAATATGCATAGGACCCACCTAATAAATGCAATAATTTTTTATCACTCCCTCCTAGCACCTAGGATTTAAAAAGTTCCATAAATGAAATCAAATGATTTTTTAATTCCCACCAATATTTTCCACCTCCTTCATTAATGTGACTACAACTAATATTCCATGTCTACAAGGAGAATTAATAATAAAATAATAATATACTTCAACAACATGGGTGTACAAGAACCTATTCCAAGATATTTTAAGATGTAAGATTAGTATATTAGGATTGCAAATAAATATCTCACTTTCCTAAAAAAATGCATAACCAAAGTAATTTATGGTGTTCTAAGAACATTTGTTTATAGGATATCTCTTTATGCATGTAGGTTTTTGAACTAATGTGTGTTCTTGTTTCTATGGGAAGATATTTTACTTGAGTGGTGTTCTTTTATACTAGATGAGATAGAGGACACGAGCCATGTTTTTATGTGAGTGTAGTCAATAGTTTATTATAGTTTGCACCATACCAAATATTGCCTAAAAAGTGGGATTAATAAGTAGGTATATGTCTCTTCTACACAAGGAGCATTGAATTATGATGAAGAGGTTCTTTAGATATATTTGACACACAACTTATTATTTTCTTTGCTATTAGGGATGATTTTTTTTTGTAAGAGAATGGTTATATAGGGATTTGTGATTTTTTTGGGGAAGATGTCGATAGTATAATTTGCACCATTGGGGTATCATTTAACCTATTTTATAATGTGCTTAATTGGATGAGAACGAGGCAAGTTACAATTTCTCTTTCAACTATAAAGGAAAATTATATGCTAGATACATGGTCTTGTAAAGAGGATATTCAATTTCAAGGATAGTGCTCAAATATAAAGATGAAGTAGGATTTATATGATGATTAGAGTGCCACTAGTGTGGTAGAGAGTCTTACTTTTCATATGGATATAAAGAACATATGTAGCTTCTAGATGTTATAATTACTTTAAGGAAGCCATTGGAACACATAATTTTAGATGGTGCATGATGGATAAGGGGAAATTTCCCTTTGCAACCAACTTGTTTTTCCTATGTTTGGCCCCTTATGTATTGTATATAATAAATGGGATAAAAATCAGATAAGGTTTTGTACACTTTATATAGAAATATCTATTATTTTGTAAAGTTTTTGTCCATCACAAAATGTGTTGCCACACTTTAGGGAAGCTCAATATTTTCCTAGGATTGTCGTACATAAAATTACCAATGTATTTAATATCACTAACAAATTGGGGTAAATGCATTTAATATTTAGAGGGTCATTATTTTATGAGCATGTGGTTTATTGGGATTATTTAAGGAATGGATTTAATTTATGAGGTTCATTATAAAATGTATTCAACATTATACAAAATAATTGATGCTTGACATACATGTAGCACTACAATATTATGCACTGGGCTTGGAAAGTGTAGTTGAGGTGCCTTAAAGAAAGTGTTATCACTTGGTATTAGTGGCATACTTAGATACCCATTGATATTATCCATGCTTAAGAGGTAATCATATATAAATTTGAAACTTATCCAAGTGATGAGAATCACTTAAATAATGCCATAAATTATTTAAATGTGTAATGGGAATTGTTGCACAAGATATAAAAAACCATAACACATTATACAACATGAGGTTATTTGACATGACCTTTCTACACAATATGAGAACATAGTTAAATACATAAGATTTCTATTTATAAAAAAATAATAAGAATTCAAGGTACCATAGGAAAAAAGGGATGAAATGTCATTCTTGATTTTCCTAGACTATGCTAAGATAGATAACATATGCATGAAGCATATTGATATGTGAAGACTCAATTGGAGTGCTCAAATTATTGTATGAGAGTGTTAAATTTCAAAAATAGATATATGGACAGATCCCCCTTTAATGGATACTCCATATAAGGTGTATAATTATAGTATTTATATGTGAGGTTGCTAGTTAATAGCCTCATATTTGGTGACATGTGTGGATGATATATTTAAGAGTGTCCAAATTGTTTGGTGCAAATACATATGATGTGGGGTGTTTCCATGTGTCAAATTCATATGGTTCCAAGTTCAAAATTGCACATAGCCACTTCTTGTGGTTTAGGGCCTACTAGGTGTTGTGCACAAATGGAAGGAGAACACATAGATGTCAATATTCCATGTGTCATACTTATATGGTCCAATGTGAAATTATAAAGATAAAGCATGTGCTGGGGCACATAATTTTAAGGTGTATGTGTTTTAGTATATAATGAAAAGAGGTGTAAAACAAATGTGAATCATGATGCTTAAAGAGGCTTTAAATAAGTTATAGAGGCTTGTACATAAAGAACTCTTGAGATTGTAGAGTGTAAAGTGAAAAAATAGTAAGCTTGGTACTTAAACAGTTACATATGAATTGATACATTGGGTATGCATTTGTTCCCAAAATAATTTTGAACAATATTGGCATATGAAAATATTTTTGCAAGTGATGCATATCAAACAATTTTTTTAATGGTTTTATTTTTAAGGTTGTGATTAGATCAAGCACCTTGGAGATACAGTTGAGTGCATTGATTAAGTACTTGGAGCATTGGTGTAAATAAAAATTATTAAGTTTTATCTTTATTTTTATCTCTTGTCTATAAATAATAGGCTTGGGATGGAGTTTAAAAATCACTTCTATATGTTCATTTTGCATGAAGTTTTGTGTAATCACCTCGAGGATAAAATTGCTTGTTGAGGAGATCTTAGTGAGAAATATGGATCCCATTTGTTCTTGGATTGACCTCACGAGGATTTCGACCATAATTTATAATTAATACTAAATAATTACATATCTTCCATGGTTTATAATCTTAACATAGCCTCACACACAACCTCACTCTCATATATTTACACTTCGATTCCATTCAACATCACCTACATACTCATATCCACTCAACACATTCAAAATAACACTAGTGAAAATTCATGCATTAATATCATCTTGCATCCACACACAATTATTTTGTGTCATCACCTAGTAATACTCACCCACATAATGTAGCCTTACACATGGATGCATATGCCTTCAATCAATTATTAACTAGTTCAACACCATGTGTAATTGACACATAGAAACCTCTACTTAACATTCAAAAATTAAGTAGAGGTGTAAAATACACGCCTTAAACTAATCTATGAGAGGAATTATATATACAAATTTATTGATTATATAGATACAAGGAAATACATAATTTTTTTATAAACCATAACATAGTGATTTACATAGGGAAAACCATTTTAGGAGAACAACTCCATGCTCCAAAATAAATCAATGTATTATTTAGCAACCAATAATTAAAATACACTTAAAATTTTTAATCCTTTATGAGAGTATCACCAATAAGAGTATCCAAGTAGTTTTTGCAACATAATAGTATCTATAGAACTCATTATGAAATCTCCATCTCAAGAACCCAGTAAATAAAAGAAATAAATGAAACCGTAAAATGATAACTAAGAAATCATGAGTTAAAACCACTCAAAATTTCACATTCAAAGCTCAAGTTATAATCCAATGCCCAAATCCCAAGATGAGTCTAGAGGCTAAAAATAACATATTCCTTACACCTATCATAAACTTGTCATAATCCTTTCACCAACTTGGTAAATATATTTTGTCTTAGTTATATCCATCCATAGATGCATTATTATGTATTATATCATGCATCATGAATTGGTCAACAAGTGTAACTACCTCTTATAGGTCTCTTATGTGTCATTGATATTCTTACATTTTTATATGGGGAGGCTTTAAATTTTGATATGGGAAGTTTATTAATTCCTTTAATAAAATTAAAGGTCTTAGAGAGCTCCATGTTTTTATATAGCTTACTCCAATTAATGCCCATTTTGATATGTTTTGGGGCCAAAAGTAGCCTTGAGAGCATAAAATTTTAATTTTATGTTCAATAGCCTAAAAGTTATATTTTTTTGTTTTTGATTAGATAAGCAAGGAAGGGCCCTGATCCCATGGTTACAAATATAGACAAAAAGAAACAAAGAAGAGGTGGGAAACAACACCAGCAACCAACCAAAAAACAACACTAGAGTTAGCACGTAGGCCAACATTAAACATAGTAACCATGAACCAACCAGTTCTAATAAAAAATAGTAAAAAAATATAAGCATACTTAGCACTACACAAACCATTAATAAGGTCCACAGTATTCCAGGTGGTATTCCACCATAACATAACCAATAAAACAATGCAGTCTAAAATATTATAACCATACGACAAGAGACTCATCAAAAAACAAAAGAGCAGCAACTAGAGGCATTATTTGCCTTTCTTAAATAGGTCCCCATACTCTCCCATGAGAGCAATATAATCTCTCTAGTTAGGTCCCTCTATCTCATCTAGGCTCTTCAGGGCATCAGGTTTCCCCTGTTTCCTCAACTTCTTGGAAATTTTGAGTTCTCCAGAAGTCGCACCCATCATTGCCCTCTTCATTAATCTATTCGTAACCCTCATGAGCGTAGCCGAATCCCTCTCCATGTCTTCAAACTATACTTGCAAAAGAGTAAATCTTCTCTTTAAAACTTCCATGCTTGAGTCCTTTTCTGTATCCAAGTTCTCAGCTTCTTGCACATAGTCTTCCACTTTCTTATCATCATCAAAGTGACCAACTTGTTCTTCTTCCTCCTCTTTTTCCTCCTTTGAGCCTTCTTCTCCCATATCATATGCCGTATTCTCAAAGTCCAAGTCCTTAGAGTCATCATCCTTTCGAGCTTCAAACTCTTCATACTCCAACTCCTCTTCACTCTTAGAAATTTTCAATTTCCCCTTTTTATCCTTTGAGGCCGCTTTAGCAAGCCTAGCCGACCGTCTACCACCACTCCCACCACTTCCTTGTCCCTTCATAGTCTTCTTCTCCTCTTCATTTTGGTTCCCTTCCTCTGAAATATTTATGACATCCTTAAAGTCTATGTCACGTTTGGGATTTTTAGCCTTGGGAATCTCAAGCAGCAGGGGCAAATGTTTTCTTTTTTAGGTGTGGCCCTTATGAGCTCAATTTCAAAGGTTCTTTTCTCCTCACGTTTCTATGACATAGGGGTAGGAGGATTTGAAACATTGGCAACCAAAGATTGAATTTTAGTATTAATTAGCACTTTTTTGGCCGCAACAACAGGAGGCAGGCAGGGAATAGGTTCCTTAGCTGGGATAACCACTGCTCCAGGTTTTTCTTCTAGAGGTTGTTCCTCCATAATCGCATCTTCACGGCCAAGGTTTTTGTTTCTTCCCACATTAGGATTACCATGGGAATTTAAAGCCAACACATAATTATAAAGGGTTAGCATAAGGCCTTGGTGGAGAAGAGGGGTGACACCTTTCTCAATATGGAGTTACAAGGAGGACAACAAATAAAATGACAAATTGACTCTCCCACCATGCCTAATATGGTTGAGTAGGGGAAAATGGTATGCATGTACCGACATATACCTTCCCTCCAGAGTAAAGTATCTCATAATGAACAAAATAACTAAGGAAAAAGGAGGAGGAAGTTATAATCTAGCATTCCCATTTTGGAACCTCTTGAGTCTCTCCCCATCATGAAGAAATTTGTCAATAAACATCTGGTAGTCAGCCTCACTCTTTTTAGCAACTTTGATAACTTGGTTCTGTAACGCCGTAGCTTTAGCTATGAATCTATTCATCACTTCAAACTTCACAACGCCAATGGAAACATTACCTTTCCTCCAGAAATTAGTGAATTTAGCAGTGAGGTTCTCATTGTATCCCTTCGGGGATTGGAAGAAAGGCACCATACATGCATCCTCAAACATTTTCCATAAGTTGACATTGTGTTGCAAAGCCTAGCAATTTGGCGGCTCCGTCCTCTTCCTAGGACCTCCCATTTTTCTCTTCTGCAAGTTCTTCTACTGCTTCACACTTTTCTTCATACTCTCCCTCACCTTCTTCTTGTTCTTCACGATACAAAAATCCCTCTTACACCAGAAGATACAGAAAGAAAATGAAGAATAATGAATTGAGAAGTTTCTTTTAGAAACCTCCCACAACACATTTCCCGAAGCAGAGTACCCATCATTATTCATACAAAAATTAAACTTCATATTAATTTTACTTCCCTTCATCTCATTAGAATTTTGGGAATGGCTAACTCTAGGCAAATCCGCATGCATAGACATGACAACCTTTAACTAGATTAAAATCTTCATGAAAGAAAAATAATTAATATTTATGTCCGCCAAGATCCTCCAATCCTTCACCGTACAACCCAAATAATCATTAAACATAAAGCCTAAGGGCACCAGTTGGTACTCTTTTATTCGAACAAATAGGGGGATTTTAATTTTATATTGTGTATTCATTTTCAAAACTTTCCTTTATGATTAAGTCTCTTAAAGACTTCGAAAAATTACCATACGTCCATCTGGTTAATCCCCTACAGCTTAGCACCACATTGGCAACACAATCAACCGCTTTGTTTCGTTCACGGTAAACATGTTGCACTCTACAATTATCAAAGGAATTTTTAATGATTTGACACTTATCAAATATGTTTTTAAATTCCCATGGTGGCACAACCTTGTCATTTAGGATATCAACAATTAGCTTAGAGTCCCCTTCTAATATCACCTTTTGATAACCCAGCTCCTTTAAAATATTAAGGCCCCCCAAAGCAGCCATAACTTCTACTTTATTATTGGAGAAGACTCCCATATTAACACCATAACTCTCAATACACTAACTTTTGTGGTTCCTTATCAGGTCTCCAACACCAGCTTGTCTTGGGTTGCCTTTTGAGCACCTATCAAAGTTTCACTTCACCCAATCCTTCGGTGGAGGGTTCCATCTCGTAGCCAATCTAGTTAGCATCTTAGACCAATTGAGTTTGGTTAAATCCTTAGTGATTCCCCAATTTTGTTTTATCCTCATTTCAATTTAATTAGGCCATTTATTAGAGAACCCATACCTGCCAGCCTCAATGTTTTCCTTGATCTGGTTCTTTATGATCAAACTAACCTCCCAAATGCTTCTCTCCTCATCTCTGAAAATACGGTTATTCATTTCCTTCCATAAACCCTAGGCAACAAAGGGGTGGACCTGGTTCGAAAGATCAATAATAACATGATGGGAGAAAGGGAAAATAACCCAACTTTGTATAAACACTTTCATAGAGTTAGGAAACACCCAATCAAAAGACAACAATGATAGGAAGCGGGACCAAACTTCCATCACAAATTTACAGTGAAAGAAGATGTGGATAATTTATTCCTCTTTCTATTTACAAAGCAAGCATCTATTGACCAGTTGGAAACCTCTCCTAACCAAGTTATCCACGGTCAGGATTTTACCATGGGACGCCATCCACCAAAAGCAATTTATTTTTGGGATTAAATTATTTTGCCACACCTTCCCCTAGAAATTATCAAAAACAACATTCTTCACCTTGATTAGTTCCTCATAAGCCATTTTGACCAAGAAACAGTCAGAAGAACACCCTTTCCAAATCCATTCATCTTCCCTATATTTGTCAAACCACTTTGCCTCCCCTATCAAACCATATAGTCTGGTTAGGATAAGGTCCCAATTAACCTGTCTCTGTCCTCTCATGTTGTCCCTTCTTAGTAATTATTGAACTCCTTCCATTTCGATTCCCCCAACTCCCAATTTATGTAGTCAAAAATCTTTTTACCACAGATCCTATTGAGGATTTGTTTAAGAGGAATTAGGTCTTCAAATGAGGATAGAGAAGCAAACTCTATCCATGGGTCCTTCCAAAAGTCCGTATTAATTCCATTCCCAATTCTCTTAGTAGCCCCCAGTTTCAGCACATTTCTCAATTTAACAAGATGATTCCATAGAGCAAAACCTCTTGGCAGGTCTGAAACAGATAGAAAACAACCTGGGTTCCTGTTCCTCATGTATTTGGCTTGGAGAATTTTAACCCAATCTTTAGTGCCTTCAAGGATATTCCAACCAACTTTGGCCATTAAGGATTTGTTCAGAGTACATATTCTCCTTAAACCCAATCCCCCTCTCCTTTTAGGGGTACACACTTTTTCCGATCCAACCAGAGACATTCTATTTTTTTCTTTTGTTCCTGACCATAAGAACTTTCTCTATATATGTTCTATATTTTCACCAACATAGGCTGGGATTTTAAAGAGGGAGAGGTAGTAGATCAGAATATTCTGAAGGGAAGTATTGAGGAGTTGAATCTTGTCAACTAAACTCAGAAGCTTCCCCTTCCAGCCAACCAATTTGTTTTGGATCCTTTCAATCAGCTGATTCCAGTAAGTGTTTTCCAGCTTCTTAGAGATCAATGGTAGGCCCAAATAGGCATCAGGTAAGTACGCTTCCTTGCAACCCATGATTTTTATCACTCTCTCCTTAATTTGTTGGTTAGTATTAAAGAAGTAAATTTTTCTTTTCTCATAGTTGATACACTGGCCTGAGATAGCAGCAGCATAGTCATTGAGCACCTATTTCAAAAGACAAACTTCCCCCATCGAAGCTTCCCCAAACATCGGAGTATCATCAAAAAACTGTTCGTGGGACTTAGGCTCCAAAGATGAAGCCGATTTAACACCTTTGAGCACTTTTGAGTCCACCAGTTTTTGAATATTTCTACCAAGGACCTCAACCACTATGATAAAAAGATAAGGAGAGAGCGTATCTCCTTGTCTAAGCCACCTAACATAGGAGAAGAAGCCTTGAGGGACACCATTAACCAGAACAAAGCATATGGGGGAGGTGACACAGGTAGAGATCAACTTTAGGAATCTACCATCAATTCCAAACTTCCTGAGGACAACAAAAAGGAAAGGCCAAGAGACTCTATCATAAGCCTTGAAAATATCAATTTTGAAGGCCATCCCTGGCCTTTTAGAATAATCCATAGAGTGAATAATTTCATGGGTGGATATAATAGCATCAAGGATATTTCTACACTAGACAAAACCTTTTTGGTTGGGGGCAATCATTTTACCAAGCACTGGTTTAAGTCTAAGTACTAGGATTTTAGAGAAAAAAATTATAGGCTGTATTGCAAAGACTAATGGGTCTGTAATCCTTCATAGCAGAGGCATCAACATTTTTGGGAATAAGGGCTATGAAGGTGGAATTTAGTTGGTTCACTAGTCTACCCGATCTAAAGAAATCTCTAGCAGCATTTAAGAGGTCATTTTTAACAATATCCCAAAAGGTTTGGAAAAAAATGGGGGGAAAACCATCTGGGCCTGGAGATTTATAAGCTCCAAAGGAAAACACAACCTTTTTAACTTCATCCATTGAAACAAAATTAGTCATCATTTTAAAGTCTAAATCAGAAATAGCATTAGGGATCACATCAAGAAAGTCATCATATACTTGGTTATCCCTATCCGGATCCCTGTGTTGATTAGAGAAGAAGTTGACAACTTCCTTCGCAATTTATTTATCATTGGTCACCAGAGAGCAATCCTCCTTTACAAGAGATCTGATTTTGTTTTTGCTTCTGCATTTCAAAGTGGATTGGTGAAAGAATTTAGTGTTCCTGTCCCCTTCCTTTAGCCATTAGACCCTTGATTTTTGTTTCCAATAGATTTCCTCCTTTTTGTTTATCCTATACCATTGGGATCTTAGATCTCTTTCCTTAGCACAAGTCTCCTCATCCATCCTACCGGCCTCCATTATATCCTGAACCTCTTTTATGCTCTTTCCCAAATAGTTCTTTATCTCAAAGATGTTACCAAAAGACACCTTATTCCACCCTTTAACTTTTCTCTTTATTCTACTTAATTTCTCTGCTAGGAAATACATCAGAGTACCAATAACAGGTTCCTCCCACCATGATTTAACCAAATTAGTAAAATTCGGGTGAAGACACCACAAAACTTCAAATCTGAATGGGAAATGACCTTTATTATGATCTGCATTCATTTTCAACACCAAAGCATTATGATTTGAGCCAGACCTAGGAAGGGCAGAGAGGGAAATGAATTGAGAGATATCCCAGTTGGCAGAGATCAACAATCTATCAAGTTTAACTTGGATAAGGTGATTTCCATTTCTTCTATTAGACCAAGTAAACTTAGTTCCTTGTAGGGGGATATCCTTGAGACCAGCCGAATTTAAGAACTCCGCCAGCTCCAACATACTGTCAGAATAATCATCCTGCCCTCCAGATTTTTTTGAAGGAAGGAGGGGAGAGTTGAAGTCCCCACCTAACATACAGTGCTCATCATTCCTTAAAGAAATAAAATTGCTTAACTATTCCCAAAGTAAAACCCTGTCCCTACTCAAATTTAGAGCATGAATATTTATTAGATTCCATTTCTCCTAGGAGACAAGATCCTCCAGAGTAATCATTAGACTATTCTTACTGGCATAACACAACGTCCCCTTTAATTTCAAAGGATTCCAAATGGTAGCAATACCTCCTAAAGCTCCATCCGCTTCACTAAAAAAATAGTGAGCACAAGGCCAAAAATTCATGATGACTTTATCAAAGGTCTCCTTCTTCATCTTTGTTTCCTAAAGGAGGAGAAAATCCACTTTATTATCTAGGATACAAGATTTCACCAAGAACTGTTTATATGGGCTATTGAGGCCCCTTATATTCCAAGAGATGTACTTCAGTAGAACAATAGTTAGTAATCCCACCTCCATCCCCAAGAAGTAGAATAAACTACTTCTTGGATTTCGATCCTACAATCGAATCCAAGGTTATTTATTTTCCAGCTTCCACATCCCTAGCAGTGTCTTTGGATCTGGAGTCCTTTTGGAATGACCTTACCACCTTATTACCTCCTCCCACATCTAATTTCTTTTTCTTTTTAAGTTTCAGGGGAGCAAGGGACCAACCCTCCTCATCCTCCTTGTCACTTGAACCATTAGGGAATCCAAGAAGAGCTATCGAGTCATTCAAGTTCCTAGCACCAGTTTGAGAAAAGGAGTGAATATCCTCCAGAGACAAATTATTTTCAGTTAGAACATACTCCCCTTCTTCAAGTTCATCCATCTCTCCTTGAGCTTGCACCTTTTCCCCAACAAAACTCACATTATCCTCCTTCAAGAGTTCCTCAGAAGGGATGTTCTCCTTATTAGTATCTCCCCCTTCCCCCACAACCATATCAACCATAGTAGGGAAGTTCAAAGTTGGGAAGATGGAGGCAGTGGAAGCAAAAGAAAAGATCAAGGGTTCCGAGTTATTTACTTTAGTAATAGGAACAAAAACAAACAAACAAGCCACGACAGGGTTGTCCTTAAGGAGGGGAATAAACACCTCCTACACAAGGTCATAAGGAAGCGGCTTTGAAGAGCTCTTATCTTTAGCAGGGTGGAACTTCTCTAGAACTTTCTCCTTAGCCTTAAGGCCCTCACCTTGATTTAACCCACAAGAATCACTGAGATGACCAAACTTCTTGCACTGTTGGCATAATAGACAAGCGTTTTCATATTATAAGGGTTGAGTCCAGATGCCAAACTTTGACTTAAGAAGGATTGAAGAAGGAAGGACCGTATTTACAACCACATTGATGCAGATATGAGAAAACACCAGTCTAGATCTCTCCTAGGTAATTTTATCTATAGCTAGAAGGCTCCCAAAAGAGTTGGCAATACCTTGCAAGATTCCTTTCTCTCAAAATTCTAGAGGGAGGCCCGACAGACGAACCCAAGTTGGCGTCGAGGCCCCCAAATTAGCCAACAGATCAAAAACTGACTTCCACTTGCAGAGGGATAGATTTTTTTTGAATCCCGAGTCAAAATCCCAAGGGCCACTAGTTAGAAATTTCAACATGTATTCATACACCACAAAGGAAAAAAGAAAAATACCTCTAGGCATCACATTTATGGTGACATTGCCTTTGAGGTTCCAAGTGGAAGCATTCCACTGATGAACCAGTTCTATATTTGGTCTGTACACCAAAAAGTTTCCAACAAGAGCCATTTTCAAGTTATCCATCGCCTTCAACATTAGAGCCTCCAGAACATCAACTTCCCAGCCAGTGACCGAGCAGGAAGCAAAATTCTATTCATACACCACAAAGGAAAAAAGAAAAATACCTCTAGGCATCACATTTATGGTGACATTGCCTTTGAGGTTCCAAGTGGAAGCATTCCACTGATGAACCAGTTCTATATTTGGTCTGTACACCAAAAAGTTTCCAACAAGAGCCATTTTCAAGTTATCCATCGCCTTCAACATTAGAGCCTCCAGAACATCAACTTCCCAGCCAGTGACCGAGCGGGAAGCAAAATTCAAATGCCTTTTAATCGAGACTGGCGAATTAGACCCCACCAGTTTTTCCATGTAGGAAGCTAGGGCTTCCTCAGAGAAGAAAGAGTTGAGCCCCAAAGTCAAAGAAATGGGGGACTTCCCAAAAATTCCCTCCAATAATTCCCCATGGGGAAGGACAAAAGTACGAGGAGGAGACGTCAGCCTCGAAACCGCTAGACTAGCCGTTGCCACCACATGAACAACGCTAGAAAGGAGGAAAACATCCTTGGAATGGGGAGCCTTTTCGGGCCCCCCTCCCAACCGACCCATCAGATGGTCAAATCACAACAACAACTGAAAATTCAAAAAAATAGCCTGAGCAGGAACTTCATAGTAGTAGAGCCGAGACAGGTCTTACTAAACAGTCTATGTTGACAAAGGTGATTTTGAAAATATTTTGTGTAGTTCATGTCACTTTGTTATTTTTCTATATGTTCTCTTTTAAGTTATTTCTTATATGTTTTATGTTATATAGTCTAAATATTGCATTTTTGTGTTCTTGACATTAGGGTGTAAGATTTAAACACCTTTCCTAACACATTCCTACACTAAAACTAGCATACCTAAGATAAAAATAGCACCAACTAGATTTGACACCTAGCACCATCTTGTCCACATGAAAAATGCACCATACATGTTTGATATATTAGCATATTGTTAAGGCTTAGCTTATGACTTACTAGTATAAATATTTGCACTATACAAGGTCTAAACAGAAAGAAAACTAACCAAAAAATTTGCTTCATGTGTTTCATTGTACATATCTTTGTTTATATAGTACATTTCCCTTTCAAAGTATTTTGTGACTAACAAATGTTTACTTTCATGTTAGGCTTTTAATTTATATTTTATACAAATATTATACCTATTATAAGCTAATTGGTAGGTTTATCCATTAGTCCACCTAAGAATTAGATTTTTGGTACTAAAGCTTGGTACTTTTATTTTTATGCCCATTTAAAAAACACAACACTTCTATAAGGACCACACACTTGGTTCATAATCTATGCATTTACATGACACTAAGGAAAAATAAAAATGGCAAATGAACTTGCACCTAGGGCTTCAACGAATGTTCAACACTTGATCAATACAACCTTAGAAACAAAACATCATGAAATGAAAATTCCGTGCCTTCATGACTTAACTTAGACTAGCATCATCACATACTCATCATGTTAGAGTAAATGACCATAATCCATTTAGGGTTTAGGTCAACCTTAACATTTAAATGTTCAAAGGAAAATTTAATGCCATTATATTGGACTATCAGATTCAAAAAATTGAATCATACTTCTTCATCAAAAAAATCATCAACATCTAGAAGATCTCCTTTATATCATTAAAAATACGTCTTAGTACATCACTAATAATTGGTACTTAGTGCATAGTGAAATAAGTTCACTACTAATTATTACTTAGAATTCCTTTGTTATTGCTCTATAGGATGAATTATATCCACTTAGAAACTATAAGGATGACTATATAAAGTTCTATAAACTATATGTATAGATAAAAAATCGTAGAATATTATACTAATGAATCTATTTTTCTATCTAGGGACATGCTCGAGCACCTCCTAGTGCTTAAGTAAATTAATAAGCTTTCACCACTCATTTGCACTAAAATGGAGTTCCTTATGTTAGAAACTTTAAGATAGGTTTTTCAAAAAACATAAAAAATAGAAGCTAGGCTAAAATGAAGATGTATATCCTTTCTCAATATAAAATAAAACTTACATGGGAGAATAATTATCAACCTTATGCACCATACCAAAATGCACCTACACAAAATTTTTACAATTAAATTTATGATCACCTTAACCAAACCCTAAGTTTAAAATTTTATCATACTAGTTAGGGACAAAGAGAAGCAACCAAAAGTGAATAGTGGTGAAACCTTCACCACTCCATCTTGCATAGTGAGAATAACTATTTTTCTCAACAAAATCGTTGTGCAAGGAACACTAGATCCTAATGAAAATGAGAAGACTAATCAAGAGGGATAATACCTTAATATAAACATGCCAATAGAATTTTTAAGATAATGTGAAAGGAATTTCCACATTAAGTGGGGTAAATGGAAATCCTATGCATGTCATTATCAATAGTGGCATCTAGAAGAATATCATCCTATAATTCATGGTGCAATTCCTTGGACTCTTCACTAATACACATCTAACCATATTTTTTTGGGATGAATACAAGGTAATAAGATACACACAAGTTACCAATGTCATTTCAATCACTTGTGATGTCACACCCATAGAGGGATGTGATATCTTTCTTGGTAGACCATTTATATATGATTATGAAGGTGTCTGAAATGTAAGGCCACAATGCTAGGAATTTTGCATTGGTAACATGTACTTCAACCTACAAGAACTATCACCATACTCTATATTGACTCTAGTTTTAGTGAAAATATCACAATATCATTGTACACACCAAAATATTCTTAATTTCAAGATGGTTTGTATAGAAACATCTATATAATTAACATGACGTACACTCACATCATGTGATTTATGACCAATTAGTTGTGTTAGAGATAGCTTGACCTCATGTTATAATAGTATGATGAAGTATTTTTCGATCACATAATTCTTCCAATATACTACATAGTACAACATAGAATCAACTTGGTACCTAAACCACCTCTTCTAAATAATTCCTTGTACTCGAGGTCTACTTGAAAGAATGATGAAATTTAGTGACAGTTTGAAGAATTAGTCGATCAAGGAAAGATAAGTCTAGGACATTCCCTTGTGGTATCCTAATTATGCTTGCACCCAAGAAGGATGAAAATGGAAAAAATTCACCAAATATCACACACTCAACAAGATTTTGGTGACAAATAGTTATCCCCTGTTGCACATTAATGAGGTCCTAGATCAGCTTTGTGAGATATGTGACTTCATAAAATTTATCTTATGTTATGATATCATTAGGTTCCATTATAATATAAAGATATCTAGAAGACTACATCCAAAATGTAGGAAGGAATATAAGAGTGGATGGTTATGCCTCTCATCTTGACTAGTGATTCTACAATATTTATGCACCTAATGAATAATATTATGTGTGCTTTAACTAACTCTTTTATTGTCATCTACTAAGATGAAATTATCATCTTCAATAAGACCTTAAGAAAGCACATAGCCCTCAACAAGTTGTAAACTAACTTCAACAAATAGCCTTTTCACACTAAATAAATCTAGAACCATGGCTATATCATCTAGTTTGGCATCATGCCAATCTAAAAATCATCAAGGTGATTCAAGTCTTGTGTACTCAAAAATATTTTTAGCTTAATGGATTAACTAATTTCTACCAAAGGTTTGATTCCTTAGGTTTTCTCATGTTACTTGTCCTTTTAATTAGATTGTACACACAAAATAAACATTCCAATGAGCCCCTACATAACAACACACCTTAAAATATTTCAAATGATACTATTTTTTTGTGCTTGTACATTGTCACCATCAAACATTGTGCACTGATTTGAGTTTCACACTAATGCTATAGACTATATGATTGGTGTTGTTCTAATTTAATATTTCCATTCTATTGCCTATTGATGGGCTTTAGAATTGGCTAGTTTCCTATTGATGTTCCATACTTTTTATCATTACTTTCTGCTAAGCTTTAAGACATTACCAAGACCTTTCATATAACTTTGAGTAGTTTTAAGCATTTAGAATGGAAACATGTTATGTTAATATGTATATGTATGATTTTTGAATGTCCATGAAGTTTAGTAGGATTTTATGTTTAATTTATGGTTATTAATAATGATAATACCTTAGGAAATAAGACTAACATTTGTAGTGAGAAATTTGTCAACTTGCAACAATAGGCTTTCCAACCCATAGCATAAGGACTACAATTCATTGCAAAGGAGTCAACTGATTGCAGTGTGACCGCTTTTAAAAGAAGATGGAGGTGATCATTTAATGATCAGTTCATGAATCATCAAGAATTATTTGTATCTTTAACAACCAAGAGAAGAAGTGTATTCTCAATTGGATTGTGAATTATGACAGAGCTATTCTACCGAGCATGTTTTCTGTTATAAACGGTTAAGTTTGTTGGGCATAGAATCCTTGTTTGATTTCCATACTCCTGTTCCAATAGTTACTACTTTCTATTTTAAGACTCAATTATCTTCCTATTCTCGAGGAAGAGTTGACATATGTTCTTTAGTTTGTTTTCAGTTCATAGATAGTCAGACTCCATCGAGGACCCTATATATTTGGGTGCCTTATCGAGGAGGAGATCTAGTGTTAGAATGGTAGAAGATCATATGTGTGTGATTGAATAAATATTTCCAAATATTTCCTATTAGATTTTGTGTAACAATTATACGTTTCGAATGCAATAAAGGAAAATTGATGTGATAATATATTTTCCTGAGTAAGTAAGTGATTGACAAGATATTGTGGAAGCATCAACTCAAGCAGGGGCCACTTGAGGTACTATTGAACCACTTCAATTTAAGTTATTAGATTATATTATGCATTGTGAGTTTCATTGATAGTTTCTAGTTGATGTGATTTTGAATAAATGTGTTACAATTCTTGAATTAAAATTTGTAGATTGATATTCTATTTCATACTCTGGAGGTTAAACTAAGTTAGGATATACTACAGCGTAATGGTTAATGGTTACGGTCTTAAACATTAGGTACCTGTAACATAAGGTAGTAGTTTATATTCCTTTACTTTGTTTTGAGAAGTAGCATTTTATTCTGATTTAAAGCTTTTAATGTATTTGCATGTGTTTATTCACCTATACTCAATCAATATAGGATGTCCAAAATTTATGAATGTATATACATTGCTAGCACTATATGAAGTTTTACGACTCCCTAGTTGATGATTTAATGCAACCCTCTTGTGAATGATGAACTAGTTAGTCTAGGGATCCTCAGGTCCTTTGAGTTGTGTGCATAACCATTAGCACCAAGTTAATTAGGAATTAGAGGAAGATCCACCCCTATCACTCAAAGAAATTTAGTAATATGATGTGGTGCTACTCCACCTATAAGAAGGCTCTATTGTAAAATAATTTAAATAATGACACCATTATATCCTCAAAAAGGATACCATGATACACTCTAATCATCAACCCCTCTAATTCCTATACACACAAAGAAAATTGAAATATATGTGGCATATGAAGTGGATGATTTACCTACAACAATTTCACCTAGTAATCAAGCATAGGAAGGGGGAACAATAAGGCCATACATTTACTTAGTTTCTCACCAATCCATGAGCTCACCACTATGGTAGAATTACATGGCCATAATTTTTAAGACAAGGGATAATTTTACCCAAAAATATACATATTTTGAGTAGTCCTAATCTATTCTCATTCAAGGTAGCTTATTGATTTTTTTTGGCTTTTTATGTCCATTATTTATGATTGTGATCCATAATTTATCAACACTTTTTTGGAAAAAATTATAAACCATGTTGGACACATAATTGGATTTCTCTATGACCTTCCAGTTATAGATTAATGATCAAATTAAGGTGGCCAATTTCACATTAGCTCACCTCTTGCACATCCAAAAAATTTTACTATACACTTATAACAAAAAACTACTAGACATTCAACATGTGTATGATTAAACTCTTCATAGCTATACAAGGTATTTTCCTTTCCAAATATGTCTCAAGTTCTAGCTAAAGGCACCCCTTGACATCTCCTACCATGTACCATATAAATTTGATTTGAGTGCATAGAAATTGGAAGTAGGTAAGAACAACACTTTATCCAATACATTCATGGAGTTTATTAATAAGTTCAACAAATTTGTCTACAAAAAAGGTACAAATAGCACTAGATACCCATCACACACTACACACATTTGGCCAAAGTTCAATTGCATCTTCATAAATAATTCTTAAAGCTTTCTCACCATAATATCAAGCCATTGCACTATGGTCACATAATTTTTCATGTAACTAGTGAGAATTCATTCGTTCTCAATATTCCATAGTATTTGGGCCTTCATCTCATTTAAAATGTAGAATTGCTCAAGCCCTACTTTCCTCCAATTTTGGACCTTGTGTAATAAAAAAATCCCATAGATTTGGAACTTTCTCATGTCAATAAAACTATAAAAATGAGATAAGTAACACCATGATGACTCATATCACATCAATGACCTTCAACTCTTCCAAATATTCAAGACTGAGTAGTATGTAGTTTAGTTGAAGTGATATAACCTACAATAACTTCATGCACGATTTCCTCAACTAAACCTTGATGTAGTGGGGAATATTAATTATTAAGAAGGGTTGAATGATCTAAGTTTAGCCTTGTACATATCCTTAATATCATATATTTGTGTAACCTCTATTAAATAGTATCACATGTGTGCTCATATCCACACATGTGCCACAAATTACCAATGCAAATTCACATAATATTATCATTTCTAATTCATGCATAATTATTATATACCATAATACAGTACCACTTTCCTATATAAAATAACCTTGCATGTGGTTGCACCTACCTTTTCTCAAGGATTGATCACTTTGACACAATGCATAACTAACACATGGTAGGATCTACCCTACATATTTAAGTGTTACAACTACCACACCTAAGTACAACTAGCACCATATATAGACTTGACACCTAGTGTCATATTTTCCACATGAGAAGCACACCATATGTGTGTGACATCTATTAACATATTGTTAATACCTAGCTAACATCCACTTGTATAAATACCTACATTGTACAAGGTATAGGAAGATAAGAACCAACCAAATTTATTGCATACATGTTAGTGTACATATATTCTTCTATGTAATGCATTTCCCTTTTGAATTATTTTGCACCTAATGAATGTATATTTGCATGCTAGCTTAGGGGTTTTGTTTTATATTCTACAAATATTGTAGGTTACAAGCTAATTTTTAGGTTTCTTTATTGATCCACGTAGGAATTGGATCAATATATTCCTTGATTGAGAGTGTTAATATCATGTTAAGGATCAAAGCTTAATATTATATTGTAGCTATTTTCTTGCTAAGAATACAATAGTTTTAGTATTTTTGAAGCTAGGTTTTTCTTGAAAGTTTTTTTACCAAGGTATATTGGTGTATTTTTCTCTTGAGTTTTATATTCTTTCTTTTATTCTTGTTGTGTATTGTTACATTGAAATGTTGCTAGGATTTGTATACATCAGATAACTTATGACATATTCCCTCATAGGATTAATGGTGGATTGTTTTCTTATTTCCCTTTATTTGGAATTAGAGACCACTTTTCAATTTTGGTACTAGTAGTATCAAGATAAGCTCCTTATTATATTATATATTTGAATGAATATCCATTAATTATCAAAGAAAATTTCTTGAATAATATAGAGATGATAATTTTGGATATGTAATTAACATTTTCTATATTTTAATTGTATATATATCTTAAATATATGTATTTGAAAGATGTTGAGATATCTCTTTTAGAGGCACCTGTCCAACCTATTTAAAAAATTTAAAACATAGAAAACTCAAAACTTATATCTCAACATATTTTAGATAAATATATTTTAAATATCTAAACTAATGTAATATAGATTATATTTTAACATTGTTAAGAACTTTGTAAATAGGAAATAATACAACTAAAACATTGATTATTTACATGAAAATAGAAGTCAAATGTTGTTTCTCTAAATTTTATGAGATTAATTAATAGTTCATATTTTAAGGAACAAGAGATGCATTACATCAAACTCTTATCATTAGCTAGTATGCATGTTAAGTGAAGATAAATATTGTGAAATTAAAATAGTTTTTGTAGTATCTAATTTTGTTGTTGAAATTACTCTTATTTTTGTGAGAAGCCACTAGTACTGTGAGCCCTTTGATATAAATGTGATTGTATTAATAGCTTCCTAATATCACTTCTGAAATTATATGATATGAAATGTTTATTAAAATTTTATAAGGAAAATTATATATGTTGTGTACCCTATTCTATTTTATGACAATTAGTATTAGTTGGGTGCATATGTTTTGTTAGTCACCCTTAGGCATCTTTAATAAAGGGATGCACATGATTTGTAATTCATTCCCCTAGTTTTTAGAATAAAGTATTTATCCCACATGCATGCGATGGTAATAATTTCCCTTGATAAAGCTCCATATATTATAATGACTTGTCAATTACAAATGTATCTTGAAATATTTGTAATTAGAGCGTACTCTCCCCTCAAAGTAGATATGAATATAATAAAAATTTTATGTTTCTCTCATTTCCATATTATTTCTATGTTCATATTTTGTCTCAAAGGTTTATTACAAGTTGTAATAGAGTTTATTTTTATTTATTTCTGCAAGTAATTTTACCAATTCATGGTTGTTTATAATTATACACTATATGCTCTCACCTCACCCTAGAGTGGTATTGGTGATAAAAGAAGTGGGTAAAAGAATAGCAACACTAAAAAATCTCTCTACATTTTTTACCAATTTTTTTCCCTTACAAGTAGTACATTTTCCCTTGGGTTAAAAACTTTGTGTTAAGGGGTTTCAAGTATCCTCGAAAGAGCTATCATATTTGGCTAATATGGATTAACCATAAGTGGTTTAGTGAATTAAGGATTATTTTTTCTCTAATACCTAGGTCTCAAATAACCTCTATATATACAACTACTAGCTTCTATGTACCTTTGGGTATATTAAAAAACATCCTAGGAGTTTTTGACAACCTAACTCTAGCTAAAATTTGACTATCTATATTTTTTATGCATTGGAAAGTTCTTAGAACTAAGAATTTAATCACTACATACCTCAAAGATGAAATAGTATTCTATAGGTATGGTCATAAATCTTTGTAGTTGTCACTCTAAAATAGTGAGCTAACACTATTTATGAATATGATAAATATATTGGGGAGCTCACAAACCAAGAACACCCTACAATTCCTTCCCCTTTAATTCACACATATGTGATGTACACCCTAAATATAACCACGTTAAATTTTTCCTTGCGATTGGGTAATTGGCATATGTTCTACAGTTCTTAGTGTTCACTTTGCACAACAATCCATTTTTAGTTTACAAAGTATTTTTCTAGAATTATAGTTATTATAGTTGTATTCTATCATATGGGGCTTGTTGTATACACTAGGATCACACCCATATGAGCTTTGAAAACATACAATCTAAAACACATAAAATTATACCAAGAAAGAAATTAAAAAATTGGTCACATTTCCCACCTATAGGATCAAAGAACCCCAGGTAAGAAAATTTTGGAGCCAATTTATTTACCCTTATGGTGGATTGTCCCTTTACACTTATCTCTTTGATATAGTCAATATTCTATATCACTCATCTATTTGAGCTAGTTAATTTTTTATATAACTCAAGTTACTTATTTTTTGGGACCTTCTCATCCCTATTGTGGTAGGTTGTTGTTCTTAGGACCAACAAGATCCATAATATCCCATTATGCACACTCTCAATGACCAAATTTATTTCATACATATTGATATTCAAGAAATGCTCTCCAACATAAAATACTAGCTCTTAAAAAATCTTTGATAAAATAGACAAGCTACTCTCAACAATAGAAAGAAGAACAATTTCCTCTCCTACAACAAGTTCCTTCTTCCAAAATCTAGGTAACCCTAGATTTTTTCTTTTAAAATAGACTTTCCTATATTTCATGGTACAAATTTCTCTAATTAGTTGAACCAATCCAAGGAATATTTTATATAACTATCAAATTTCCCCACTCAAAATATTTCTCTTGCCACTTTTCACTTGAATAAGGATACATTTTAGCACGATATTAGTGGTTGGATTGGATTCCCCCAATTTTTACCTAATCCAAAATTTTCTAGGAAGCCCTAATCCATTTTGGCCCTAGTGCCTATGATGATTTTGTTGTGCCCTCACAAAACTTCACTAAATACATTCAATCATGGAATATAAGAGTGAGTTTGAGAAACTAGACAAACAAAAATATGGATTGGATTTTTCCATTTTTAATAGTTATTTCATTAGTGGTCTTGAGGAGGATCTTTGGGTAGAGGTTCTCATGTATAAACTAGACTTCTATTGAGATGCTCTAGCTTTGGTGAATCTTGTGGAACATAAATTTGTATCCCAATATAAACTAGCCAACTCCTCGTCCTCTTTCAAAACAAAAAGGAAGACATCAGATAAAGGAACTAAACCCCCCATAATTCTTAAACTCTCTCATGGAGAGATAGCTAAGAAAAATTCCATGGATTGTGTTACAATTGTGATAACAATTGGGAAAGGGTCACAAATATAGTGAAAAATGATTGTATCTCATTTACTCTACCATATTAATACCTAGTGACTTTGAGGGATTTTTATATGTAGAAAAAGAGTTGGTTTTCTCAAAACTCCAATCAACTCTTGATGGTCATATTTCTATTCATGGTTTGGCTAGGTTATCTTTGCCCCAAATTATTAATGCCATTGGCTATACCAAAGGACAAAATATAGTGGTCTTGATAGATGGTGTTAGCACTCATTAATTTATTAGTATACAATTGGTTGACCAAATCCATTGCTATATTTATGCCTATAATAAATTTTAAATTATGGTGGCCAACACTAATACTATTTCTTGAGTAGGCAAGTGTATCAATAATAAACTTACAATTGGGTGTCATTAATTGATCACATATATTTCTTCTGTTTCCTTAGGGGGTATTGATGTAGTATTGGGTGTTAAGTGGTTGCAAACACAAGGCCTAATCATTTGTGACTATTTCTAGCTTTGGTTATATTTCCACCATGACGGATAAGAGTATACATTACAAGGACTGAAGGCAAATGACATTTAGATGGTCAACTCCCATCACATGGTTTTTTTTTTTGAAGAAAGGGTATTTGGGAGTACTATCCCAATCCTTATCCACTACATGATTTCAAATGCCTCCTTGATAAGTTTCAACTAATCTTTGAGGAAGCTGAATGATTTCCACCTCCAAGGTCCCATGACCATTCCATACCCCTCATCTTGGGTATAGACCCTTCTAATATTTGAACCTATCAATATCCATTTGAGCAAAATAATGAAATGAGAAAACAATGAAGGAGCTTCAAAAAGGAGGGTATCATTAACCCTAGTAAAAGTCCTTACTATTTATTAGTATTTATGACACCTAAGAAATATGGGGGTTGATAGACATATGCTAATTTATATACGAGATTGATAAATTGACCATCAAAGAAATTTCCTATCCCTATGATTGAGTATTTTCTAGATGGGCTCTCAGGGTCTCAATTTTTTACTAAGTTGGATCTTCATTCAACCTATCAACAAATTTAGGTAAAAGAAGTTGGTATTCCTAAAATTTCCTTCCTGACTCATCAGGGTTATTATGAATTTTTGGTCATGCTATCCAATTCCCCCTCTACTTTTTAGAGCCTCATGAATAAAGTATTTTTTGGATAATTATGAAAAAATCATTTAGTATTCTTTGATGACATTATCATCTATAGTATAACATGAACTAATCATCTTCATCATGTGGAGATAGGTAACTTTCTCTCTTTACAAAGCACTCTAAGTCTGCCTTTAGAGTTCAACATGTGGACTATCTAGGCCATATAGTTTCACTAATTGGTAGCTAGGTTGATCTTAATAATATTGTAGTGATGCAAGAATGACCACACCAAAATTCCATCAAAATATTGTGTGGATTCTCGGGCTTGACAAAAACTTACCATAAAATTGTGTCATTATGGTTAAATTGTTTGACCTTTGAATTTTTTTCTCAAAAGGAACTCTTTCAACTAGTTTTAATCTATAGATTTGGCATGTAATGTACTCAAAATTACCATGTGATCTACTCTAGTATTTTCCCTACCCGATTTTCACAAACCCTTCATTCTAGAATGTGATTCTTCTAGCATGGGAATACATGTGGTGTTGATGCAAGAATGATAGCCCCTAGCCTTCACTAGAAAGCAGCTCAATTTGTAGAATTTGGCTAAATAAAATAAAAAAGAAATGTTGGATATCCTCCACGTTGTCAAATAATGGTGTCCTTACCTATTGGGCCATAAGTTTGAGATAAAACTAATAATCATAGCCTAAAGTATTTTTTGTAGAAAAGGGTGTCCTCAACTAAATAAAAAAATGGGTGGCCAAGATTCAAGGGTATAAATATGAGATTATCTATGAGAAAGGTAAGGAAAATATGGTAGAAAATGTGCTCTTATGACAATATGAAGAATATGGCTCAATATTTTATTTCTATCTTGATGCAAAAGTGGATAGATGAAACTAAGGATGAATGGACTACCAACCATGTAGTTTAAGACACCATTCAAAAATTGGAATAATATTCATAATTGGTGTCAGGTTTCTAATAGATAGACCAAATTATTACCTATCAAGATCATATTTATTTATCCCCCAAACATAGAACTCAAGCCTTGGATACTAATGGAATCAAACTCCTCCCCTACTATAGGACAACCGATTTTCTTGAAGACCTACAATAAAGTGAAGCACTATTTCTTCTAGGATGACCTTAAGCAGGGTTTTGATACATTTATAGCTAAATGTGATGTGTTAAAGGATAAAGGGGAAACTCAAAATTCCCCAAGATCATTGTATCCCTTTCTTATCCCCAATCAAGCTTGGTTGATATTTCTATGGATTTTATTATGGGTCTTCCACTCTCTTTGACTAAAAATGTTTTCAATGGTGGTGGTGGATAAATAAATTATATATGTATTTATGTGCATTACCTCACCCATACATTAGTGTTATGGTCACTTAACAATTCTTGGGTTTAGTATTCAAAATTATGGGGTGTTTTTTTGTATTGTCAGGGATCATAATCCATCCTTCATTAGAAATTTTTGGCACTACCTTGAACATGAATTTATTTTATCATCCTTAAATTGATGGTCAAACTAACATTGTTAGTAAGTGACTTGAGACTTATATACATTTTTTTATGTCTAAGAAACATAGATAGTAATCCAAGCGACTACATTTGGCTGAGTGGCAGTATAATACCACTAACCATGGTGCTTCCAAAATGACCCCTTAAGAGGCCATTTATATTACTCTCACCCTCCTTGTGTACTTATATAATAGGTTCATCTAATGTTATAGTAGTCAAAAAAATAATTTCTAAGTATACATATCTCAACTACTTAAAAATAATCTTACATTGGCCCAAAATTGCATGGAAAAAGAGGTGGATCAACATAAGACATAACACACTTTTGATACTAGCAAGTGGGTTTTTCTACATAGTCACCCCTACAAGAGTATTTTGTTATGAGATAAGAATGGTCATAAGATGGATCCAAAAATTTATGGTCCTTATCAAGAGATCTAGTGCATAGATAATGTGGCATACAAGTTAGCACTTCCACCATCTTCTCAAATCCACCTAGCTTTTCAAGTCTTGTGTCTCAAGAAAGTGACTAGACCTGTTACTCAACCATTGACGTAATTATTTGAGTTGGATGAGGAGGGATTAAGTTTTGGAAACTAAGGCTATTTTTGGACAAACATTCCAAGCACCTTTATAATCAATTTATTCAAGAATAATTACTCTAATGGAAGGGATTGCAACTTAAATATACATCATATGCCTAAGCCTACCAAGATTCTCTCCAGGTTTTCTAATCTTAAGCTTCGAGGACAAAGCTTTTCAAAGGGGGGATAATTTTATGTAACCCATTCTATTTTATGACATATAGTATTAGTTGAGTAGATATTCTTTGTAGTTCACTTTTAAGTAGCTTTAATTAAGGGATGCATATGATTTTTAAGTCACTCCCCTAGATGTTAGAATAAATCATTTATCCCACTCCCCTAGATGTTAGAATAAATCATTTATCCCACATGCATGGGATGGTATTAGTTACCTTTGGTAAAGCTCTATTTATTGTAATCACTTCTCAATTGTAAAGGAATCTTAGAATAGTTGTAATTTGAGTGTATACCTATAATATTTCTACATGTTCAACATATTTTGTCTTATAGGTTCATTAAATTATAGAGGAGAAAATCATATTAAAATTTAAAGCTTATAAAGGGTGAGAAGGATTATTAACGGTAAAGAAAAAGCAAGCCAAGTCAAAATCAAGGAATTACTTATTAAACAAAAGAGCGTAAATGAGGGTGGTGGAAGTTGTAGACATCTAAATTTGACCACTTCTACATGGTCAAAATCATCTATTATATCCATCTATTCCATTAACAGTGATTAAATAATTTATTTAATCATTATTTTATTTTCTGCCTAAGTTTCCTAAAGTATCTAATTAAATAAATTAAATACTTTACCTTACCCCCTTGTCTTCTCTTCTCTAAATTAAATAAACATGACAAATTATTTAATTTAGTCATTTAACCCATTTGGATTAAAATCAATTTTTAATTCCTTTTTTCTCTCTCCTTGTCACATTCTCCATAACCCTCTTTTAATCCAGATTAAATTAATTAATCTGTGATTATGATGTGCACCTCTTAATCTTGATTAAGTGTCACATCCTCCATAATCTCCCACTTGCCTTTAATCTCTCATTAATTATCCTAATCCTGTGTTTGCACAACCTTAAACATAATCATTAGCCACATTTGGCTTACCTTTTCTGGTCAACCTTCCCACTTACCATTTTTAGCCTGGACTCTTTTCCCTATGTGAATTTTTAATTCACATTTATTTGCCCAAGGTTCCTCTCTTCCCCATGTGAACTTTTAATTCACTTTTATCTTTCCAAGGTCTTCCCCATCCCCTATGCAAGATTCTAGAAGCTTTGACTTGTCATTTCACATGTGCCAAGGGCTTCTAGAACCTTGGACTTGTCACATCACCCACATGTGACAAATCTCCAGCTTTTTGGAGACACTCTCTTATCCACTAGATTCTTCCAATCATTGTAAATTTTTAATTCACTTTTATTCCTCCAAGGAATCTTCTCATCCCCTAAGATCCACCTCTTGTTCTTCTCTTCCACCTCATTTCCACATCACTCCACCTTAAGACATCTCACACTCCACATGTCAAGATGTGAGGGCTTGTGAGTCCTCAACTCACCATAGCCTTTCATTTTGATCTTTGTGGGATCAATCCCAACCGTTGAATTCTCTAGAGAATTCCAATTAGCCTATAAATATCCCCTCAATTCTCTCATTTTGATAATCAAGTCTTTTGCAACAAAACTCTTGCAAATTTGTCATTCAAACTATCATCTATCATAAGCACTTAGCATCATCTTGCATCTTGCATCCACTTCACATAGCTTGCCATCCAAAGAGTACACAATTCTTGAAGCATCAAAGGGCCAACCAAGGAAGGAGACAACAACATGAAGGTATAACAACAATCAATTTGTTCATCTTACTTTCACATTTCACCTTTTCTTAGGCTAATCTTATTGAGGTGCCTTATTATCTTGTTACTTCTTTATATTGCATTATTAGTTTTTATTTAACATCTCACATAGGGAAGCAACATTTTATTAGGATCACAAAAGTAAAAAAGAATTTGTAAAATATTTAATGAAAAACTACTAACATTATTTTAGTCATACCCCTCCTAAACTAAAAACTATAGAACTTTAAATTGAAGGAAATCCAACTCAAATTAAAATAATACATGCTTGGTGATAGATTGCCAAAGCCTATCCATAATTAAATAGGAATTTTTTTATTTGGAATTTGATGAGAAGGAGAATTATAGGGGAAATAATTCAAAAAACAAAGGATAAAAGAAGATAACTATAATGTAGCACATATAAACTAAATGTGCGTAGTCATGTACATGTCATCTATACTGCATAGCTACAAATAACATTTTTCTTAGCCCTTATCATTCACCTAGGTGAGGAAAGGCCCTTTGGCATGAATTTGATCCCACTTAGAACAATGATGATGTGAAGCAAATTTTAAAACTAGAAAGCAATGACATACATCAAGTGAGTATGAGTGAGTCACAAGATCCCTAGGACTAGAAGTTTCAAGCAAAACTGCTTAAGTCCAAGTGTAGTTTACTAAGAATGGAGGAGGTTGTCATGAGCATATGGTAGTAGGGTTGCACAAATGTGCAATAGGAATTTCTTTGAACAACTTGGGTACTATAGAGCAAAACTAATCAAATGTTAAATTAGAATGATTCAATGTAATTTTATTGGAGAGTATGACATGAACTAATGGGAGCTACCTAAACAACTATGGAGATATGAAAATATCAACTCTACCAAAATGGTTTGAATCTAGTTTTCATGACTTGCATGATAATATTTGATTCCTTATATGCCTTATCATTTGAAATGATTTCTTTATTTTTAGGAATTTAAAATAGTGACTGATGTAATCATTTTTAACATTTGTCTTGCAATGGGAGGTATTACCAACATGCAACCATGATGTCAAACAAATTAAGGGGAAGATCAAGTGAATCATTAGGATCCTTTCAATGTGGTTGTAGACATGGTCCCCACATATGGCATCACTTAGGTAGTGTTTTGATAATTAATTTTCCACAAAACTCATGAAGCAATTTGTGCTTGATTATATTTAAATCTTCTAGGATTATCCCTATCTTGAATTTAACCAAGGCATGGATTACGTTGTGCTTGATTATATTTAGATCTTTCAAGGTCATGCCAATAATTGTTGCAATTCAATTCAATTTGATGTGGGGTTAATATCATTGAAGGTTTTGCATTTGTTAATGTGATTGATTGACAAGTTATAGTTAATAATAAACTCATCCTTGTAAACATTTGGTTGATTCAATATAACCTACAACTTAACCATTGTATTATACATGCAATTTATAATATTCTTTAGCATATAAGGCATGTGCATAACTTATAAATTTTTGGACCATAAATGTGTTTTATCAATAAGTTTTTATAATTTAATTATTTGTAGTGAAACTAAATTATCCAAAACATCTAGAAATGTTGTACCAAAATTAAATTACACTAATTGATATAATGTTTCATCCCCTTCACTCATAAAGTGACTTATTTAAAGAACAAAATCAAAGCTTCACGATTCAAGCTCAACTTGAAAGCCTCTAACAAATTTTACTATTTCAATTAAACAAACTTTTCAACATAAAATTATTTTGTTACTTCAAATTTTAAGATCATTTTCATATTTAATTTCTACAACTATATACATTTTCATCTACATCATTTTTAATTCAATCTTTAGCGAACCATAATTTATAAATACTGGTTAGCAAAAATCCATCTTATAAACATAAATAATCCTAAAAATTTACTTATATTTTAAGCTAATACACATCAATAAACTAGAGCACAAAATAAAGCATATTCCCCTAAAATATCACCACTACATAATGCAATTTACAAATATTAAGGGGAATTCGATCAAAAGCTAACAAAAATGAGAGACATTTGGATGTAATTTGGCATTGAAATTTAGGGATGTTTATGCATGAAAAAAGGTTTGAAATGAAATGAAATAATTTTAATGACATCCACGAGACCAAGCACTCTAAGTGACCAAGAGTTGCATCCTTGATACATTTTAAAGTCCCTTTCGATGCCATCTCTTCTACTGTGAATTTCGACCATGAAACCAAATATTTTGTGAAGTCTTGCCTCCTCAAATAACTCATTTAGATTTATCAACTTGAAATTGTTTTCATACTAAGACAAATATCCTCATACGTTGCACACTCTATGATGAAGTGTCATTCAACTTCCATCCCTTTGCTACAAAAGATGCAAGTTATTTGTCCCCAATATTTATTGGTGATTGTCCATCTACCAATCTCACACCTAAGATGATGTGAACCATTCCACAATTGTGCAACTAAAAGCTTGGCCTTTCCCTTAATTTCACCCCACAAATATAATTTTTCATCATGTTCCCACGTGGGTTTCAACTCTTTGACATAATGCACTTTTTCATCCAATCTAATTTTTCCACACAATAGTCTAAAATATTTCTAGCACAAACTTTTTTATTTCCTTATTAGTGTTAGGACATTCTTGAAAATAAATGTCTCATTTTCTCATCCAATTTTTTTTCTTTATCCATGTCTTCTTTCTACAGTCTGATTCCTCCTCAATAACTATTTTGGTCCAATGATGCTTATCCATATTCTCAAGATCCCCTCAAAAATAAAATTAACATGTTGCTTCTTCCTTTTTCAATGAAAAAATCACGACTTTGGTGTTGATGGTGTTCACTTGCATCCCGATCTCTTTGTAAAGGAGTTATAAAGCCTTCAAATGTTCTTTCAAACCATGGGTTATTTTTGCAATTAGGATAAGATCATCCGCATACAAAAGTAACTTCACCACGAACCTCCTAGTCAGATACCCTCTTTGATGGTTTATTTTAATCATTCTTTAAGTTTATCAATATATAAACTAAATAGAGTGGGTGACAAAGAACATCCCTATTTGACTCCGATGTCGCTACCAAAACATTCAGACATACCCTCTTTTATTTTGACAAGGCTTATGCACTGCCACTTTATATTCGTCTAGAATCCCAAGTTCCTTCATCATGTTTTAAAGTTTGTCCCTAAGTAGTATGCCAATTTTTTTCTTAAAATCAATGAATTAGCAAAAATATTCCCCTCCTTGATTGCCCCAAACTTTTTCAATGAAATCTTTAAGATTTTTTTAATTGGATTAAGAAGAAAAATAGACCAGATTACATTAGATAAAACAAACTGAAACAATCAACTAGAGGCAATGGTGCCTAGCAGGTCACCATTAAAGAGCAAATGGACAACCATTTTGAAGAAAACTTGAGCAACTCAACATCCACAAGAGTAGAGAATCCTCCATGACCTCCAAGTCCAGCAAGAAACCACCTCCTTAATAAGTTGCCTATCCTTCAACCAACTGTAATTGTGCTTGAACATTGCAAATATATATTTTAAGATCATTGTTAGTTTGTAAATAATCCCAAAGCACAACAACCAAATTTGTAATTTGTAGAGAAAGATTCCAACAAATTATTTGAATGTCAATTTTAAGAGCAATGGAACTTTCAAATGAATTTGAGGATGACCTGCTTGCACAATTGAATGAGGATATTGTGGTGAGGGGAGACACCATGGAGCACAGTTTTCTATGACCAAGAATGTTTGAAGAGGGTGGAAGCAAAGAAAAAAGGAATGCCACAAATTTTGAGCATGAGAGAAAAACCATAAAACATGTTTTATAAATTTAGATTGAGCAAAAAAAGGACATGATAAAAGAGGATGGAGAAATTTGAAGCGATTACCAATAGGCAGCTTAACACGAAGCTTCCATGCCAAGAGTTGGGATTGAGCATCAACTTTAGACTTCCAAATTTGATGGCTAGTCTCATTCCACTTTGTCCGACTAAACTTGCAGTTTCGCTTGACATTGAAGGTGAAAGAAAAATTAAAGAAAGGAATTTGTCTATAAATGGTTTTGAGGGAGGAACTCTCCTTTTAAGATTCATCACTAATAAATGATAAAGTGCCTTGGTCTAAAGCTTACCTTCCCTTTTGTTTTTTTCCTTCCTTTTCTGCTCTGCTGTTGATTCTGCACTGCAAGCTTTATAATCTGAAGCTAGATTTAACCAGACAAGATTAGGTTTGAAAGAGATTAAGTTTCACAAATATTGTACAGGACGGTGCTAATGCACTCCGAGCTCTATGGAATACACTCCATGCTCTTTAGATTGAATCTGCACCTTTCACGTTTGCAAATTTACCTTACTTTAAGGAGTTCTGATAAGATTAGGTTACTTCGTACACCGACATAATGGTTGGTTAGCTTTAAGTCCTAGCACTCCTTTCAATACGTACAGTGGCCAGCATGATTGATACGGTTAACAACACTATTTCTGGGAAAATTTGCCTATTTAGGCATTTTTGTACAAGAAAGTTCCATTCTTCAATCATAAGAGATGAGGTATATCTTGACTATTTCTAATTTAATATTATAGTTTTGGTGTTATATTGTTTAATTGTTGTTTTTCATTATGTATTTAAGTTAGAAGTTATTTTTAGTTATGTTGTCAAAAGCACACAGTTAAGCTGTCACAAGAAGAGGAATGGGATAGTGAAAATCATGTAAAAGGTTTGACCTAACTCAGGGTATTTGTAAATAATAATCATACCATTGTCTGTTCCAATTATTTAAGAGTTGTGGTTGTACCATCATTCTGTCCAATTATTTAAGAGTTCTCATCATGTCATCATCCTTCTTAAGAGGTCTAATCTTACCAACATCGTTCCGGATTATTTAAGAGGTCTATTCATACCACCATCCTCCCCAACTAATCTACGATTATTAATGTTAAAAATAGTTTATACAATTCACAGATTAAGAATGAATTGGATGCATGCATATGAAGAATCATGCCTTCCATCTGACTGTTACTTATTTTTGCTAGTACTAAAAATAAACAAACTTATTCAAGAATCACACATATCTTGTAACTGAATTCAATCTTTTTATTCTCATTTTATTTCTTCTAATTCTTCACTTGAAATATTTTGTATTTTATTTTCTATTTTTTAAATATACTCAAGTCATTACAACCTTACTGTATCTGCCGACGTAATCAATCAATATACTAATAAAACCACGGAGAAGGTCATTTGCACTGCATGCCAATTACTATATTAAAAATAGAAAAAAAATAAAATTTTAAACAAAATATTTGAGACATTTAAACTGAACAGAAAACTGCAGCCCATGATTCCTTAAGCAATTGCATGTTCGGGTTTTGTTTTTACTGAAACTGAGTATTGATATGGACAAGCAAAAGAATCAGTTTTAGAGAAGAAAAAGGAACTTGGTGTCTTGTTACCTGGACATTTTCTTGAGCAGCATTTTTGTTTGTTTGTGCCTTCAACAACATTGATGGCTATTGGCAAAGGAGAAGTCATTAAATCCCCTGAAGATAAGTCTCAATATAAAATTGTTCATCTACCTAATGGTTTAACAGCTGTTTTGGTCCATGACCCACAAGTCTTATCAGAAAAAGAGGAGAAACCTGCTCCATCTTCATGGTTAGGTACCTCTCCCATCAGGAATGCTGCAGCAGCTATGTGTGTGGGAGTGGGGTCCTTCTCTGATCCAGTGGATTCCCAGGGTCTTGCTCATTTTCTAGAGCATATGTTGTACATGGGAAGCTCTGGATTTCCAGAAGAAAATGAGTTTGATACATATGTAGCAATGCATGGAGGTAGTTCAAATGCTTATACAGTTAACGACTCTACATTTCATTATTTTGAGGTGAATGGCAAATTCTTAAAACCATCTTTGAAGAGATTTTCCCAATTATTGACCTCCCCATTGATGAAAGCTGAAGCTGTCCAAAGAGAGATTGAAGCGCTAGATTCAGAATTTACTCAAGCCTTGAAATGTGATAATGATCGTCTTGTACAACTGCAATACCATACTGCTGTAGCAGAACATCCTTTAAACAGGTTTACATGGGGCAATAAAGAGACTTTGATGTCAAAAGGTGTTGATTTTTTAAGAGGAGAACTCCTGGATTTCTTCAATGAATACTACCTTGCTGGGCATATGAAACTTGCTGTGATTGGTGGGGAGCCACTGGATATACTAGAAGAATGGGTTATGGAGTTATTTGGAAATGTTAGAAAAGGTGTTTCCCCAGAGCTCACTTTTCACAATTCAGAAGCACTAGCAGTTTGGGAGCCTGGAAAAATGTTTTGGGTTGCTGCAGTGAAAGACGTTCATGATCTCATACTAACATGGCCTCTTCCTTTTCTATGCAAAGAATACTTAAAGAAGCCAAAGGAATATATATCTCATCTCATTTGCCACCAGGGTAGTGGTAGCTGCTTGTCTCTTCTTGAAAGGAAAGGTTGGGCAACATCTGTAGCCATGTCAACCTCGTTGCAGGATGAGATAGGTGATGGTAAAGGTTTTGTGGGCTACATGTTTCAGATAAAAATAGAGCTCACTAATTCAGGATTAAAAAAGGTTTTGGACGTTATAAGGATTTTGCATCAGTATATCAAGTTTCTTGTTCATGTAGGTCCACAAGAATGGGTATTTAAGGAGCTTCAGGATATTGGAGATCTATGTTTCGCCTTTGCTGAAAAGCAATCACAACATGAATATGCAAGCCACCTTGCAAAGAACTTGTTGATGTATCCAGAAGAGCACATTCTCTATGGAGAATACGCATTCAAAATATGGGACCCAAAATTGATATTACATGTCTTAAGCTTCTTAAACCCAAAAAACATGAGAGTTGATATAGTGACAAAATCACTGAACCT
Organism: Sequoiadendron giganteum; assembly: GCA_007115665.2. Lineage (NCBI taxonomy): Eukaryota > Viridiplantae > Streptophyta > Pinopsida > Cupressales > Cupressaceae > Sequoiadendron > Sequoiadendron giganteum. Next base: position 92,453,480 of record CM021106.1, on the reverse strand, counting down.
GGGATCTCCAGCTATCCGGTATGAGCCATGGTTTGGTGTGCCTTATTTGATTCAAAGTATTCCATTCTCCATTTTGGAGGGTTGGAAATGTACTCATATCATAGAACCTGGTTTGCATTTGCCACTTAAAAATAATTATATTCCAAGAGATTTTTCTATGAGAAGCTTGGATGGCTCGAGCTATGGCACAGGGAACTGTGAAATTCCAAGATGTATTATTGATGATCAGTTCATCAAAATATGGTATAAGAAAGATCATCATGTTCCTCGTGCAACTGCTTACTTTTGGATAACCTTTTTAAAGAGATCTCACTACTCAGAAATAAAGTCCATTGTACTGACCGAGATGTATGTGATGCTTCTTTTGGATGCTCTCAGGGAGATGTTATATCAGGCACGAGTTGCTAAGTTGAATATCAAGATTTTTAACATAGGACAATGCAGGTTTGAGCTCAAAATATGGGGTTTCAGTGAAAAGCTACCAGTTTTAGCTTCAAATATTTTGAGATTTACAAAAACATTTATACCAACAGAGGAACGGTTTAAGATGATTAAAGAGAATATGAAGAGGAACTACAAAAATATGAATATGAATCCGATTACCCATTGGGAATATTTGATATCTTCAAAATTTGAAAAAAAGCTTTCCTGCCTCATTTCATTGTCTCTTTCAGACATGACAAGATATATCCCAGCACTGTTTGAAGAGGTCTATATTGAAGGACTTTGTCATGGTAAACTATCTAAGGCAGATGTTACTAATATTGCAGATATATTCAAATCCACATTTGCATCAGCAGTGCCTCTGCAGGCAGAGATATGTTGGAGCAAGCATAGCCTCCCAAATGGGGCAAGGCTAATAAAGGACACATATATTAAGAACAAGTCAGATATGAACTCTTCTACTGAGATTTATTTCCAGATGGGTCCAGTTTCCATGAGAGGTAAGGCTATGGCTGATCTCTTTGAATACATTGTTTCTGAGCCATTTTACAATGAGCTCAGGACAAAGGAGCAGCTGGGGTATTCAGTTGATTGTGGCACCAAAGTGTCACATGATGTAGTGGGCTTTTCCTTCACTGTTAAATCTTCCAAGCATAGTCCACCTTATTTGCAGGAGAGAATAGATGCATTTATTGACAGATGGATCGAAATCCTTGAACATATGAGTGAGAAGGAATTCCAATACTACAAAAGCACATTGCTAACAAAGAAGTTAGAGAAAAGTTCTCTTGAGCAAGAAACTTACTGGTATTGGAATGAAATTTTAAAAGGAACATATTTATTTGAAGGATATAAACTTGAAGTAGATGAGCTGAAGAAGTTAGCAAAGCCAGATATTGTTGGCTGGTGTACTTCTTACTTAAACCCAAAGTCCGCAGACTGCACAAGGGTTAGCATTCGTGTATGGGGTTGCAATTCTAGACAGAAGCAGCTCTCACATGTGAAAGTATAGACAGTAATAAATGATGTGTCGAAGGATTTTATCACATAACTGTAGCTTTTTGTCTTTTTGTATTTTTCTCTATTCCAGGTTGGGCAAAATGGTGTTTTATAGTTTTCAAGAAAATGTATGATTATATCAACTAGATTTTATTTTCTTTATTGTTATGCTTAACAAATGTTCCAAGAGAAAAATAAATTATCGAATTCAAAGTCAAATTTCATAACAAAAACATTTATTTGCATGAGAACATTTTTAATATATCTCTATCTTGTTTTCACTTCATCATTTGTGGATTTTAACAAAATGAAGAAGAAACAAGTTTTTAAAAATGAATTTTCATATATTTATTTTTATATATATGATATAGATGAATTTTTTGTCTACTTTCTTTTCAAATTTCTGATGGAGATATTATCCTTTTCGATTATGTGGAAAATGATTAGTTTTGTTGATCTAGAGTTTCATTTAATCAGATATAGTTTGACTTCTATCAATTTAAGATTGATCGAGATAGAGAGTCATTTTATTTTCAAATGCACATTTTTTATGAGACATATGGAAGATTTTGATGTCTTTATAGCAATTGAAGACAATCTCCACAAACTTTCTCTTACTATAAAAATCAGAAGTACTTGACATTATATATTGAAGAAGCTTGCATGTTTAGATATCATCACTTAAACAAGGAGAAAAAAAATAAAAAATCTACTAACATCTAAACTTTAACATCCTCCTTCATTCCAACTATCTTAATGACTAAAAGAATGCATCTGATAGTTTAGACAACAGTGACAAGAAATATAAGGTGTCAAAACTAAAAAGTTATGCCAAGTTAGAAATTGATGTTAAGAGAAGCACTTGTATTATAACTAGCATATATATATATATATATTTAATAATATATATAAAATACGTCGAGAGATATCTTTCTCAAAAAAGATATCTCTGGATGGATTTTATATATATTATTAAATATATATATGCTAGTAGCAGTCGCTACGCAACACGTAACATCTTAAATAAATTATTTATATATTTATACATTTTATATTAAATTATTATAATAATTAATATAAAATAATATGATAGTATAATATTTATAATTCGATTTTAAAAAATAATATACATAATTTAAAATTTAAATGTTAAGTTAAAATATATAAATATATTTTTAGTATATTTATAATATTATAATAAAAAATATTATATCATCAATAGTTAGTTAGGATTAGGGTTAAGCTTAAGGTTAAGAGATATAATTAAGATTAGGGTTAGGTCTAGAGATTTAGTCAAAGTTAGGGTTAGAACTTTAATATATAGTTAGGATTGGGATTAGGATTATTATTAGGATGAGAGATAGGGTTTGCATCAGAATTAGGGTTAGGGGCATCAAAATTAGAGTTAGGGTTACAATTCTGCAATAAATATTCTGTAACTGTTCACTAAACACCTGTAGCCGCGACCTTAAAAACGTCTTCATACATATAGACTAAATTCGAACTTAGCCGCCAGCAATAGAAAACGTTTTGCTTCAGAAAATAAAGGCGATTTACTTACAGACTCGTGTCTCCACAGAACGACAGGCAATGATGAAGAGAAACCGACGATATATTTACTCCACCTGCTCATCTTAGCCGTTACATGCACGCACGATATATTTAGGATTGCTCCTCTGCTCAGTTCAATTCATGCAGTATAGGATGGCGTTTTTGGAGAAAATTAAAATGGTCGCTGATTTTATTTTTAATTAATACTCTGTTCAGCTGTCTTTTCCCGAGGATAAGTAGGGAAAAGTAAAAGTAAATGAAATAATTGCCTTCTCTACATAAATTTTTTAATTGTGATTTTATTATAGGAAAGTTTGATTTTGCAAATATAAATAGAATACAAATAGAATGCAAATTTAGGGTTAAATAAAGTTTGATTTTATTAATATAAATATAATACAAATAGAAGATAAAAATAGAAATTTAGAGTTGCAATATAATTCTTGTAGTTTGATTTTGCATAAAAATGTCTTAATAGAACATATCAAAATAGGAATAAAAAAAATCTATAAAAATATAATGGTAATATGTTAGAAATAGAATATAAAAAATGGTAGTGAAACTTTATTTAAAATTATAATTAGTAATTGTATATTTATTTTAAAAGGAATACTTAATTTTTAATTTTAGAAATTCGAATTTAGTTTAATTTTAGAATGAAATCCAAGTTTTGCAAATATTATGATGATTTATTCTAAAATTAAAACTAGTAATTGTATATCTATTTTAAAATGAATATTTAATTTTATCTAATTCATTTTTAGCAACATACAAAACATTAAGTTAATTATTTATATGTAATAAATTGATTAAAAGAATGTGCAATTAATTAAAAAATAATAATGCTTTTTTATTATATATTTGAGTTTATTTTAATATAAGAGAAAAATGGGTGTTGCATCTTTTTTTAAAGTTTATTTTGTCTTCAAAATATTGATTGATTTCATTAATTAATCATTTTAATGATCAATTCAATTCAATTGAATTAAAAAAATCTAGAAGTAGAAGTTTATTTCCAAATTACTATATTCAACATCTTTTTGAAACAAGATATCTCTCTAGATTTTATTTCTAAATTAATATCTTAAATATTCAAAATAATTTAACAAGATATCTCTTGAGATTTTATTTCTAAATTAATATCTTGTTTGAAAAAAACATCTTAAATTCACTATGACATATAAAAGTAAGTTTCTAAATTATTATACTTAAAATTATAAATTAAAAAATAAAATAAAAACAAAATGGTTTCTAAATAATAAAATAGAAATAAAATTATTGAGGAATGGAAAATAATTATAATTTTTTAAATTCTAAATTAATTTATTTAAAGTTACAAAATTAGAAAATTAAATAAAAAATAAATATCCTTATTTAAAACATAAAGAATATTGAATATTTTTTGAAAATTTGTTAACATTTGAAAAAGAAAAAACATTAATATTGTAGATATTATTCAAAATTAACATACATATATGGAAATAAATATTATTAGTTTAAGGTTTTACTAAAGGTTTTATTGTACGAAAATATTACAACTTAAATATGATAGGTTTTTCATAATAAATGCAAATCTAAAATCAAGTTAAAATTATAAAATTAGATACAAAAAAACTATAATAAATTTATTATTACACATAAGAATAATATTAGGTTTAAGGTTGAAAAAAGGGTTAGGGTTAGGGTTAGAGATTAATTAGTCTTAGGGTTAGGGTTTCATTATGGTTAAGGTTCAACTATTGTTAGGGTTATGATTCAATTGATGTTCAATTAGGGTTAGGGTTCAATTAGAGAGATGAATCAATTAAGATTAGGATTCAATTAGGGTTAGGGTTCAAAAGGGTTCAATTAGGGTTAAGGTTAGAATTATAGGATAAAGCTTTGGATAAAGGTTAGGATTAGATTTGAGGGGTTAGGAATCAACTAGGGTTAGGGTTAGGGCTATGATTAATTTTAGGCTATGGTAAGGGTTTAATTAGTGCTAGGTTTTTAATAAGGTTTAGGATTAAATTAGTATTACAATTAGAATTAGGGCCACCATTAGAATTAGGGTTAGTATTAAAATTATGATTATGAATAGAGTTTGAATTATGGCTAGGGTTAGAGTTAGAATTAGAATTAGGGTTATAATTAGGGTTAGGGTTAGAATTAAGATAAGCCTTTCAGTTAGAATTCAAATAAGGTTAGGTTTAAAGTTAGGATTAAAATTTAATTAGGGTTCAATTAGAGTTAGGATTCAATTAGGGTTCTAAGATAAATTTGTGAGTTAACATTAGGGTGAAGGTTGGGGTTAGGGTTTTAAAATGAATCTTGGGGTCAACATTAGGGTTAGGGTTTAATTAGGGTTACAATTCAATTATGGTTAGGGTTAGGATAGGGTTCAATTAGCGTTGTGGTTAATGTTAGGGTTATAGGATAAAATATAGGGTTGGGATTGGGGTTAGGGTTAGAATTCAAGTAGGGTTAGGTTACAGTTCAATTAGGGTTCAACATAATTAGGGTTGAGGTTAAGGTTAATGTTAGGTTAGGGTAATAGTTCAACTAGGGATTTAGGGTTAGGGTTAGGACTATGGTTCAACATTAGGGTTAGGGTTAATGTTAGGTTAGGGTAATAGTTCAACTAAAGATTTAAGGTTAGGGTTAGGATTATGGTTCAATTAGGGTTTGGATTAGGAGCTACAAGTTAATATTAGGGTTAGGGTTGGAGTAAGGGTTAGGTTTAGGGTTGGAGATTAATTAATATTAGGGTTAGGGTTTTATTATGGTTAAGATTCAACTACATGGTTAGGTCAAGATTCAATTGATGTTTAAAATTAGGCTTAGGGTTCCAGGATAAAGATTGGGATCAAGGTAAGGGTTGGGGTTAGAATACAACTAGGAATAGGGTTTCAATTACGGTAAGGATTAATATTTAATTAGCATTAAGATTAAGGTTTATAGTCAATTAGGATTAGGGTTTAAGGTTAGGTTAGGGTTATAGGATAAAGCTTTGGGAAAAGGTTAGGATTAAGGTTAGGTTTACGGTTAGGACTCAACTAAGGTTAGAGTTTAATTAATTTTAGGAACAATTAGGGATAGGGCTAGGATTAATTTTAGGCTAGGGTAAGGGTTCAAGTAGGGTTAGGTTTTAATAAGGGTTAGGGTTTAATTAGTATTACAATTAAAATCAGGGCCACCCTTAGAATTGGGGTTAGTATTAAAATTATAATTATGAATAGAGTTAGAATCGTTAGGGTTAGAGTACAACTAAGATAAGTGTTTGGGTTAGAAATAAATTAGGGTTATGTTTAAGGTTAGGATTAAAAATTTATTAGGTTGAATTAGAGTTCTACGATAAATCTTGGGGTTAGGATTAGGGAAAAGGTTGGGGTTAGGGTTAGGGTTAAATTAGGGGTAAGTTTTTAAAATAAATCTTAGGCTCAAAATTAGGGTTAGAATTTAATTAGGGTTTCAATTATGGTTTGAGTTTAATTAGGATTGCAGTTCAATTATGGTTAGCATTAGGACATGGTTAAATTCTAGGGTTATGGTATAATTAGGGTTAGGGTTTAATTAAGGTCCAATTATGATTAGGGTTTAATTAAGGTCCAATTATGGTTAGGGTACAACTAAAGTTATGGTTAAATTAGAATTTGGGTTAGGATTTGAGATCAATTAGGGTTAGATTTAAAGTTAGGATTAGGGTTAGGGTTTAATTAGTGATAAGATAATGGTTAGGGTTTAATTTAGGTTAGAGTCAAGGTTCAATTACAATAAAAATTAGGGTTATAGGGCTAGCATTAGAATTAAGATGATGGTTAGGGTTATAATTCAATTAGGGTTAGGGTTCAATTAGGGGTAGGGTTCATTTATGGTTTTAGGATAAATCTTGGAGTTAGCATTAGGATGAAGTTTGGGGTTAGGTTTATGGTTATGGTTAGGATTATTGTTTAATTAGAGTTAGGGTTACAACTCATATAGGGTTAAGCTTTAATTAGGATTAGAACTCGATAAAGATTCAATAATTCTAACTCTAAATCTAATCTTAAATATAATTTTATCCCTAACCCTAACCCTAACCTTAATCTTGACCTCAACCTTAACCCCAAACCTAACTCTAATCATATCACTAACACTAATTCTAATTGTAATCCTAACCATAATTAAAACCTTAAACTTATCACTAAACCTAATATATTAATTCTAACCCTAACCCTAATTCTGATAACCCTAACTCTAATTTTGATACCCCTAACCCTAATTCTGATGCAAACCCTATCTCTCATCCTAATATTAACCCTAACCCCAATCCTAACTATATATTAAAGTTCTAACCCTAACCTTGACTAAATCTCTAGACCTAACCCTAACCTTAACTATATCTCTTAACCTTAAGCCTAACCCTAATCCTAACTAACTATTGATGATATAATATTTTTTATTATAATATTATAAATATACTAAAAATATATTTATATATTTTAACTTAACATTTAAATTTTAAATTATTTATATTATTTTTTAAAATCGAATTACAAATATTATACTATCATATTATTTTATATTAATTATTATAATAATTTAATATAAAATGTATAAATATATAGACAATTTATTTAAGATATTACGTGTTGCGTTGCAACTGCTACTAGCATATATATATTTAATAATATATATAAAATACACCGAGAGATATCTTTCTCGAGGCGCCTATTCAATTCTTATGTGAAAATTTGATTAAAAAATAGGCCCCTTGAGAAAGATATCTCTCGACGTATTTTATATATATTATTAAATATATATATGCTAGTTAGAAGATTCTGAAATGAGTATCATTATCAAACTTTTTAACCATCATTTAATAAGTCCGAAACTTAGAATTAACCAGAACAAACTTAAGAGTTAATCAGAAATGAAAAATAACAGAAACAAAAAGTTTGTTGTAATCAGAAATCAGCAGGCATAATAAAGTCACTGCCGTTACAAATAACAGTATTTAAGACTGAAAACTAACACAAGATGCCGATTATATTTTGAATTCAGGGTTGCAGGCCAGTAAAAGGTTCAATGTTGTATTTAACCCCTTGACATGTAAACACAACATTGAGTCTTTTACTGGCCTGCAACCCTGAATTAAAAATATAATCGGTATCTTGTGTTAGTTTTCAGTCTTAAATAATGTTATTTGTAATGGAAATGACTTTATTATGCCTGCTGATTTCTGATTACGGCAGACTTTTCATTTTTGTTATTTTTCATTTTTGGTTCTCTTAAGTTTGTTTTGCTTAATTCTAAGTTTCGGACTTGCAACCCTGAATTCAAGAATCAAATTATAATCTGTCGCACTTGGTTTAACGGCACAGCTAAGCACCTATGTGCTGCTGAGTTCGAATCTTCTCACAATAAAATTAAAAAATATAATCGGTATCTTGTGTGTGTTTTCAGTCTTATATACTATTATTTGTAATGGCAGTGATTTTATTATGCCTGATGATTTCTATCAGTTGTCAAATTACAGCAAATTTTTCGTTTCTGTTATTTTTTATTTCTGATTAACTCTTTAAATTTGTTTTAGAAATAAATAAATAAACTCTCAACTACGTCATTATACTAATTTTTCTTCTCAAATTTTTGGATTGTGATTCTCTCTAGTGTGATTGTTCTTCTTTTTTTTTTGAATTTTTGTATGATTTCGATGATGTGATTATTTTATTTTTTTATTTTTAACTTTTGTATGATTTTTTAGAAATAATTCTATTATATTTATTTGTGTGAATTAATGTATCTTATTTTTAGGCCGAGAGTATTCAGTTGTAGAAAACAAAAACCCTTTTTTGTAAGGAAGAAAAGGTGTGCGAAATCGCTTCCTACGCTAATCTTGAGAGAACGATTATGCAAATTTCAACTTAACTGATTACAGGAATCTCAAGAAACATACAAGAACATGAATAAAACAATGAACACATAACACAATGATTATTGTGCGGAAAACCCTTACGGGAGAAAAACCCCACCCTCTGGAACCTGCATAATGTATTATCAAATCAAAGAAGATTACAATACACTTGCAATGCAAGTTCTTACAAGAGCATCACCTCAACTCAAGCTTGGAGAGATATCACTAGCATCCTTCTAGCACCCAGCCTTGCAAACAAAACTCCATTATTCAAACTCCTCCCCAAGCCCTCCTTATATAGTGATTTACAACCTGGAAACCATTTGTGGTTTTACAAAACCATGGGCTTAACCACCATGCCACATGTTGCCCATTTTTACATTTACATTTCCAAGATGGAAAAACAACCAGGTTAAAATAGTAATCCCGTCCATAATTTTGTCCTCTAGTTTAGACCCCCATAAAAGACATAAAACAAATTAACTATGCTCTAAAAATGGCCCTTCTATATTCTACTAAGGACAAGGCACCTTTTAACAACTCATACACCTTTTTCCAATGCATAAACATGTGGAAAATTGCCACAAACAAATTCTGTAATTTTCCTGGAAAAGGCTTGCAAGGTTGAGACATATTTCTCAACAATCTCCCACTTGTCGAACACCTTGCAAGAGTTAGGGGATCCAAAATATCATGGACTTAATTGCTAGGGGCCGAAAGGTCCATAGACTCTGAACACCATCTGAACTTCTCTGTGCTCACAGGTTTAGTTAATGCATCAGCAACATTCACCAAAGTGTCTACCTTCTCCAACTTCACCTTGCCATCCTCAACCATATCTCTCACAAAATGATATTGTACATCAAATTGTTTGGTCCTGGCATGAAAAGTCGGGTTCTTCACTAGGCAGATTGCACTTTGACTGTCACTATAAATTGTTACTGCACCCTGTTTGAACTCTATATCTGAATACAATCTCTTAAGCCAAATGGCTTCCTTACAGGCATGAGTAGATGCCATATACTCTGCCTCTGTAGTGGACAAGGCAACCATAGCCTGTCGCTTGCTCATCCAACTAATTGCACCACCAAATAATGTAAACACATATGCACTGGTGGATCTTCTTCTATCAACATCACCAGCCCAGTCTGAATCCACATAGCCTCGAATATCCAAGGAATGCTTGTTTCCTATTCCATGAAAACATATAGAGTACTCTGAGGTACCCCGCAAGTATCTGAAAACTCTTTTAACTACATCCTAATGTGCTCTTCCTGGATTAGACATGTAACGGGAAAGTACTCCCACTGCTTGGGCAATGTCTGGTCTTGTACAAACCATAGCATACATCAAACTTCCAACAACACTCTGGTATGGTACTTGACTCATCTCTTCCATCTCCAATGGGGATGTAGGACACTGTGAATTAGAAAGCTTTGTTCCCATCGTAACAGGAACACTCAATGGTCTAGAATCCTGCATATTGAATCTTTTCAAAATAGTACCAACATACTTACTCTGGACTAGCCAAAGCTTTCTGTTTTGTCTATCTCTTACAATCTCCATTCCCAGAATGTACATTGCTGCACCAAGATCTTTCATTTCAAACTTCGTCGAGAGTTGAGATTTTAATTCTGCAATCAAACCTTTTCCTTTGCCAATAAATAACATGTCATCGACATACAAGGCAATAACCAGGAAACGATCACCATCAGATTTGAAATATATACAATGATTAGATTTAGATCGCACAAATCCCAAACTCAACACATATGTATCAAACTTCTGGTACCACATCCTAGGACTTTGTTTCAAACCATACAAGGATTTCTTCAACTTACAGACCAAAGGACTTTTACCTTTTACCACATAGTGCTCTGGCTGTGTCATATAAATTTCTTCCTCCAAGTCTCCATGAAGGAAAGTTGTTTTCACATCCATTTGCTCGATCTCTAGATCATAGGCTGCTGCAATAGAAAGCAAAAAATGAATGGATGTCATTTTAGCTACAAGAGAAAAAATCTCACCATAATCTACCCCCTCAACCTGGGAGTAACCCTTAGCAACCAATCGTGCTTTGTACTTCTCAATGCTTCCATCTGAACCCATCTTCTTTTTGAACACTCATTTACAACCAACAGGTTTCTGTCCTTCAGGCAATGGTACAAGGTCCCATGTATCATTCCTCTTAAGAGTTGCCATCTCTTCATCCATGGCTATTTTCCAGGACTCTGAATCATTCATACCAAGAGCCTCTTCTACAGATCTTGGTTCATCGATGTTAGCATTCAAAGCAAATATACACCTCCAATCATCAGGAGAATATCCATACCTATCAGGTGCTTTTCTTTGTCTAGTAGTCCTTCTAGAAAACTCAGGTTCTGGTTCTGGTTTCTCTTCTCCCTCTGATGATTCAGAACTCGTAGAGCTCTCTTTGACATCTTGTCTTTCTAAGGGCCTCGATTCAACTTTCTCTGGTGTAGCAGGTAGTTGAATCACATCTTTGTTTCCTCTATTTGTTCTGGCTGCATTGAAATAGAAGATGGCTTAGTTTCTCTAAAAATAACACTTCTAGAATAAAATACCTTTTGTGCAACAGGATCCCAAAGCTTGTATCCTTTCACACCATAACTGTATCCGATGAAAATACATTTAACAACTTTGTTATCCAATTTTTTCCACTTCTCCTTTGGCACATGAGCATATGCCTCACAACCAAAAACTCTCAGATGTCTAAGTGAAGGCTTGTGGCCCGACCATGCTTCCATTGGCGTTTTATCAACAAGAGCTGATGTAGGAGACCTGTTTATCAGGTAGCAGGCAGTGGCTATAGCTTTAGCCCATAAATTTTGTTCTAGTCCAACACCACTCAACATACTCCTAGCCTTCTCCATCAGGGTCGTGTTCATTCTTTCTGCAACTCCATTCTGTTGTGGAGAATACGGAGTTGTCTTCTGTCTTTGAATACCACAATCTTTACAAAATGTATCAAAATCATTAGAGCAATATTCACCGCCATTATCAGTTCTCAAACATTTTATTTTCTTTCCAGTCTGCAACTCTACCATTGCTTTAAATTCTTTGAAACGACTGAAAACTTCAGCTTTACTCCTAAGAAAATAAACCCATGTTCTTCTACTAAAATCATCAATGAAAGAGACATAATAAACTGATTTACCAATAGAAGGAACATCAACTGGACCAAATACATCTGAATGGATCAGATCCAATATACATGAAGACTTATGAGAACTGGAGTAAAACTGAATGCGGTTTTGTTTTCCATAAATACAATGCTCACAAAAATCAAATTCAAGATTGCAATCATTTAACCCATCAACAAGATTCTTATTTTTCAAGGTCCGTAGACCCTTCTCACCTATGTGGCCAAGTCTTTGGTGCCATAACATGGTCTTCTCTGCAGGCAACTTTGATTCGGTAGACAGAGCACCCTTGGGTACCCAAAAACCACGACCATTTGTTGAAAGAGAAAACCTCTCCTTTTCCAACAGAGTAGTCTTTTTCACAATCTTATCAGAAGTACTATTGCACTCAACCGTGCATGCATCAAGCTGGTACAGTGTACCCAATCTGCTTCCTCTTGCTATTACCATAGCACCTCTTACCATTTTCACACCTGCTTTAGAGAACTGTACATGCACACCCGCATCTATTAGTTTACTAACAGATAACAAATTTCTTGCTAGTCCCGGGATATGCAAGACACCATCAAATCTTCTAATTCTACCATCAAAAAATTTTACATGAATACTTCCACGACCAACAATATCAAGAATAGAGTTATCACCCAAATACACCTTACCACCATCAAAATTTTCATACTTACTAAACCAGTTTCTATTAGGAGTCATGTGGAAAGATGCACCTGAGTCTATTAACCATGCATTATCACCTGCATGAGTGGCCAAGGTTGTGATAAAAGCGTCTCCATCTTCCTTATCGGACTCAGAATCAGAATCTTGCTTCTTTTTCTTCTTCTTCTTTTCCTCTTTGCAATCCTTTTAGAAGTGTCCAGATTTACCACAATTCCAACATATCACCTTGGACTTACCAGGGGATTTTTATCTCCCTTTATTCTTGGACTTAGAATGGCCATGTTGCTTTTCGTTCTTGCCTCTTTCCTTTGGTCTTCCTCGAACACTCAAAGCCTCTTTAGCATTCAGAGAGACCTTCCTTCTCATCTCCTCAGAAAGTAGAGAACCAACAAGATCCTCCATCTTCAAGACAACAGAAGTGCTCCCTATGGCCATGACAAGGTTGTCCCATGAATCTGACAACGAACATAGTAGGATTTGGCACCTTTCTTCTTCATCCATCACTACACCAACTGAGGTCAACTGAGTCACCAACATATTGAAACTTTCCAGATGCTCAGGAGTTCGTCCACCTTCTTCCATTCTCAAGGAATACAATTTCTTCCTCAAGAAAATCTTGTTAACAAGTGATTTCGCTTGATAGATCTCACTTAGCTTCTTCCAAAGCTTCTTCGCGGTAGACTCTTCATGCACATTAATCAGAATTGAGTCTGCAAGACATAATATTATGAGACCTTTAGCTTTTCTGTCCATCACATCATATTGTGTAGCTACAGTCGGATCTATAGGCCTTAGCTTATTCTCATCCACCGCATCCCATAGATCTCGATCAATCAACAGATCTTCCATCTTCAACTTCCACATCTCAAAGTTTGTGCCAAAAAACTTTTCTACATCAATCCTCCCCGACATGCTTGCCATCTTTACAATCCTGCAATACAAAAATGAAATACTCTGCACAAGCTCCCACTCAAACCTTGATTAGCTCAAAAAACCCTGTACCCAACAAACAGAACCAAAACTGGCCAAGCTCTGATACCACTTGTAAGGAAGCAAAGGTGTGCGGAATCGCTTCCTACACTAATCTTGAGAGAACGATTATGCAAATTTCAACTTAACTGATTACAGGAATCTCAAGAAACATACAAGAACATGAATAAAACAATGAACACATAACACAATGATTATCGTGGGGAAAACCCTTACGGGAGAAAAACCCCACCCTCTGGAACCTGCATAATGTATTATCAAATCAAAGAAGATTACAATACACTTTCAATGCAAGTTCTTACAAGAGCATCACCTCAACTCAAGCTTGGAGAGATATCACTAGCATCCTTCTAGCACCCAGCCTTGCAAACAAAACTCCATTATTCAAACTCCTCCCCAAGCCCTCCTTATATAGTGATTTACAACCTGGAAACCATTTGTGGTTTTACAAAACCATGGGCTTAACCACCATGCCACATGTTGCCCATTTTTGACATTTACATTTCCAAGATGGAAAAACAACCAGGTTAAAATAATAATCCCGTCCATAATTTTGTCCTCTAGTTTAGACCCCCATAAAAGACATAAAACAAATTAACTATGCTCTAAAAATGGCCCTTCTATATTCTACTAAGGACAAGGCACCTTTTAACAACTCATACACTTTTTTCCAATGCATAAACATGTGGAAAACTGCCACAAACAAATTCTGTAATTTTCCTGAAAAAGGCTTGCAAGGTTGAGACATATTTCTCAACATTTTTAAATTTTTTGATATCGTTGACTGTAAAAAGAAGCTGAAACGTTTGATAGTCTGTAGCCGAATGTGTAACAACTGAAACGTTTGATCCTAACGCCTTATTTTGATAGTCTTTATTTTCTGTCCACGGGTTCAAAGTCTCCTTATTTTAGCAACGTCTTAACATGTCAGGTGCGTAGCAATGGTCTGAGTGACATTCTTCTTGGAATGGAATCTGAGTAAATTAAATGCAACGACTTCATTATTCTAAGGAGTTCACATTTATTTCTGGAAGCGGTTACTGGATTCTTCTTATCTTCGTTAGAACATGGGTGGCTATTAATCTTGATCATTTCCTTTTATCATTATCTGCAGCGAATCTTTGTATGTAAAAAGTCATCCTCCTTATAAAAGAAATTTTACTGCTTTCATTCAAAAATGGAAGGTGCATGCTGTCTGACATAATGAAGGTTTTGTTTGCCTTTGATAGTCTTATTCGAATGTCTGGATAGAGTGATTGATATTCGATGACATGAAATGAGGGATACGGGCTGTGTGTGTTGTGTGATTTTTCATGAGGAGTTCATCCTTGGTGGCGTGCAGTAGCCGTAGGGAGATTGGTTAAGGTCATTTCGTTTAAAAAAACATATGTTGTGTAAGGGTTTCATAATTTCTAGGTAAGCCACTTGCTGAGTTTTATTTTTTGTTTTCATTTAACTTGTATTGAATCATACAATTCGATCTGCTTATGGTGATCTAATTCATTTCATTATTTAAATTATCAATACATTCTTAGATCGAAATCTTTCACAGGTAGTCAGTTACAATCCAAATAAACCCCAATTGAATTGATATAAGGGATAGAGGCACGTAGAATTGATTTTAATTAATTAGCTTTATATTGATTCGGCATGACAGAACATTGACATTGCCTCTTGGAATGGATTGGATCTTTCCGCCTCAAAAAATGTTTAAACTTCACCTTTTTATTAATATGAATTTCAGATTTTTTTTGCTTGTGAAGATATTCCATGGAAATTTTTTATATTTCACGGTTTTGTTACTGCAAATTTGATTAGGAAATGGATGTTCCATTAGAAGAGATGAATGTGCAAGGATAAAAAAATAAATTAGGTTTTCAATTTCAGAATTTTTTATATGAATTCAAAAATTGAATTTCTGGATATCAGAGAATTGTTGCTATGAAATTGAGTTGGTATTATATCAGATCATCTATTAGAAGTCAAATTTTGTGTTTTTAGATGCAAATTAAGTCTGGTTTTTCAAGTTTTTCCCATTCAATGACATTTGCAATCTTTGTATCAGCCGATGATCCAGGATATTCATGTGCACTTCCCATGGATATTAGGAAATGCTTACAATTAAGTTGGTCTCGTCATCAGTTTTCATGGATATCTTGCAATTATAATCATTTTTGTTCATTAAGGATGTTTTTTGTTTGTTTGGGTTGCATGTTTTAACTCACAATTATTTTCTAAAGTAAAAGAAATGTCTCTTGCATTCATGGTTTGATTTAGGAATGATAAGAGTAATAACACACAATAATAATATTCTTTGTATTATCATCATGTCTATCCACTATTCATTATTCATTTTTTAAATTATTTAAAGACTATTGATTATTTATTTAGATAGTTATGTTAGTCTTTATTTTTTTTTTAAAACAATAAAGAGACAGAGAATATAGAAAGAAAAAGAGGCATTTTATTTTTAGAAATTATGTGCATTGCTTTTTAAAATGTTTGAGATTCATTTATTTTTAAACAATAAAAAGGAGGAGAATATAGAAAGAAAAAGAGACATTTTATTTTTAGAAATTATTTACATTGCTTTTTAATATGTTTGAGAGAATTTGTGTTTTAGAAAAGAAACTTTTAGTTAGGAAATATGAATGATGAATATAAGGAAAAAGAGGAGTTTTGTTGATTTTTTTTTTTTAATAATAAGAGAATAGGAAGTAATAATTATAATTTTGTTTTTTTTCTATTTAATTTTGATTTTTAATTTTTCAAAAGGAATTGATTTGTTTTGGGTTTTTTGTTTCACTTAAAATTTTAGCCTCTCATATTATATATTGTGACAACTTATTTATTTGAAATGAATGCACATGTTCATTGAAT
Source organism: Sequoiadendron giganteum (assembly GCA_007115665.2). Lineage (NCBI taxonomy): Eukaryota > Viridiplantae > Streptophyta > Pinopsida > Cupressales > Cupressaceae > Sequoiadendron > Sequoiadendron giganteum. The sequence goes on along the minus strand of CM021106.1, from coordinate 92,436,905 downwards.
TTATTTAAGTAATATTTTCCAATTAAAACATATTATTTTTAAAGATATAAAAAATATGTTAAGATTACTACACATTAAAAAAGAGTCTCTAAAATTTAGAAAATTAAGTATGAAAGAACTTCCTAAATTTACTATTACATATAATTCTAAATTAGTATACTACAAATTAAAAAATATTGAAAATCTTTATAAAAATAAAAATATTCTTTCATATCATTGTAAAATGTTTTTTTAATATTAGAATAAAATAAAATTATGAAGGAATGATAACTAATTGTTCTTTTTAAAAATTCTAAATTGATGTATTTAAAATTAGAAAATTAAAAAGTTAAATAAAAAAATCCTAAATTTACTATTACACATAAAAATAAGTTTCTAAATTAATATATTAGTGTTAGGATTGTGATTCAATTAGGATTAAGTATAATCAGGGTTAGGGATAGGGTTAAGGTTAGGTTAGGGTGAGGGTTTAATTAGGGTTAGAAATAAGGTTCAATTTAATTATTATAGATAAAATTAGGGTTAATGTTAGAATTAGAATTATGAATAGATTTAGAATTATAGTTTAGGTTAGAGCTAGAATTAGGGTCATAGTTAGAGTTAGGGTTAGAATTATGATAAGGGTTAGGGTTGGAATTTAATTAGAGATAGGTTTAGGGTTCAATTAAGGTTCTACAATAAAACTTGGGGTCAATATTAGGGTTATGGTTAAGAATAAATTAGGGATTGGGTTCAGTTAGGGTTAGATTTTGTCGAAAAATGTCCCCTTAACTTAAAATCAATTTAAAATTATAAAATTAAATATAAAAAAAAATAATAAATTAATTTATTAAATAATTAGGGTTAAGGTTAGGATTAGGGCTAGTGTTAGGGTTAGAGATAAATTTATGGTTAGGAATATGATTATAGTTAGCATTAAAATTCTAACCCTAACTCTAATCCCAACCCTAATTCTAAAGCTAACACTAATTCTAATTGTAACTTTAACCCTGAACCTATTTATAACCATAACCCTAACCCTATTTCTATCTATAAAAAATGTTAACTCTAAAGTAAACCTAACTATAACATTAATTGTAACTATAACCCTAACCCTAACCCGATCCTAAAGCTAACACTAATTATAACTCTAACCCTCACTAATACTAACTCTAACTTTTACAACAAATTTAACTCTAACCCTAACCCCAATCCTAACCCTACAAAATAACCCTAATTAAAGTACAAACATGGTGTAAACAAAAATCAAAACCCTAACTCTAATTGTAACCAAAACCTTAACCATACCCATAACCTTGTCATTAACCCTAATTCTATCTCTAACCTTAACCCTATCCCTAATCTAAATCTTAAGCCTAACCCTAACCCTTACACTACCACTAACCCTAGCCTCAATCTTAACCCTAACACTATCCCCAACCCTAAACTTAACTCAAACCTTAATTTTATATCTTATCCTAATCTTAGCTGTAATCCTTATCCTACTATAACCTGAACCCTAACTCTAATTCTAATCCTAACCATAATGCTAACCCAAATTTTTTTTCTAACCATAACCCTTACCCTATTCGTAACCCTAACCCTAACCCTAACCTTAATTTTGTTTCTAATCCAAACCTTAATTGCAAACCTAAACCTAACCTTAATCTTAAACCTAAGTCTAACCCTAATTTTATCTCTTACCTTAACCCTTACCCTAAAAGTATCTCTAACCTCAACCTTAACCCTAACCCTCTCCCTAACAACCCTAACTTCATTTTTAATGCTAACTGTAATCATATGCCTAACCCTAAATCTATCTCTAACCTTAACAATAACCCTAATCCTAACCTTAATCCTAATTATTTAATCAATTTATGAGGGTTCCTAATTTTTTTATCAAATTCTTAAATAAAAGTGCACTAGGCTCCTTGAGAGGGATATATGATTTTATATTTAGTGTTCATTTAGGGTTATTTTTAGGATTAGGGTTCAACTAGGATAAAGGCTAGGGTTAGAGTGTAATTAGGATTAGGGTTTGGTTTCGATTATGGTTAAGAGTTCAACTAGGATAAGGATTAGGGTTAAAGTGTAACTATAATTAGATTTTGGGTTCAATTAGGGTTACAAGATAAATCTTATAGGTTAGTTGTAGGGTTAGGGTTAAATTAACATTAGGTTAGAATTAGGTTTAGCATTAGGGTTATGGTTAAGGTTCACTTAGGGTTAGGGTTAGGGTTAAATTGTAGTAGGCTTAGGGTTATGATTTAATTAGGATCAAGGTCCAATTATGGCTAAGGTTAGGGATAAGGTATAATTAGCGTTAGGGTTAGAGTTAGAGTTAGAGTTAGGGTATAATTAAGGTTAACGTTAGGGATAAGGTATAATTAAAATTATTAAAATTTTATTTTGAACAAAACTCCTCTCTTTCCTTATACTCATCATTCACATTTCCTAACTAAAAGTTTCTTTTCTAAAACACAAATTATCTCAAACATATTAAAAAGCAATGTAAATAATTTCTAAAAATAAAATGCCTCTTTTTCTTTCTATATTCTCTAGGTGCCTTTTTATTGTTTAAAATAAATAAATCTCAAACATTTTAAAAAGCAATGAAAATAATTTCTAAAAATAAAATGCCTCTTTTTCTTTCTATATTCTCTGTCTTTTTATTGTTTTAAAAGAAATAATAAAGACTAACATAACTATCTAAATAAATAATCAATAGCCTTTAAATAATTTAAAAAATGAATAATGAATAGTGGATAGAGATGATGATAATACAAAGAATATTATTATTGTGTGTTATTACTTTTATCATTCCTAAACCAAACCATGAATGCAAAAGACATGAAAATTGATGACAAGACCACCTTATTTGTGGGCATTTCCTACCAAATTTAGAGAAAATGAGTTAGAAAAATCATGTTTGAGAAATGATTCCTAATATCCATGGGAAGAGCACATGAATATCTTGGATCATCCGTTGATACAAAGATTACAAATGTCGTTGAATGAGAAAACATTGAAAAACTAGACTTAATTTGCATCTAAAACCACAAAATTTGACTTCTAATAGATGATCTTATATAACACCAACTCAATTTCGTGGTAACAATCCCCTGATATTCAAAAAATAAATTTTTGCAATCATGTAAAAAGTTCTAAAATTGAAAACCTATTTTATTTTTTAATCCTTCCTTGTTCATCTCTTCCATTGGAGCATCCATTTCCTAATCAAATTTGTAGTAACAAAACCATGAAATATAAAAAATTTCCATGGAATATTTGCACACAAGCAAAAAAAAATGAAATTGAAAAATTAATAAAAAGGTGAAGTTTTACCCATTTCTGAGGCGGAAGGATCCAATCCATTCCAAGAGGCAATGTCGATGCTTCAATGTGTAAATATAACACATTAAAATCAATCTAAAGCTAACTAGTTAAAATCAATTCTACGTACCTCTATCCCTTATATCAATTCAATTGGGGTTTACTTGGATTGTGAAAGATTTCGATCTAAGAATGTATTGATAATTTAAACAATGAAATGAATTAGATCACCATAGGTAGATCAAATTGTATTATTCAATACAAGAATACAAATTAAATGAAAATAAAAATTAAAACTCACTGGAATCGCAGCAAGTGACTTACCTAAAAATTCTGCACAAATTGGGTTTTGCTGTCAACGATGCCAGTGAGAAAATTGGGAAAAGTTTGCAGGAAAAAATTATGAAACCCTTACACATCATATGTTTTTTTTTAAATGAAATGACCTTAACCAATCTCCCTATGGCTACTACAAGCCACCAAGGATGAACTCCTCATGAAAAATCACATAAGACACACAACCCGTATCCCTCATTTCATGTCATCGAATATCAATCACTCTATCCAGACATTCGAATAAGACTATCAAAGCCAAATAGAACCATCATCATGTCGCACAACATATACCTTCCATTTTTCAATGAAAGTAGTAAATTTTATTTTATAAGGAGTGTTGGAATCTCGTCCAACTCGCACAAACACGTTGCAGTCTTCATCGGCATTGGAGGTCAATGTTTCTCGCACCCCCGTGTCCTCTTCTTTCCTGGCTCACGGTTCTGCAGATTCCACCGGGCTACCTCGGCCACTCCCTGTCCTCTTCGTGGTCTCACAGGTGACTCTCCCATTGCCTACCGTTTTATCGCGGTCAAGATCTTCATTGCCTCCGGTTGCTCGGTTAGCCGCCTGGAAGTCTCCAACTGTCACCTCTCTACCGCAACTAAGCCTCCAGTCTCCTCCGGTTGGCGGTTAACCGCTCAGCATCGTCTACTGCCTTCCCCCGGTCTACCGTTTAACCTCACGCAGTATCACGCTAATAGTCTTCGCCTTCTTCTTGCTCCGTAGTCGCCGTCACCGCTTCCACCGTGGTCTAACTCTTAACTATCTCGGCTATGCGGTGGCTCTTCTTCCTATGTATGCACTTGTCTACCACAATCACTGCGGCCTCACTTTTCCTCGTCGTCGGTTGTGTGGTTGACTTGGTCCATTGACTTTTTGCTTTCCTCGGGCGTTTGATAGTGGAATCCACGTCAGCCTAAAAGGACATTTTTTGTTTGGTTTATGTGCTATGTATAAGGACATTTTAATTATTTTTTATGCATTGTTTTAGGATGACTTTAAACTGTCTTGATCTTGGCAAGGACGTATTTGTTGGTGGCCTGTTTATGACAGTTATGGTTGTATTCATTTCTTGCGTGGGTTAAAACTCTATAATATACGGTGTCTTCAATTTATTTATTTAAAAAAAAAAAAACAGAGATAATATTTTGTATTCATCACAAAACACATTACAGATATTTTCTTGAGCTATAGCTCATACTTCATACTACCATGATTCTTACAGCTTCTCTCACTAAACACTTCTTACAAAGCCTATTACAAACTGCATACATTCTAGAGCTTCGGCTCTTCATAAACACAATCACCATTACAGACTTCTTAGAGCTGTTCCTCAATGACAACCAAACACCCACTGCATCTCCTTACAACTTACAGAGCTTCAACTCTTTCTTCCACACATGATTAGACTTCTGAATTGCTTACAGCTCTTGAGAGCTGAACTCTTGAAGTAAATTATTAATATAATTTGCTCTCAAGAAGCAAGCTTTTTATTAATGGTAGTTCTGTGTTAATGTTTATATGATTCTATATTTCTTTCTCTACTAATCCTTCACGTGGTATCAGAGCCGTAAGGTTAAGTTAGAGAGAGTCTGAACAATCATGGCAGCAAGCACAAGCTTGAGTATCCTCAAATTCCACAGTTGAATGGAAAGAATTATGACTACTGGTATGTAACAATGAGAGCTTTATTTTGTTCACAAGACTTATGGGAATATGTAGAGAATGGGTTTCCAGAACTTGCATATGCAGCAGCATATAATGCATTGACACAAGCAGAGAAAGACTTGTTGAAGGATAACAAGAAGAAGGATTCAAAAGCTCACTTCTTCATTCTACAAGGAGTACATGAGAGTATCTTTCCCAGAATATCAGCCACTACTAGGTCTAAGCAAGCATGGGACATATTACAGATAGCATATCAAGGAATGGACAAAGTCAAGACTACAAAGTTACAGATATTGAGAAGAGAGTTTGAAACTCTGTATATGAAAGAAAATGAGTCTGTAGATTCATATTTTACTCAGATAATGGGACTGGTAAACCAGATGAGAACACATGGACAAACACTTGAAGATGTCAAAGTTATAGAGAAGATTCTGAGGAGCTTACCCTCAAGATTTGAGACAATTTTAGTCATAATAGAAGAGACAAAGGATCTCACACAATACTCAGTTGATGAGCTATATGCCTCATTAATTTCTCATGAGCACAGACTCAGCATAACTGCAAATATGTCATTGGAGCATGCATTCAAGTCACAAGCTTCAATTAACCAAGGAAGAGGCAGAGGTAGAACGAATTTCAGATCAAGAGGAAGAAGTTTCAACAGAGGTGGAAGAAATAACCAGCCAAGTTCAAGTGGAAGAGGCAACAGCCAAAACCCATCTCAAAACTTTCCTCAAGGACAAAGGTATGATAAATCTCAGGTCCAATGCCATTATTGTAAAAAGTTTGGCCATTACATGAATGAGTGTAGAAAGAAGCAGAATGATTTTGGTAGCCAAAATGCAAATTTTTCTAGAGAAAGTCAAGACAATAGACCAGATAAGAGCACTATGTTTTTAGCATGCAATGTAGCTCAAACTAGTGAAAAAGAAGTTTGGTTTTTAGATTCAGGTTGTAGTAATCACATGACAGGAAATTTAGAGTTGTTTACAAGTTTAGATGAGAATATCAAGTCAGATGTTACCCTGGGAAATGATAGCAAAGTGTCAGTTAAAGGAAAAGGGAATGTAAATATTCTAACCAAGCAGGGGGAGCAAAAATATATTTCTAATGTTTACTTTGTGCCTGGTCTTAAACATAACTTGATGAATGTAGGACAGTTAATTCAAAAAGGTTATAGAGTGTCTTTCAAGAATGGGTTATGCACTATTTTAGATAAATACCCAAGTAGCCAGTTGATAGCAAAAATTCATATGACAAACAATAGAATGTTTCCTTTGAGAATTCAGCCAACTTTGAGTACAAACTTTGCACAAGCAAAAGAGGTTTCAACTGCTGTTCAAACTGTATTTCAGGCAAAGGTTAAGGATGAGAACTGGCTTTGGCATTTAAGGTTTGGTCATTTAAACTTTGGTGGCTTGAATTTACTTCATAGGAAGAACATGGTAAAGGGAATTCCACTAATTCAAAAACCAGAAAGTGTATGTGAGGGTTGCATACTTGGAAAGCAACATAGAGAGTCTTTTCCAGCAGGGAAATCCACTAGAGCAAGAGCCCCATTAGAGATAGTTCATTCAGACATATGTGGGCCAATGCAGACACCTTCAATAGGTGGTAGTTTCTATTTTCTGACATTTATAGATGATTATTCAAGGAAGACATGGGAGTATTTTCTGAAACAGAAGAGTGATGTGTTTGGTTACTTTTGTCAATTTAAATCTTTAACTGAAAAACAAAGTGGTTGCTTCATCAAAGTTCTGAGAACAGATAGAGGAGGTGAATACATTTCAAGAGAGTTTTTAAATTTCTGCAAAGAACATGGAATACACAAACAATTCACAACAAGATACACACCTTAGCAGAATGGTGTAGTTGAAAGGAAAAACATAACTATAATGGAGATGTCTAGAAGTATGTTAAAAGCCAAACACTTGACAAATGAATTTTGGGCTGAAGCTGTATCTTGTGCAACATACATCATGAACAGATGCCCAACAAAGAGTGTAATGAATATAATTCCTGAAGAAGCATGGACTGGTAAAAAACACAGTATTTCACACATGAGAGTTTTTGGTTGTGTTTCATATGCACATGTTCCTGAACAGTTGAGAAGAAAACTTGATAACAAAGGAGAGAAATGTATCTTTGTTGGATACAGTGAAGAATCCAAAGCATACAAGCTGTTTAATCCCTTAACTAAAAAAGTAATAATCAGCAGAGATGTTCAATTTTTTGAAGATGAAGCATGGGATGGAAGCAAAGAAAATACAGTCAATATTATTGTCAATATCCCACAAGATGAGAATGATAATATAGTTCAAACTGTTGTACCTGTAGTTCCAAATCAACCTCAAGCAAGCGGTCAACAATAGACACCAGCAAGTAGTACTAGAGCAGCAACAAGAGGTTTGCAGACACCTTCCATAGCAAGAATTTCTAGCGCAGGACCTTCAAGTCCGCATTCTGCAGACTCAAGTGATTTATCAAATCCTACTTTGGCTAGTATGAGAAGATAGAAAATCAGAAGCATGACTGATATTTATAATCAAAATGATGGTGAGAACAATCCACAATAATTTACACTTTATGCATTTTATTCACAAGCTAAAGATCCTATTCATTATGAAGATGCAATCAAGGAAGAGAAATGGTTGACAGCAATGGATGATGAGATAGACTCAATAGAAAACAATCAGACTTGGGAATTGCAAAGTCTTCCAAAAGACAAAGATGTTATTGGTGTTAAATGGATTTATAAGACTAAATTAAATGTAGATGGAGAAGTGCAGAAGCACAAAGCAAGATTAGTGGTGAAAGGTTATGCACAACAACCTGGAGTAGATTTCAATGAAACATTTGCACCAGTTGCAAGACTTGACACAGTCAGAATGTTATTGGCTTTAGCAACACAAAACAAGTGGTTAGTTCACCAGATGGATGTGAAGTTAGCATTCCTTAATGGATATCTCGAAGAGGAAGTCTATATTGAACAACCACTAGGATATGAAATATCAGGGCAAGAAGACAAAGTCTATAAATTGAAGAAAGCATTGTATGGTTTAAAACAAGCCCCAAGAGCATGGTATAGTAGAATTGACAGTTATTTTACTAGCAATGGATTTACCAGATGTGACAGTGAACCAACACTATATACCAAAGTCAATGATGAAGGTAAAATTCTGATCATATGCTTGTATGTTGATGATTTGATTTTAACAGGGAATTTGTCAGTTGAAATATTCAAAACAGAAATGAAGAAAGAATTTGAAATGATAGATATGGGCATGATGAAGTACTTTTTAGGCATTGAGGTAACACAAAACAGAGATGGTATTTTTATTTCACAATCTAAATATGCAAAAGATGTTTTGAAAGAGATTCAATATGTCAAACTGTAAGTCAACACCTACTCCAATGGTGACTGGACTAAAATTGAGCAGAGATGACAAAGGCTAATAAGTTAATCCAACTTTGTACAAATAGTTAGTAGGAAGTTTAATGTACTTGACAGCCACAAGGCCTGACATTATGTATGCAGTTAGCTTGATTTCCAGATTCATGGAAATACCAAAGGAAAATCACTGGCAAGCAGGAAAGAGAATTATGAGATATGTTAATGGCATAAGAAATTTTGGAATCCAATATTCCAGATCAAAAGTTTTTAGATTAACTGGATATACAGACAGTGATTGTGCTGGAAGTGTTGATGATAGAAAAAGCACATCTGGATATGTCTTTAGTTTTGGAAGTGTTGTAGTTGCATGGGCTTCAAAGAAACAGCCAATGGTTACACTATCATCAGCTGAAGCAGAGTACGTAGCAGCCACCAGTGCTTCATGTCAAGTAGTATGGATGAGAAGGGTTTTACAAGAAATCCAGAATGAGCAGACAAAGGCAACAACAATTTACTATGATAACAATTCAGCAATTTCCCTTTCGAAAAATCCGGTCTTCCACAAGCGGAGCAAGCACATTGATATAAGGTTTCATTTCATCAGGGAGCTAATCACAAATGGAGAAATCGTTTTAATTTTTTGCAGGTCGGATGACTAATAGGAGGATATATTTACCAAGGCTTTGAGCACCGAGAGTTTCAATTTTCAACGAGATCGACTTGGGATGAAGGATAGCGCGAGTTGCACTCACGGGGGAGTGTTGGAATCTCGTCCAACTCTCACAGACACGTTGCAGTCTTCATCGGCATTGGAGGTCAATGTTTCCCACACCCCCGCGTCCTCTTCTTTCCTAGCTCACAGTTCTGCAGATTCCACCGGGCTACCTCGGCCACTCCCTGTCCTCTTCGCGGTCTCACGGGTGACTCTCCCACTACCTACCGTTTTATCGCGGTCAAGATCTTCACTGCCTCCGGTTGCTCGGTTAGTAGCCGGATGTCTCCAACTATCACCTCTCTATCGCAGCTAAGCCTCCAGTCTCCTTCGGTTGGGCCGTTAACCGCTCAGCATCGTCTACCGCCTTCCCATGATCTACCGTTTAACCTCGCACGGTATCGCGCTGACAGTATTGGCCTTCTTCTTGCTCCGTAGTCGCCGTCACCGCTTCCACCACGGTCTAACTCTTAACCGTCTCAGCTATGCGGTGGGTCTTCTTCCTGTGTATGCACTTGTTTACCGCGGTCACTGCGACCTCACTTTTCCTTGTCGTTGATTGCACGGTTGACTTGGTCCATTGACTTTTTGCTTTCCTCAGGCATTCAATAGTGGAATCCACGTCAGCGTAAAAGGACATTTTTTGTTTGGTTTATGTGCTATGTATAAGGACATTTTAATTATTTTTTATGCATTATTTTAGGATGACTTTAAACCGTCTTGATCTTGGCAAGGACGTATTTGTTGGTGGCCTGTTTATGACAGTTATGGTTGTATTCATTTCTTGCATGGGTTAAAACTCTATAATATATGGTGTCTTCAATTTTTTTTGGAGGAGTGAAGAAAATTATTAATATAATTCGCTCTCAAGAAGCAAGCTTTTTATTAATGGCAGTTTTGTGTTAATGTTTATATGATTCTATATTTTCTTTCTCTGCTAATCTTTCAAGGAGGATGACTTTTTACATACAAAGATTTATTGCAGATAATGATAAAGTGAAATGATCCAGATTAATAGCTACCCATGTTTTGATGAGGATAAGAAGAATCCAGTAACTGCTTCTAGAAAGAAATGTGAACTCCTTAGAATAGTGAAGTCATCGCATTTAATTTACTCAGCTTGATTCCATTCCAAGAAAAATGTTGCTTAGACCATTGCCACACACCTGACATGTTAAGACGTTGCTAAAATTAGGAGAATCTGAGCCCGTCAACATAAACTTTTCAAACGTTTTAGTTGTTACAAATTCCGCTACCACTGTAGACTATCAAATATTTTAGTTTCTTTTAACTGATGTTTTAATTGTAGCTGTGATTGTGACAACCAATGAGGATGTCAATTTTTTTAAAAAAACAAAAAATGTTAACACAGATTTAGCTTTCATTGTAGATCAGAATATGTTAACACAAATTTAGCTTCCATGAGATATCCTTCTTAAGGTGCCTAACTCTATCTGTAATCCTAACTCTAACCTTAACCCTAACTCTAATTTTAACCCTAATCTCAATCCTAATCCCAACTCTAAAACCAACACTAATACTAACTCTAACTTTTACAACAAATTTAACTCTAACCCTAACCCTAACCCTAACCCTAAAAAATAACCCTAATTAAAGCTCAAACATGGTGTAAACAAAAATCAAAACCCTAACTCTAATTGTAACCAAAAACTTAACCATACCCATAACCTTGTTGTTAACCCTAATTCTATCTCTAACCTTACCCTATCCCTAATCTAAATCTTAAGCCTAACTCTAACCCTTACACTACCGCTAACCCTAGCCCCAATCTTAACTCTAACACTGACCCCAACCCTAACCCTAACCCTAAACCTAAACTTAACTCAAACCTTAATTTTATATCTTACCCTAATCCTAGCTATAATCCTAATCCTACTATATCTTGAACCCTAACTCTAATTCTAATCCTAAACATAATGCTAACCCTATTTTTTTCTCTAACCATAACCCTTACCCTATTCGTAACAATAACCCTAACCCTAACCTTAATTTTATTTCTAATCCTAAACCTAATTGCAAACCTAACCTAATCTTAATCCTAAACCTAAGTCTAACCCTAATCTATCTCTTACCTTAACCCTTACCCTAAAAGTATCTCTAACCTTAACCTTAACCCTAACCCTCTCCCTAGCAACCCTAACTTTAATTTTATGCTAACTGTAATCATATGCCTAACCCTAAATCTATCTCTAACCCTAATCCTAACCTTAACCCTAATTATTTAATCAATTTATGAGGGTTCCTAATTTTTTTATCAAATTCTTAAATAAAAGTGCACTATGCTCCTCAAGAAGGATATCTGCTTTTATATTTAGTTTTCATTTAGGGTTAGTTTTAGGGTTAGGGTTCAACTAGGATAAAGGTTAGGGTTAGAGTGTAATTAGGATTAGGGTTTGGGTTCAATTATGGTTAAGGGTTCAACTAGGATAAGGATTAGGGTTAGAGTGTAATTATGATTAGAGTTTGGGTTCAATTAGGGTTACAAGATAAATCTTTCAGGTTAGTTGTAGGGTTAGGGTTAAATTAACATTAGGTTAGAATTAGGTTTAGCATTAGGATTATGGTTAAGGTTCACTTAGGGTCAGGGTCAGGGTTCAATTGTAGTAGGGTTAAAGGGTTATGATTTAATTAGGATCAAGGTTCAATTATGGTTAAGGTTAGGGATACGGTATAATTAGCTTTAGGGTTAGCGTTAGAGTTAGGGTATAATTAGGGTTAAGTTTAGGGATAAGGTATAATTGGGGTTAGGGTTAGCATAGATGGTTAGGGTAAGTGAAAGAAATGGGGTTAGTTATAGGCTTATGGTTAAGGTTAGGGTTAACATTAGTGTTAGGGCCTGAGTTATATTTATGGTTATGGTTAGGGTGAGGGTTAGCATTAGTGTTAGGGTTAGGGTTAGCGTTAGGTTTAGGGTTAGGGTTAGTGTTAGTGTTAGGGTTAGGGTTAGGGTTAGCATTAGTGTTAGGGTTAGCGTTAGGGTTAGAGATAGTGTTAAGTTTAGGGTTAGGGTTAGGGATAGCGTTAGGTTAAGGGTTAACATTAATGTTAGTGTTAGTATTTTTATAAGAATAAAAATACTTCTGAATTAGAAACTAGCATATATATATATTTAATAATATATATAGAATACGCCAAGAGATATCCTTCTCAAGGCACCTATTTTTTAATCAAATTTTCATGTATAAAAATTGAATAGGTGCCTCGAGAAGGATATCTCTCGGTGTATTATATATATATATATATATATATATATATATATATATATATATATATATATGCTAGTATTATAAATCTCTTGCACAACATACTTAATTTTGAGTTTTATTATAATACATAATACATAGTTCATTATATTAGACTTCATCTTCATTTCCAGTATTCTTTATAAATATTTGTAAACATTAATTAGAATTAGAATTAGAATTATTTTTTATCTAAGTAATTTTATTTTCTTATGGATGAAGTATATAAACAATTTAATGAAAAATATTGATGTTTATTAGAAAACTCTGAAATGAATATTATTATCAAACTTTTTAACAATCATTCAACAAATCCAAAAGTTAGAATGAGAAGATCTACTATCCCATAAACTATATTTAATCTCACAGACAGTTATACTATCTCATAAACTATCTTTAATCTTATAGACATAATATCGTGACTAATATATATCAATATGTTGAGATTTCTAACTAAAACTATGTATGATTTTTAAAATTGACAGTTTTAATCAGAAATCTCAACAGATTTATCATAGAATGTGAAAACTACATACCCTTAATATATACCATGTAACCAATTCTTTCTTACCTAAATAGGATACTAGACTTCCTTAGATTCTTTAGATTTGCATTCACTTTTTGTTGGCCTCCTATAATGTTTTAACAACTAAGCCTTTACAACTGTGATTCAAAGATTAGACATCTAACCTGAATAGCTATCTCAATCATCATGAAGGTGTATTTAAATTGTCAACCCAGGGATGTAAGCTGGAAATGGGTCAGCACTGTATGTGCACTAGGAGTCCAAAGTAGCCATAGTCATCCTACAGCTAAGAAAGACATAATACTAAAAATAAATTACTTGGAAGGAAATAACATAAATGTTGAACATCAACCAATAAATAGGCTAAACTAAAACGCATGACAGAAATGAAAATTTGAGTGAACAAACAAGAAACTACTCTGTCTGCAGGAATAGACACAATGGAATTCTAGTGGCTGTAGGAACAGTCAGTGCCAAATTCTTAACTAATAACTGAACAAAAAATAACAACTAAACTAAACTAAGCTAAAGAACGAAATAATCACCAAGTGGCCCCCCTTGGATAAGTATTCCCTAAAACTAAGATAGACTAAGATACATGAACTTATAACTTCATTTCATTTATTGGAAAACAAGAGTACAAATGAGCAACATGACTATATTACTAAAAATCTCAAGAGTGCGATCACATCAAATTAAACAATCTTCTATTTGCTATCCGAGAGCTTAGAAGGAACATCAGAGCCTTATTTATCCAACCACCTAGTAAGACGGTCAACTCCAACAAACACAGAGGATACCACATTAGGGAAAGTGCGAAAAAGAGTAGAGGCGGCTATGCATGCACAAAACTTGTCAGTCATGTTTGCCTTAACGCGAATCTAGCACAACAGTAACACCAAATGCATGCTCAACAAAATTTAAGACCATTACAAGGTGGTTACAATTTGATGTGCATGAGGAATCTCCAGCCGCTAAGAGTCTTCTCTTCATTAAATGACCACCGTGTTGACTGATATGGCTCACGACAAGCTGACAAAATCTTCTTGAATTGTAGGCCTCAAATTATCTACATGACAATGTTAGCATGCACAACAACTGCATACCCATAATCATCTTAAAGTGAAATTCATTAATCACATGAAAAATTAACACAGTCAATTCACATAGCATGTCAATATCATTTGAAAGTTATGAAAATAAGTTCATGTCCAAAGTCTATGGTTTCAAAGAAATATTATGAAAAGATCAACTCCCAGGTATCAAAGTCTCATGACAACTACAAGAAATAGACAACAACCCTATCAATTATTAAACCATAAACTAGACTCATCATTCCCTCCAACCTAATGTCTTGTTGGTCCTCCAACAGAGGAAGAATTGTGCTTTTGTTTGGTCAATGCCCCGAAGTTAGAAACTAAAAGCTATCCCACATTAGTTTCTACCGTATCTAAATTAGGATCCCAATAGAATACTTGTTGTTTCTCTATCCCTTTCCATCTCTGTCTTTTATCAGCAATGTCATACCTATAAAACCTATAGTTTGGCACTGACCACAATAGAATAGGTGGCTGAAAAATTAGTGGAAGCCAAAATTGCCCTTTTGTTCTTCCAAGCCGCATATACCTATCAACTCTTTTGAGTGCTACAAAATAGTCGAGGTTTGGAATGAGACTCTACTTGCTTGAAATCATCAGATAGGCTATTCCACCTCTGAGACAGGTATCCCATTATAGAGTCTCCTCCGGTTCTTGCCATCTCTTCATATTCTTTGTAAATTGCCTCTCTCTCAAGCAGGATCCTGCAACTATAGCTTGGCTGATATAGAATTCTATGCCAATTGTTAAAAATATCTCTTGGATGTCTAGATTCAACCCTAATGGGTAGGGGAATGCTGGATTCAACTTGCCTACCTATATTGCTTTCCCCAACTTACTTCATTTTGTATTCAGAGCATGAATGCCCTTAATATGACATCCCCAACATATAATAGTGGATTCCAATCATTGTTTTTGGTCACAACATAATTATGTAAATAAAATTTGCACAACAAATTTTTCATCTCAGGAGGAGCTCAATCCGAAAAGCATTGAAAAATTTAGTAGGGGTCTCAATGGAGGGGTTCAAACCTGAAACAATCTTTGCAAATTTGAAAGAAAGATGCTTCTCCTTTAAATACGGGGCATAGACCCTCAGAGGAGCTCTGGATTCTAGTATCTATGGTAGTAAAGTTGTCATGTCATCCACCTTCTTCTTCAAAACAACAATTTCTACATTCTTATCCTCAATCTCCTCATTTTTCTATTCAATTTCCTTCTTTAGCCTACATTTTTTTCTTTCCATTCTCCTTCCCTTTTTTGTATTTCTTTCCATAAATTTAGGATTACTGGGTTCATTGAAAAATCAGAGGGCCTATGTACTCCTACCATCATTTTACCTGGAATTTGTGCTTGCTCTTGGTAGAGTACTAGCTGTAGGGCTTTTGTTTGCCCAACCAATTATGGTTGTAGGGCTTCAAGTTCTTGTTCTTGCTCATGTTGCAGGAACTCTTGCTGCAGGAGCCCCTGATTTTCCTCACACACCCAGTTTTCAACTTGTTCTGCAATATTGGCAAGATCTACCAGCGTTAAATTTGTTGCTTCTTTGAACACATTCTTTTCTTCAACATTTACCTGCTCCATTGGAGCTTCTCTATCCTCCCATGGCGACTTCCCAGGTTTAGGGCTTCCCTTGGAAGATACCCCAACAACTAGCCCAGTTGAATTTGATTTTCTAGGAGGGTTTCTTCGTCTTTCCTTTGCTATAGGAAGAACAATGTCAACCTTTCATTTCCTGGAGCTTGGCACTTCTTTTTCTACCATTTTCTTTTTAGCTTTTCCTTCCTTTAGTTCCGCGTTCCTCTTATGTGCCCTAGTTTTCATTAAGGTGCCAAGAGGAACATCATCATCAGAGTCAGGAGAGGAACTCTCTTTATCAAAATGCTCTGCCTCAGAAGAACTAATCTCAATAGTTTGTGTGGCTGCAGGAGGGTTTCCACTAGGGCTTGCATCAGAAGTCAAGGCACCAGAAGTGGTCCCAACATTGCTCCTTCTCCTCCCAACCCTACGAGGTTGAGGCAAAACCCTAGGTTGCAAATGATCTAGTCGAATTTGATCAATACTCAAAAATTCTTCCCAAGAAATATCAGACACATCATGCAGAGATTTTTCAACTAATAATTTAATCAGACAATGGTGGGAAATGAAATTTTCCCTACCTTTCTGGGTCTTTATTGCCATGATCGAAAGAATATGGAATAGAATGTTGGGCACATTCATTCTCCTTCTGTGCCTCATGTGGTTCAGGAGATTAAAATTCAGAAATGTAAATTCGACTAGCGAACCTCGTTGGTAATATACTTGACAACATAGATTACAACCTGCTACCATAGCTTGGGCAGAGAAGTCCTCTTTGCTCCTTGTTTGTCTATACTTAACAGAGGGTCATTAGGTTCTATAAATTTAGCCTTAGCTGACTTGGCATCCCTAGTGGCAGGGTAATTTTTGCCGTCGGCAGGTAACCCAGTAACTTCTGCAATTATTTCCTCCATAGCTGTGACTTCCAGCCCTTTCACCGTGGCCTTTCCTTCAGATAATGTCTGAGCGAATTCCAATGCAATATCTCCGTCAAAACTATTCAGTTTTAAGAAATAGTCTAGCCATCCATAGTTTCTAAACTCAGCCAGGCAAGGCACATCCTGTAGTTGTACATCGTGAACCATGGGTTCATTTCTGATTAACCCACCTCCCATTGTCTGCAATCAAACAGTTACTCTGCAAAGTTTTTTCTTCCTGTAATTCTCATCTGAAAATCAAACTTCTTCTTCCTACAATGCTGTCAAATTTCCAATGCTTGTGTCATTTGAATTTTACCTTTTGGCTTAAGATTATGACTGGAGAAATTAAAGCAATGAAGGAGTAATAAATTTAGGCCATGTTTAAGGAAAATGGCAGCAGTGGATTGTCATTTCACACATACGAGCTGTCATCTCACTCAGAATTTGAATTGGCTCAATAACTTAAATTTTGCTGACGTGAACCAGTATAGACAAACATGCAAACATGACATTGACACATCCCCCCCAACCTAAATTGGCACATGTGTCCTCACATGTGAGGTGGAATGTTGATTTGATAAGGGTAGGGAATAATTACATGCTATGGCGAACGTTCCATATTAATTCACAACAATTAAATAAATGAACTAAAAGACAATTAAGATGTAACAATTGATGCACACGTACCTGAATTCATGGAAGATTTATTGCAAATATTATGGAGAAAGTACCAATCACTTTTTTAGAAATTAGTTGAGTAATTAATGAAAGCGAAGCAGAATGAGGTGGAGTGGAATGAAGTGAAGTGAAATGATGGCAACGAGGTGGAAGAGAGAGAAAGGTGGAATGAATGGGAAGATGGGTGAAGAAGTGGACCCCCACAAGGTGGGAATTTTTATTATGAGAAGTTACATACCTTAATTAGTAGGAAGAGGGGACACTAGGTCCACTTCCTTTGGCTATAGGAAGTTCGGGTGCTGCATGCTGAGTGAATTACTGCAGAAACTCTTCCTTGGAAGTTGGCTTGTGATACAATCTTAGGCGATGACCATTCACCAGCATCTTAAACTTGACAGGGTCAATGGTAGTAAGCTAAACAACTCCATTTGAAAATACTTCAGCCACCTCATATGGTTCAAGCCATCTTGTTTGTAATTTTCCTGCATTATCCTGATATCTTGAGTCATAGAGCAATGCCCAATCTCTAGGCTGAAATTTCTTATCCTTGACAAATTTATCATGCCACTTTATTTTTCGAGTCTGCACTACCTCCGTGTGATGAAAATATTCCTTCTTCATCCCATCTAAAGCATTCGGCTGTGTGATTATCTCTTTGTACTTCAAAAATATCCATGCCCAATTCTATTGCAGTCTTAAGAGTCTTATTCTCAAATTCAATGGGCATCATGGTTGTATTTCCATATAACAAATCCAATGGAGTGAATATTGTAGTTGTTTTTCAGGTGGTTCTGTAGGCCCAAATAGCTTCTGGTAGCCTGCTTGCCCAATACTTTTTATGGATAGCCACTGTTTTGGTTAGAATGGCTTCAATTTCTTTGTTAGTCACCTCAACTTGGCCATTGGCCTGGGGGTGATAAGGAGTATACTTCCTGTGCCTAATATTGTACTCATTGAATAGTGTTGTAACAAGGGTTGAAGTGAATTGAGTCCCTTGATTAGTCACTATCTCTCTTGGAACCCCATACCATGTGAAAATTTCCTCTAACAAAAATTCTACAACCTTGTTATCTCTTGCATGCTTCATGGCCTTAACTGCTACCCATTTAGTTACATAATTAGTGCATACCAAAATATAGGATTTACCTTTTGAGGGAGGATTAATGGGCCCTACAAAATCCAGTCCCACTTCTCAAATGGTGTGATTACTACCTGGGGCAAAGTGGCATCTCATTAGATTTGGTTGGCCAGCCAGTCCTTTAGCATCTGTCACACTTCCTTGTATATCTCCCTGCATCCTTGTGGAGTGTTGGCCAATAATATCCCATGTTCAAAATAGTCATTGTTGTCCTCTTTGCTGCAAAATGTCCTCCATAGGGTTCATTGTGACATGCATGCAAAATATCAAACATCTCATCTTCTCTCACACATCTCCTCATGACTTGGTCAGGTCCAGTGTAGAACAAACATCCAACAATCCATGAGAAAGGAAAATATTTTTCAATGAGCACTCTCCTCTCTTTTGGAGAGAAGTGAGGAGGGACTCTCCATGTGACCAAAAAATTAGCTATGTCAACATATCAGGGTGTCTACACACTGATGGAAAATAAGTGCTCATCAAGGTAATAATCATCTATGACTTGATTGTCCCCTGATGTGGTCAACCTTGAAAGAAAATCGGCAACAACATTAGCCTTCCCTAGTTTATCCACAATGGTTATGTCAAACTTCTGCATCATCAATAACCATCTGGCTAGCATTCTTGAAATCAGAGGTTTATTCATGAGATATCTAATGGCTGCATGATCGGTGTGCACAAAGATTTGGTAGCCTGTTATGTAATTTATGAATTTGTTTTTAAAGCATAGATTACTGTTAACATTTCTTTTTGTCAATGTATATATAGTTGATTTCATCTCCTTGTAGATTGTTGTTGACAAAGTAAATGACATTTTCAGTAGCTCCTTCTTTCTATCCTAGGATTGCTCCTATAGCATAGTCTGATGCATCTGTATGGATGTGAAAGGGAAACTCCCAATTAGGTCCCTTGAGCACAGGAGCATGAGTTAAAGTTGCTTTCAAGTCAGAAAATGCCTTGTCACAGTTTGTTTCCATTGGAACTCAACATATTTAGTTAAGAGATTATATAATGGTGCTGCCATTTTGCTCAAGTCTTTGATGAACCGCCTGCAATAACCTGCATGTCCTAAGAAACTCCTAACATCTTTTTTTTTTGCAGGAATAGTCAGATTGGTAATCACCTCAATCTTTGCAGGATATACTTGAATTCCTTTGTCTGAGATGTAGTGGCCAAGAACTACACCTTCCTACATCATCATGAAGCACTTCTCACTATTTAAAGATAGATTGTGGTCTTCACATATTTGTAGGACTCTCTTAAGATTTTCCAATGCTTCATTGAAATTAGCACCATAAGTAGCAAAATCATCCATATAAATTTCCATGCAATCATGAGTGATGTCTGAAAATATGCTAATGACTGCCCTCTGAAAAGTTGTAGGTGAATTGCGTAAGCCAAAGGGAAGTAATGAATAGGCATAGGTTCCCCAAGGAAAGGTAAAGGTAGTCTTCTCCTGGTGCTCTAGTGCAATTTGGATCTGGTTGTAGCCATTGAATCCATCAAGAAAAGAAAAGTATTGCTTTCCTGCAAGTGAGTCTAGAACTTGATCTATGAACGACAAGGGAAAATGGTCCTTTTTGGTGGCAAAGTTAAGTTCCTTGTAATCAATACAAACTCGCCACTTCCCTCCCTTTTTGGGCAGAATCCCCAATGGGGACACCCATTGGCTATCTGAAATGGGGTAGATAAATCCCGCATCTAGCAATTTTTGCAGTTCCCCCTTTACTATTTCTCTCAATTCAAAGTTAATTCTTTTTTGTGCCTGCCTCACTGGTGTACAATCATCTCTTGTGTATATCCTATGAGTGTAAAGCTTAGGATCTAATTCCTTTATATCATGATAGTCCCATGTAAATGCATTTTGGTGGGCCTTTAGTAAGTTTTCCAATGACAACTGCCGTTCTTCACTCAATTTACTGTTTATACTCAAATGTTTCCCTTCTGACACTTGCACTTGTGTAGTTAACTCTACTATAGCTGTTGTATAGGAGTGAATTTGCACCCCTTACACAAATTCCCCTTTTACCCTTCCTCACTTTAGAAAACCAAATTCGGAGGCTTAATTCTACATAAGCCCGCTGTCCACATCACACTCAGCGCCTATTTTGTGTGTTGGTGGAGGCGTTTTTGTCTTGGACGCTTGCGCGACACGTAGACGTCCATGTAGTACGCTTACGTCCCTGAAAAATTCTCATGTCTAGAGCCTACAGAGGTGTTACCATTCCCATCGGGAGTCGACTTGTAATGCTCTCTTTGGCCGACTGACGCAAATATGGCCGTTTTCTTCCCTCTTTCCTTCATATTCACTATAATTCATTCCTTCCATTTTCATATTTGGACCTCTCCATCCTTTCTAGCTATCTCTTCACTCTCTAGCTCTTCACAAGCTCCAAGCAACTTCTTCACAAACACTTTACACTTCATAGCGGCAACATCAACACTCCATCACTTCAGTAAAGCAAGTGTGGAACAAACACCATTGCAACAGAGGCTTGAGTTCCTCTCATTTTCTCCCCACTAGCCTTGAGCACTTTGGGCGAAGGTGGTAAGATTTAAATTCTCTCCTCTATTACTTGGTTGAGTAGCATAACACTGTTTTGTAGTGATTTTGTGTTTACTTCATTTCCTACATTTCTCTCTATCTATAAAGCTGTCCGTGGAGGTGGGAACACCAAAATGGGGGTTTGACTGAGGAAAACCCCTATATAGCCCCAACACTTTCTCTCTCCCTTGTGTGCAGGTATTGAAGACGTTCACGACCTAGAGGCTTCATCACTCACATGATTGTAACCATTTCCCTTCCCTTATTCTCCTTATCTTTATCACTTCTATTTCAGTCTATTTCAACTTTATCACATTATGTCACTTTATCGCATTCCAAAAGTTCTTAGCAATCAGAGTAGAAGCATTCACCTTGCCGTTTTCTATGACATTCTTGCTCTCTAGTCCGTATGAGATGCCAACGCACTTCTGGGACACCAGTGCGCCGCATTGTCATCCACGTTCTGCGTTGACGTCCTTTGGTCAAGAGCTTGTCGGTTTGTCTAGAGAATCTTTGTGTCTTGCTCTTTTTGGTTCTAGAACTCTCGCCGATGTCCTTTGAGGTAGTTTAGGGAAATTTTCCCCGTGAGGCTCTCTGATTGAAGAGAAATCATGAGTAGCGAATCCCCCTTCTCTATATTTTGGTGAACCTGACGTGAAGAACAATGTTCTTCGAGAAACTAGGAATTTATTGACCCCTACTTGGCGGGGTCATACCTTTTGACTCGGTGCTCGGATTTCAGAACCGTTTGCACTCTTGGAAAGGTCTCCTAGAGAACTAGTTCTATTCCTAAAATACTAGTGCCTTCGACAATTGAATTTTAAGGACCGATGCAAGTTCCAACCTCAAATTCTGCCTCGAAGACCTCCGAAAATGCAAATCACTAGAATATAGAAAATACCGAAAAATCCATAATGGATTTAATATCTTCTTTTATTAGTTTTGTATCTAGTTTTGTTCAAAATTTTAATGATATTCCATTTCATGCATGTGATTCTGACTTGGATTTACACATGTCACTCGATATCTTTGATCCTTCTCATGAGATTCCTCTTGCTTCAGAGGATATCTTACTGCAAGAAGATGCAATCATTGATACCTTTCTTAATATTACTCTACCTTCTATTCATTCTGACACACTCTCTTCTAGAGATGATGCATTTGTGAATGATGAATCTACCCTTCATCCCAATGCACTCTCTTCTAGAGATGACGCATTGGTGCTCGATGAATCTCCTACTCATTCTGATACACTCTCTTCCAGGGATGTTGCATTTGTGAGTGATGAATTCCTTATCTATTATAATGCACTATCCTCTAGAGATGATGCATTAGTGCATGACAGCTCTCCTTCCACATTTGATCCTATTTGGATCGATGTTGAGAATATTTCTTCGAATAATTACTCTACTTGTTGTGATGATTCTGTAAATGTAATCTATGTCTCTGCTGCCCCTCAAAGGCCTAAGAGATTGGTCATTTATGTGACTCCAGCTAGTCCTTCTCCTAAAAGGGTTTGTTCTATTGATGGTGTCCCATTTGATAGTAACTCTCCTAATCTTTCTAAGGCTCCCTCTTATAGAGCGGTAGCCCGTGCCTATGATACTAGAATGAATAAACAACTAAACCTTCTTCAAACACTTGAACCTACCACTAAAGCACCTAGTGATTACGATCTTGATGAACAACACTGATTTACTTCGGCTAAGATCTCACTGTGGGATTTGCTTTAGTCTACTCTGGTTTATCAAGGTATGCTTTAGGAATCCTCACAAAATATCATCTTGCCTTCTTCTGCTAGGCCGACATATGCTGATGCGTTGATAGATTATATCCATGCGGATTCATCGAATATTATGTTCTATCTACATGAAATCCCACCTTCAGAAGTACAGAAGCAAGCAGATCCTCTAATGATTGTATTTAATATTAATAAGATTGGTATTAGATGTACTCTCATTGACACCGGTTCAATGCTCAATGTATGTAGCATTGATCTATTGCCTAAGATTAATATTGACCCATATTCTCTTAATACTTCTTCTATTGACATTCATGGGTTCGATAATGTTGGTCGACAAGCCCTAGGCATGATAGTCTTGCCTTTGAGGTTGGGACCCATTATTGTACCTACCCTTGTATATGTTATGTCAGAGAAGTTACCTTATAACCTTCTTCTTGGTAGACCATGGATTCATGCTATGGGTGCAGTCCTATCTACCTTGCACAAATCTATTAAATTTATTTGTAATAATCGAGTAGTCATAGCTAAAGCTGACCTTGATGCTATGCACTTATGTGAGATGGAACCTACTGGTCAGGTTTTAGTTGTGCCTACTCTTATTCCTTTAGTATCTTCCAATGTGTCAATGTTTACTCCAGCAATACCTACTACAAAGGATACTCTTGAGATAGATGTCCCTGAAGAAGATCCTTCTGAAGCAAAGTCTTCTCCTTCTACCTCTTCTCAAAGGAATGCATTTCTTGGTGATGATTGGGGTCCTTCATAATTTATAAGTTCATTCAAAAATATAAAGTCGACCCAATCCGATTAGACCTTTCGATAACATCATTCACACCCGCTATCAAAGATGGTTATTCCTCTGTATCGCGAGATCATGTGAATGTGAACTGTAATGTTCTTAGTATTGATCCTCCTTTTGAGAAATATGATTACGCTTCTGCTAAGGAGGATAATGATGATGATCTCGTAGAAGAGTGTGTTCCCCCTTACTAGAATAATGATCTCTATGAGGATCCCCCCTCTTCTCGTGATTTGCAAACATGTTATGGCCCCGACTTTAAGCTCATCTCTAAGTATGGCTATGAGCGTAAAGGTTGTGGGTGTAATGAACAAGGCATACAGGTCCCTATAAAATTTGTGCCTCGTAAGCGTAACTTGGGGCTTGGTTGCTCGAATAAACAATCTGAACAGAAACTACTGTTGAATGTTGACGCGATGTCCACTCAACCTATTTCTCATGGATTGGTCTATCCTCCTTTATCTTCTATATTCATATCTTCTTCTTGTGAGAAGTCAAACTTTTCTTTGCAAGAGAAAGGGTTGCTTCCTGCTCCTCATCCTTTGTTTGAGCAAGAGCATATTTTTTTGTGGCTTCTTAAAGCCCACTTAATTACTCTTCCTCCTCCTACACGCAAGAAATATCATAAGAATGATAAAGCGAAACATTCTTTTTGTGCATACCATCGAGTGCCTGGCCATTTCACTATTGAATGTAAGGTCTTGAAAGACAAAATACAGCTTTGTGATTTAGGTTCCTGCTAATGCACCTGCCTTTTCTTCGCATGAGAAGTGATATCAAGGTTTACCTCTATCCTGTTCTAAGTATCTTGCATGGTTCTTCTCCCCTGTATGCTAGGGGTAGTGATAACTTGTTCTGGAGATGTGTGTCCTTCTTAAGGACCCCCTCTCTCTCTATATCTTTCAAATGTAGCATCCCTTGAGTGGACCTTCTTCCTTTTGAAGGGTTCCCAAGGGAGCCCTTTGAAATATTTTCTCTCAAATAATTCTATGATGTCTAGCTCGGGGGAAACCTGACTAGACCGGTTTCACATCCTCACGTCTAGCTTGGGGGTAGCCTAACTAGACCGACTTTACTTCTTCATGTCTAGTCTGGGGGAAACCTGACTAGACCTACTTTACATCCTTTTGTCTAGCTTGGGGGCAGCCCAACTAGACTTTACTTTTCAAACAATGCGTCCCTTGAGTGGACCCTCCTTCCTTTTGAAGGGTTCCCAAGGGACCCCTTTGAAAGTCTTACAACTTAGCAATGGTTTGCGTGACTGTCTGTTCACTGGCCTACGTGGTTGCTTCCTAACATGTTCTATTTGTGGGTAAACATGTCGCCATCTCTGAATCTATGGAATCCCCTTTTCTCGATCTCCTTCATGTGAGAGTTCTTGGAGGATACCTTCCTTGTAGGTCTGTGGGTTTGTAAGGCACTTTCTTGGTTTCCTTCATGTGAGAGTTCTTGGAGGATACCTTCCTTGTAGGTCTATGGGTCTGTGAGGCACTTTCTTGGTTTCCTTCATATGAGAGTTCTTGGAGGATACCTTCCTTGCAAGTCTGTAGGTTTATGAGGTGCTTTCCTGGTTTCCTTCATGAGAGAGCTCTTGGAGGATACCTTCTTTGCAGGTCTGCAGGCCTGTAAGGTGCTTTCTTTCTTCAGCTTTATAGTTCTTTAGAGCTATGAAGTCCTTTGCTTGTCCTACACTCTTAGGTTTTCCAGATCATGTTCTTCTTCCTTGACGGTTTAAGTATACATTTCTAACCTATGTCTTCTTCGATCTTCTTTATCGAAGCACTCATTAGTACTCGTGCTTGCTAAAGTGGGGGGAAAATGTATAGGATCAAATTTGCACCCCTTATGCAAATTCCCCTTTTACCCTTCCTCACTTTAGAAAACCAAATTTAGAGTCTTAATTCCACATAAGCCCGCTATCCACATCACACTTGGTGCCTATTTTGCGTGTCGGTGGAAGCATTTTTGTCTAGGACGCCCATGTTGCGTGTAGACGTCTGTACGACATGCTTACGTCCCTGATAGATTCTCGCATCTGGAGCCTACAGAGGCATTACCATTCCCATTGGGAGTCAACTTGTAACACCCTCTTTGGCCGATCGACCCAAATATGGCCTTTTTCTTCCCTCTTTCCTTCATATTCACTATTCATTCCTTCCATTTTCATATTTGGACCTCTCCATCCTTTCTAGCTATCTCTTCACTCTCTAGCTCTTCACAAGCTCCAAGCAACTTCTTCACAAACACTTTACACTTCATAGCAGCAACATCAACACTCCATCACTTCAGTAAAGCAAGTGTGGAACAAACACCATTGCAACAGAGGCTTGAGTTCCTCTCATTTTCTCCCCACTAGCCTTGAGCACTTTGGGCGAAGGTGGTAAGATTTAAATTCTCTCCTCTATTACTTGGTTGAGTAGCATAACACTATTTTGTAGTGATTTTGTGTTTACTTCATTTCCTACATTTCTCTCTATCTATAAAGTTGTCCGTGGAGGTGGGAACACCAAAATGGGGGTTTGACTGAGGAAAACCCCTATACAGCCCCAACACTTTCTCTCTCCCTTGTGTGCAGGTATTGAAGATGTTCACAAGCTAGAGGCTTCATCACTCGCACGATTGTAAGCGTTTCCCTTCCCTTCTTCTCCTTATCTTTATCACTTCTATTTCAATCTATTTCAGTTTATCACATTCTGTCACTTTATCGCATTCCAAAAGTTCTCAACAATCAGAGTAGAAGCATTCACCTTGCCCTTTTTTGTGACATTCTCGCTCTCTGGTCCACATGAGACACCAATGTGCCATGCTATCGTCTATGTTCTGCGCTGCCATCCTTTGGCCAAGAGCTTGTCGATTTGTCCAAAGAATCTTTGTGACCTACTCTTTCTGGTTCTAGAACTCTCACCACTTTCCTTTGAGGTATTTTAGGGCAGTTCACCCTGTGAGGCTCTCTAATTGAAGAGAACTCATGAGTAGAAAATCCCCCTTCTCTACAATTGTGTCACTAATGCTTGGTAATTTGAGTTCATGTGGCAGTAATGCATGAAACATACCTTTAGTTGTAGGAAAATCAAATGCAGGAAAAGCATCTGCAGGACAAGCGACTGCAGGAAGAGCAACTACAGGAAGAGAAGGTAGGAGTGTTTTCACTGTATCAACATAATCAGATAGATGAGAGGGTGATGCTTCTTCTACCTCATAATATTTCTGAATTATGTTAGACAATACTTCATCTTCATCTTGAAGTTGTAGGAAAGGACTTCTGCTGAACATCATAAGTTGTGCCACTGAATTAAGTTCATCAGCCTCTTCACCAACATGTGGCCATATTGGATTATCCTTATCATGGGATGGCTGAGCGGGAGGGTAGAGAACAAGATTTTTGGTGCTCTTTCCATTAGAAATGGTCATGTCTCTTGTTCGACATCCAATATAAGCATTTGCTATTGCTAACCATGGTCTTCCAAGAATAATGGGGTACCCACCTTGTGTGGCTTTAGGAGAAAGAATCATAAAATCTTATGTGTACTCCCAAGAGTCTAGAGTTATTACTAGATCTTCCACTATACCATCAGTCTTAACAAAAGAACTATCAACAAGCTGCAGGACAGTAGGAGTAGGTCTCATGCTTACAATATTTAGTTGCTGCAGGATGTCCTTAGTCATCACATTTATTGTTGCTCCCAAATCAATTAGAGCATTCTTTATCTGCATCCCATTTATAGCAACTCCTACCATAGGACTCCCTAGGTCATTATACTTGGGAATAGTTACTTTCCTAAGCATGATGTCAGCAAGTTATCCCACCACATGAACTATAGTGGGGTCTTTCTTCTTCTTGCTTGGCTTCTTAAGGCATGCTTCCTTGATTGCTTTTCCATATATGGGAACATCTTTTATGGCCTAAAATAAAGGTATTTGGACACATATATACTTCAATTGATCTAAGATGGTCAAAATTTGTGTCCTTTTCTTCTTTTTGTTTCACAGTTTCCAACCTCTGAGGAAATGATGGTTCTGGCTCAGTCTGCTTGACTGGAACGAGTTCAAGATTTTTAGGTGCACATGGTTGAATGGGGACATTCAGAGGCTCCTCCTCTTCCACAGGAAGCTCAGTGATAATAGGCATGGAAGGGGCTGGAAAATTAGTTCTTGAACGCAAACGGATGTTACTTACACTCACAACATATGTAGGGAATTGATTTGGATCAGTAGAGTATATTGACTACTGTTGTGGTTTATTATTTGGGTTAGGTGTGGGCTGGGCTGGTAGCTAAGTAGATATAGGTGCATTTGAACTTGAATTAGCAGGAGGAGGCATTATAGTAGGTTTATGGGGCTGAGAAGATGGCTACATGTAATTGGTTAACTGGTTTGGCCATTGCTGTCCTCCCCTCCATTAGGATCTTTGCTACCAGTTTCCTGGAGGTGGCTTCCAATTTCCTTGAAACTACTACCAATTCCCCTGAGGTTGTTGCCACTGGGGTGGAGATTTTTGGTGATTGGGCCAAGCATGTGGAGGGTTACTCCAAGGCTATGGTGGATATCCTCCATAATTAGATGGATATCGGGGTTGCCATTGATTACCGGATGAATAAGAATTGAAATATGGCCTAGTAGAAGATAGTGGATCTAGTGGCATACCCTGTCTTGGAGCCCATGACATCCTTTGTGAAACATAGTAGACTTGATCATCTTCATCCTGGATTGGCTTGAACTCGGGTGCCATCTACTTGCTGCCAACATTAGCTATCATCTTGTATTTGAAGTCCTTCTTTTGTCTACAATGAGGGCAATATTCAACCAACATTGCCCTTTCATCCTCTTTTCTTTGTTTTGCCTAAAGTGAATCTAGCTGAGTAGCCAAATTGTTTATGATGTATTTCTTGAAGTCTACCAGTAAGTGAGTAATCTCCATCCTTGAAACTCCACTGGTGGATGAATTACCCATAGAAGATTGGTAAGCTCTCCCCTTCTTTGAAGCTACCCTAGAATAATTTTGACATATCTTCTTGATATCCTCCCAAGGAACTTGGGTGATATCTCCTCCTCCCATCAAGTCCAAAGCATTTGTGCAGCTATCATTAATTCCTCTCAAGAAAATTAGCTTATGTGATTCTTCATTGAGTGTATGGTGTGGATATTTCTGTAGGCAAAACAAAAACCTTGAAATGCAATCTTCCAAGCTCTCATCCTCCTTTTGCTGCATTCTAAAAATGTCATCTCCTATCATGTCACTGCCTCTGCAATATTCTTTGTATTTATCAAGGAACTTTGTCTTCATGATTTCCCAAGTCTCCATAGTATCTCTGCCTAGGCTCATGAACCATCTTAATGCAACTTCTTTCAAAGTGGTAGGGAATAGCTTAAGCCTATGGGCATCCGTGGTATAGTCATAACTTTTGTAGAGTATATCAAACTCAAACAAGAATGTATCAGGATTTTCTATGACAAGTCCATAGAACTAAGGAAGGACTGAAGTGGGGATATTCTTGAGGTTGTCTACTTCATTTTGATGAGCAACGGGGAAAGGAAAAACTAGTTAGTTAGGTCAGTTAGGTCCATTTCCATTTACATCCCCCATGTCTGCTTGATGAAGTTCCAAAGAAAAAGGGTCTTCAAACATATTTTGATCTTCAGAGGAAACTTCAGAATTGGTCAGATCTGGAAATGTATCAGCAAAGAGGTGTGGCTCTTCTTCTTCTTTGTTTCTTGGCAGGTTTTGATACTCAACTAGTTGGAATAGATCAGGATTATTAGGAAGGAATCTCCCACGAGCATCTCTTCTTCTTTCTTTATGCATACAGTATCAATTCACTATCAACCAACTCATACAAATAATTGATAAAAGAATAGGGGGTCATAACTCTTCTAAACGAGGGGTATACTAAGAAAAAACTTCCAGAAACACTACAAGAAGGAAAACTATCAATGACTCCCAAGAACTTCCTAGTTTGACACCATCCCCGATAACGGTGCCAAAAAATGTTGGCCTCCTATAATGTTTTAACTACTAAGCCTTTACAATTGTGATTTAGAGATTAGACATCTAACCTGAATAGCTATCTCAATCATCATGAAGGTGCATTTAAATTTTCAACCCACGGATGTAAACTTGAAATGGGTCAACACTGTATGTGCACTAGGAATCCAAAGTAGCCATATTCATCCTACAACTAAGAAAGACATAATACTAAAAGTAAATTGCTTGGAAGGAAATAAAATAAATGTTGAACATCAACCAATAACTAGGATAAACTGAAATGCATGACATAAATGAAAATCTAAATGAACAAATAGGAAACAACTCTGTCTGCTTTGGCTGCAAGAACAGTCACATAATGGAATTCTTGTGGCTGTAGGAACATTCAATGCCAAATTCTTAACTAATAACTAAACATAAAATAACAACTAAACTAAACTAAGCTAAAGGATGGAATTCTCACCAAGTGGCCCCCCTTGGATAAGTATTCCCTAAAACTAAGATACACAAACTTATAACTTCATTTCATTTATTGGAAAACAAGAGTACAAATAAGCAACATGATTGTATTACTGAAAAGCTCAAGAGTGCGATCACATCAAATTAAAAAATCTTCTATCTACTATCCGAGAGCTCAGAAGGAATATCAAAGCCTTATTTATCTAACCACCTAGCAAGACGGTCAACTCCAGGAAACATGAAGGACACCACACTAGGGAAAGCGCGAAAAAGAGGAGGCAACTACACATGCACAAAACCTGCCAGGCATGATTGCCTTAACATGAATCTGGCACAACAGTAATGCCAGTGCATGCTCAACAACATTTAAGACCATTACAAGGTGGTTACAATCCAATGTACATGAGGAATCTCCAGCCGCCAAGAGTCTTATCTTCATTAAATGACCATCGTGTTGACCGATATGGCTCACGACCAGTGGGCAAAATCTTCTTGAATTGCAAGCCTCAAATTATCTGAATGACAACGTTAGCACACACAACAACTGCATACCCATAATCATCTTAAAGCGACATTCATTAATCACATGCAAAATTAACACAGTCAGTTCACATAGCATGTCAATATCATTTGAAAGTTATGAAAATAAGTTCATGTCCAAAGTCTATGGTTTCAAAGAAATATTACAAAAAATATCAACTCCCAAGTATCAAAGTCTCATGACAACTACAGGAAATAGACAATAACCCTATCAATAATTAAACCATAAACTAGACTCATCACTTTCTAAGACTCGAGCAGAGAACAATCCTTGTCAGAACTCTTTTTATTCTATTCTCCATTGTGTTTTTGTAACTACTGTAATAGTTACCCTGTGTGTCATGCTTTGGTTGTATTTTTTTATGAGTCTGCAAGTTCCTTTTGCAATTTAATACTACACTCTTTGTAATATGCATTATTATCAATACCAAAAAAACTACTGTTATTTGTAACGACAGTGACTTTATTATGCTTGCTCATTTTTGTCAGTTGTCAGATTACAATAGACTTTTTGTTTCTGCTATTTTTCATTTCTGGTTAACTCATATGTCTATTTTTAAATTTTTGGATTGTGATTCTCCTCTATTTTCTGCAGTGTGATCATTTTTCTTTTTCTTTTTGAATTTTTATATGATTTCAATGATGTGATTATTTTATTTTTTATTTTTAAATTTTGTATGTTTTTTAGAAGTAATTCTATTATATTTATTTGTGTGAATTAATGTATCTTATTTTTATATAATATAATATAGAAAGTGCACTCATTATAAAAAATATGTAAATCTTTAAATTTGATGTTTCTCATTTGAATTATAGTCATCATTTTAATACATAATAAAATTGCTTGAAATCATATGAAGAGTTGAATTGGATAAGTTTTGTAAGCTTTATAATTTTAGTTACTAACATACATCGAAGAAGAAAATAAACCATGGAACTTTTATATTTTTGAGGCAAAAAATACTTTGCACTATCTTTTTCATTTAGCATTTATTCTTAGATTTTGTTGTTTTAATAAATAATGTAATGACTGACTTTGATTATTTGACAAGCAAATTATCTACAATTCCACATTTCATTTCACACTTAACCGTTTCCAAACCCAAACACCCTTGGTCCACCTTAGTTCTTGTCACATGGTCTATAAGGACACCATTGCGCCTTCAAGTGTCCTTTGGACAATACTACATGAGTTAGCATCCATATTGGTGAAAAGTCAAAAATTCCAATTCCAACACTTTTCTCTTTATTTTGAACACCCACACCTTCTTAAGTCCAAATGGTAAGAAATGTTTGTTAATATTGATTTATAAAAGAGAAAAAGGTTATTAAAAAGATATAAACAATACACAAGAAGAAATCAACAATGAAACAAATATTGCACCTTTAACCTATAATGTACATGGGGATATATGTAGCCAAATTGTGGCTAGCATAAGATTTAATTAAGATATATGATCATTTATATAGTATTATATAGGTAGTTAGGTCAGCCTAGGAGGAATCCATGACATAAGTATGGTATATATAGGTAGTAATGGTTAGTTTCTTGTGATTATATTATGAATTTTGTTTATTTAAGATTTTTAGAGGTTTTTTGTAACGTCCCAAGCCAAAACAATGATGCAAATCTAATACTTAACCTTTCACAAACACTTATTAGCTAAATAACAACACTATCAACCTTATTATTTAATCAAATCTTGGACAAATAAGATTTAAATTATTGTTTATACATCAACAATTTTTTTACACTCTAATCAACAATGGCAACATAATACCTAATCTTCTTATTATAATGGACAACAAATATAGATATAATTCCCACTCTCTTTCCTATTACAATAATGATTGTATTAATTACATTAAAATGATTTTCAATAGAAGTAATTCATACTAACAACAATGACAAGTTAGATCAATATATTGTAGTTGGAGGTTGCATCAAATGAAGCTCATATGCGAACTCTATATGAGATCACCCTCTTAAACAACCAAGATTTTCATCTTAGTATTCCCACACTCAAAAATAAGCGATCGAAATATATATTGAAAGGAACTTAATTAAGTGTAGATGATGCCCCCTAAATAAACACATTCACCTTTTGTATTTTTCACAATAATAATGGATTGACCATAATATAAAGCTATAACTCCAAGTTTGAAAAAAGATTATGGAAAGAAAAAAATCATGCACTTTTAAAATTGATGGCACTAAAATTGACCATTAATGACTTTAAAACACATTCTAGGGCATTGCGAAGATAATGGAAACAAAGGTAGAAATATTGAGGATGAGGGATCAAAGATACCACAAGAATCATATCAAAGGTCAGGGTATTAGGGTTTGAGCAATGAGTGTGCTAGTATTTAGACAAGTCCAAAAGTTTGACAAATACAAAGGAAGAGTGAGGGAAGAATGGAAGGTATGACAAAATGAAGAATTTTGAAAGTCTAATGGAAAGCAAGGAAATTTTGGATTTGGACAAGAAAGCATACCTGAATAGGGAATTTTGAAACTTTAATGACTGAAAAAAACTTAGAATATTGAGCATGTCTTCAAACTTAAAGACTTTGGGGACCTTATATAGAAATTAGGGAAAGAATGGGAAGAACACACACTCAGAATGGGACTAGGGGAGATGCGAAAAATGGGAAATGGGTAAATTTGGTCCATAACATAGGTTATTAAAAAAAAAATGCAATAAATATGCCCCACTCAAAATTGCTTTCCCTCAAGCAATACAAATTTTCATGTTTTAGAACTCCTACTTTTTCCCAAACAACACCCTTTGTAGGTAGGTTCTTTGAACTAGATGATTTGTGATGGTTCCACATCCTAAATTTGTTATTCTTGTGATGATGATGGCATCCATTTCCCTTACAAGAAACACTCTACAACCTATGAACACTAGGTCAATGTAGGATGGTGCATCATAAAGACACATTAACATACATGAAATATTCCAAGGGGTGGATGTTGGGGCATTTTACACCAATACTCTCCCATGTACAACCATTTAACTCGTGTTGACTTATGTTTTGATTCATATTCCCTCAAGTATCCTCCAACCCTCTTATACACTTTTTTGGCTCAAAATTTTATAGTTGATAACCTATTATAGGAGTGATGTTTCCAGCACACCTACCAAATGAAATAATGCCTACCAACAATTGCTAGAAGATATGCCACCTCTATTTTAAACAATTATTTTAGGAAACCCCTATAATTTATTTATCTCATCCACAACATAAATGTAATATTTACCATACAACTTGAGGAGACTCCAAATAGAATCCATGAATACTCTTTGCCAAAATTGATGGGAAATAAGTGAAGGTGGCAATAGGTTTGGAGGAAGGACACATTCTTCATTTGGACAATGAGTAGTGTACTTGTTGATTTGTGTGACAAGTCACTCCTTGAAGAACTTTTGTATGAAGTTCTCTCCATTTTCATACAATTTGTGAAAAATTTGGAGTGCCTTAACATGGGTATATCATGGGGTGCTTTCAAAATATTTTATTTCATTCATAACTACATACAATATTTTTTTTGTCTTCATACCCTATGATATCATTTTCTCTCACCCGATGATCATCCTTCTCATTTCCATTTAAAATCTTAGCAATATATGTATCAAAGGTATATTCCACCATGATTGAATTCTATCCTAGTTTTAGAAAATTTTAATCCCTTGTACTCAGATATTCCTATGATGTATTTGACTTTTGCTACACTATTATGATCTCATCACAAAATAAGAAACTTGAACTAGATGGTATCCTTGCATTCACCTCAAGTAGGGGGTTATCAGATCAATCCAAAGGAAACTAAAAAGAGATTGAAAATTATTCATTTTTTCTACCTAAACTCTTCTTCATGTTGACTCTTAACTATAAGAGTAACTAGATATTATAATTTTATTTATTCCAAGGTATTCTTAACTACCTACAAATATATAAGAGTGACTATATATTTATTCTCAACATCATTTAGTTCATTTGTCATATAGGCCATCCTACAACTTAGAATTTAAATCTCTTCAATGAGCCTTTTCATTCTATCTAGCTTAGTTATAACTTGAATCTCTTTCTTTGCACATTATTAGTAGTCACTCTTTGAATTCGTGTACCTTTACAGACCTTTGTGCAACATTGGAAAGATAAAAATCCTTGTTTTTCTCTTTGTGAAATTGATGTAATTATAAATTTGTTGATTATTTATGTGCTCCACTTGAGTTTTCCACCTAAAGATAGCTCTAAATCATCAATTTTTTACTAGCCTTCCCATTAAAAATTGCACTACTAATCCCTTTACATTTAAGGTTCAACCACCAACCAATTCTATGGCCTATTTGAGTCATATCTTTGATAATGATTCATTAAACATGTTAGTGTGCATATTATCCATCACTATACTTCTTGTTGTCCATGCCACTTTTCCTTCAAATGTAAACTTTAGCTTCTTATTTTTATGAATATGTAGAAACTCACTACTAGGATACAACCATACTACACCCATAATTATTTTAGTTCTCATGGAATTGAATGAATTATATGCCTTATGTTCATGCATGGTGACATAGAGTGGCTAGTTTATCTAGGTGTATGGTATGCCAAATGTGTTAGGAACAATGATATCAATTTCATCACAAATTTCAAAATCTCTTCTTGCATTATGTTTACCTTTCAAAGTTTCCATTTGGGAATACTTGTATTGGTAGGTGTTTATGCATTATCTTCAATTAAAAATTAGGTCCCTAAGAAGGAAAAAAATACTGGTTTGATCAAACTCAATGAGATCATCCTCTACCATGATATTTTTTTCCCATTACATACTCACCATGGATCTTAGGCAACAAATACATGTTTTGATTGTCATCACTGACAACTATTAAATATCATGGTGCATCCTCTACCAAGATGAATTGCAAGAGGTTTTTGGCTACGAAGATCCCACTCCTTAGTGCATATCCAATTTTGTATTTGAGTAAAAGGATATATGTGTCCTTTATAGGTGGTATTCATAATTAATTTCCCATGATTGGAGAAATTTACTTGATGAAAAAATTGTTGAAGAGTCATAATGTTGAGTGCGTCTATGCTATTACTATCTCCTTCATATTTTAAATTATACTCATAGGAGTGATTAAATTGCTTAGATTTCCCTACTTAGTGAAGTTAAGCAGATTAACATTTTTTTATTCTTGGGGGATAGAAGGATAAACCATTGCATCTTGAAAACATAAGAATGCATGCTTTGTATTGGCAATGTGATTATTTGCACCATCAAAAGTAAAAAAAAAAAAATTTAGCATTAGATTTCATACTTTCCATGTATTTCTCACACTCTTGAAACTTTGGATCTTCTTCTTTTCCATGCTTATTTTCTATAATTTCATAATTATATAATGGATTTATATGATCTTTTCCAAGAGTGGTTCCATTTGCCATTTTTACATTTGCGATAGTTATTTTTTAATCCCTATATAAGGGATTTATGTTATTTTTTCTCATACTATCATTCTAATGAAAAAAATCATCAAGGTGTTTATTTTCTATTGCTGAATTGGAGATTTACAAGATATTCAAAAGAAACCTGTACCACTCTTGTGATTCATTCTTTCAGAATGAATATTAGTGGAATAAAATTTAAAACCATTCACACACTCATACTCATTAATACCACTATGTTATAAACACACTGCATATGACCAAGGATCATTCTTTTCCATATTTGAAGTTTCAATTGGAGTATTTTGGACATCACTAAGAATCATTAAGGTGAGTGTAGGATCGTCATGGAACAAATAATGGCAGTAGAAAAAAACACATCTTTACATAGCCAAAATCTCAAAACAGATATTTGACTTTTTGTATGGGTTGAATAAAAAGTTGATTTTGGTTTGGTAACACCAACCAAAAAGGATATATATGTTATGAAAAAATGGATTTATGTTATGATAAAAAAATATCCATTTTTAATTCCTAATTCCCCCTTTAATTTTTCTACAGAATTATATCAATTAAATAGCCATAATTTTTACTTTTTTGATAAGGAAAAATAGGTTTTGAAGGGACCCCGAAAACCCTTTACAGAGGCAAAAAGCTGCAAGAAAGACTAAACCAAAAGAGCACGCAACCCAAAAGAACCAAAATGCTAACAAAAGAAATTAATAATGAGACCTGCCAGCAACTCAAAAGCAAAATAACAACAACAAGGTTGAACAAGCAAAAGAAACAACAAAGCTACAACATATTATCTAGAACATTAACTGAGACCAAATTTTACTCAATGAACCCCTCGTGCATCTCCATAATATCCTTGAGCTCCTCAAACAAAATAGAAGAACGCTTCTTGGTCTTGCTCCTCATTCTCAAACATGGGCCAACTTCCACATCCTTTTCCACAACCAGAGCAGGATCCTCATTCTTCTCCACTAGATTCAAGTGATTCACATCCTCCATATCCTTCTCAATATCACCCAAATCTAGGGGTTTACCAGTCCATTTCAAGGCTTTCTCATTTAAAATAGAGAGGCCCTTAGGAGTCGAATTCGGGGACTTATTGCTAATATTCGCCACAGTCTTCAAATCATCAGACAACTTGCTAATTATATCCTCTATGTTAACAAATCTCTCCTCAAAAGTCTTATGGACCGCTAAATCCAAGGAAGAAATCCTCTCCTCATGAGTATTACCAAGGTGGTCAACATCCACAACAAGTTTATCAAGCATAAAATTAATGGATTCGATCTTACCTTTAATTGCCCATTCCTTCTGGTTACTATGCACAAACGCCACACAAACATCTTGCCAATTCTTCACCTAGACATTGAGCTCCTTAACTTTCGAGAAAAAGCCATTTAACTAGCGAAAGAAAG
This sequence comes from Sequoiadendron giganteum, assembly GCA_007115665.2. Lineage (NCBI taxonomy): Eukaryota > Viridiplantae > Streptophyta > Pinopsida > Cupressales > Cupressaceae > Sequoiadendron > Sequoiadendron giganteum. The sequence goes on along the minus strand of CM021106.1, from coordinate 92,399,326 downwards.
TTACAAGTTCCATCCTTAGCCATCTGGAAGAACATGCCCATGCTAACCTCATCCCAATTAATAGGAGGCTCAACATTAGAATCAAAATTTTGAACATGGTCCTCTCGAAGCTCCTTTGTATCCTCCTTATCTTCCTCACCAGGGGAATCCTCCACTTCAATCACCTCAACTTTAACCCGATGCTTATCTGGCACATCTGCCAAGTCTGCCAAGACTTCCAACCACTCTGCCTTCACAACATTCCCTTTAACTTGTATAGTGCCAATAGGAGAGTCAAGAGGAACTTGGTTAGGGTCAACCCCCTTAGAACACTTGAAACCCTCAATCTCTTGAACATTAATCTCCATAGGCCACATAGACCCAGGGAGGTCTTTACCAATGCCCATGGACCTAGGGAGGTCCTTACCAACACCATTCTTATCCTCCATAGTAGGGGAGCTCTCCAAAACACCCACCTTACTAGGTCCCAAAGAAGGATTTTCACCAGAAACAAGGAATTCCTCCACAACTTTAGACATATCCACCTTCCTCTTGACAAAAGACTTCTCTTTCCTAGGGTCTTTTTTCTTCCCCTTCGCGCTTTTCTTCCCTAAAGACACCACAAATTGCTTAATCTCACAATCCATTTCATAGCCCTTGGACCATGATTTAGAAGCTTCAAAACCCTCCTTAGACTTACCATCCTCCATCGACATCTCCTCAAAATCCTCATCCTCATCCTCAGAATTCCCTTCCCATTCCACCGCCAAATCACCAGTCTCATAGCCATAATTTTTAACACTCTTTTTGTGGGCCGAATTCTTAGGAGAAATAGGGATCAACTTCATCTTTATGTGAAAAAACATGAGATTCATAAGGCCTTCATGGAGAATAGCCTTCTTGGGATTCTTCTGATGATCCTCAATACTATTCTCCATCGACAACAAAAGATAAAAAGGAAACAAAAGCAACACCTTGTGGCATAAATGATTGAAAAGTATGAAATGGTAGCTATAAATAAAATAAAACCTACCCTCCAAGGTGAAATAATGCATAATAGCTAGAACAAGATCCCTCCAAAGTGGCTTGAGAGACTTGCAGGCATACCAACCACTACCAACATCCCTGAGCTTCTTCTTCTCATCATATTTAAATAAATTAGCAAAGGCTTTCTTAGTCTCCCCTCTATCTCTGTAGAACTTCCTTTTAGTAGAAGGAAGACCAGTCACCTTCGCCACACAATATTCATTAATATTAAACTCCACACCTTTGTAACACAAAATCCTACTGCTCCACCCTTTACCAAAAACCTCCATCTCTTCAGGGTTCAAACCTTAGAGCTTAAGAAAATAAGGGCTAACTCCACCCTTATCTAGATGCTCCCACACAGATTCATTACTCTAGAATTCCTCACAAAATCTCAACTCCACTATGCAACGAGCTCCTCCCATGGTGGTATGCAACGAATAGGAAACCACCAACACCTTAATCTTTTGCAAAGACAAAATTAGGCAAACTAACCACAAAACAAAGAAAATAAGACCCACAAAGCGTGTGAGCTAGCCATACCAAGTATTGCCCAACCTACGCAGCCAAACCATAATATCACGAAAATCTAAAAGGAAATTATGAGAAGAGCAGGGCCAAGACTCTACGTGCAAAAACCAACTAAAAAAAAAGAGCCTTTCCCTCAACTTGACCACCTTAATGACAAGATAACTAGTCATTAATGGAAATGGTCTTAAGGTTAAGTGGCAAGGATTCAAAATCATCCCAATTATTTTGAGCCACCACTCCCAAATTAGCTAACCCATCAGCCAACAAGTTAGCTTCCCTAAACACATGTGAAATTCTAGTCTCATCAAAATAATTAATGATGGAAAGTGAATCATTAACGAGATGGGCAATAGACCAAGAAGTTGGACAATTCAGCAAAAGACACTTTATAATATTAAGAGAATCCCCCTCAAGCCAAAGTTTGGAGAGCCCAATTTTTTTTGGCAAAACTAGGCCATGATAGGCTACTGCACCATAATTTTTACGTTACTAATCATTTTTTTCTTTTGTAGATGTTGGAAAAATGGTTTGAAGCTCTACATAGTGGATCAAGTAATTTTTATAGATTATGTACCAAAAATCTAGTATAACCATTTGAAATTCATCTTTTATTTTTTAAACTTAAAATTCTCACAACTTTTTGCATACGAAGTCTTTTTTCAATATTTATTACTCTTTTAATGTTCTAAAATGAGAGAATTCATCTCCCTTAGAAAATTTGTTTGAATTTTGATATTCATAAGGGTATGAATAATTTTTGACATGAAGATCTATATTTGAAATTATTGTGTGCTATCAATTTTGATTATAAAGTTTTCACATGTGCACATACATCCATGGAAGAATCAAATTTATTTAAGTATACATTAAATCATGTATTGGTTTATGTAGCCTAAAAATATAGTTTACAATTGAAATTCATGTAAGGGAGTGATCAGTTTATAAAATAAAGATTCATATCATATGACATAATCATTAGTGTTCTTATTTCATCCTTGGGCACATTCATATATATCTTCAAGGGTTACTCTAAGGCCCATTTCAATGTTGAATTGTTTTAGAATCACTCTTTTCAAATTATTAAATGAGTGTATATACCCTTGAGGAAGTGAAAAGAACCACTCAATTGCATGGTCCTTAAGAGTGTGTAGAAATGGATTTATTAATAACATGCCCATAAAGGAATTATACACATGTAGCTATTGCAGGACTGGTCAAAATGAGTTAGCTTAAATCCTAATGACAACCACAACACTAAATTAAGCCTAAACCAAATCCAAAACAAGAGAAAATAATCAAATAGAAATAGCAAAATGAAAACACATAAACAAAGCACTCCCCATTGAAGTTGAATCACTTCCCTTGTATCTCTTTCTTAGATTATTTTGTAATTAAGCCCTCAGATTTGCAGTCTAACTTGTGCAAATACCTGCAAATTGTAAATAAGAAAGTTGGAGATAAGTGGTTGTTAAGGAAAAAATGGGAGAGAAAGACTTCTTTTATAGACAACCATTTGAATAGACGGGTGAGATCGATCTTCTATAAAGATGCCAAGGTCAACAGTGGAGGATTGATGCACTAGAAAGTGGTGGGATAGGGATGACTATGACATCGGCGGCTATGACGCCGATGACCATGACAAAGACGACTATGACAAAGATGGCTAAGATTAATGAGAAAGTGGAGGGATAATGGATGAATTAAAAATTGAAAAATAATTAATTCATGGAAAGGAATATTTGGCCAAGTGGAGGATGAATAATTCATTTGAATTATTTATTGGAGGAAAAGGGCAATGGGCATTTAATTAAAACAATTTGCATAATTATTTTAATTAAATGAGAGGAAATGTGAAAAGGGAGTATTTAATAATTAAATTGAGTTAATTATTTTTAATACAAGAGACACATGGAGGACAATTAAATAATTTTGACAATTATTTAACAATGGAAGAATTAAAAGAGGGAGTGAATAGTTAAATAATTAAATAATAATTGTTTAACGATAAATGAAAGATGACAAGAAAATAATTAAATAAATAGTAATTTATTTAATTACTGAAGAAAGGGGAATATTAGCGATGCATTAATTTATTTCATTGATCAAGGGAGAATAAGGTTAGGAAGTGAATTAATTAAATAAGTAAGCATTATTTAATTAATAGAGGAATTTGATAAAAAATAATTAAATAATTAAAATATTTAATTATCGGGAGACGAAGACCAAGAAAAATGACGCTTGCAGACCTAGGACATTTTTTTAGTGTCTACATTTTTCGCCTCTTTGACATAATTCAATTCATCACATTGTGTCAAAGAAATTCAGTCAAAAGATGCGTTAGTGAAAGCAAGGTACAAGTATGCCCCCTCGGGAAAATTTTACAAATTTTCAAAAATTGTCAAGTAATTTGGAAAATTGTCTCGATAAGATAAGTTGATGGCCAAGAATCCAATTGTGAATACGATATTGATTTTCGAGGTTGGTAAGAGGGTCAAATTAAGGTTTAAAGTCGTCAAACAACTCCTCCAATAGACAAGACAAGAGATAAACCCTAATTTTCAACCTATAAATAGAAATTTGATGCATTCTATTTTTAGAAAATCTTGGAGCTTTGAGTGTTTTTTCTTGCAAAGATGTCACCTACTCTAGAGGACACCCACCGTGCATATTGCATCTGGAGATACCGTCATCCTAAGGGAGCGCCTGCCCCAGTGAGTACTAAAAACTCGACTTTTAGTTTTTTCGATTTTCATGCATTTAGATAGGAAATTAATTTAGCAAGAAATTGCATCACACAATTTTGTGACACAATTGCATGTGCGAGTGACACAAATGATAAGTAGTTCACCACAATCATCTCGTCGCGATGCAATTGACTTAGGGTTAGGGCGTGAGCGTTCGCGTCACTACGCATAAAATGACGTGACACAACTAACTTTTTGAGTCACATATGCGGCCAGGAATGACACATGCGACAGTTTGCGACGCAATTACTGTATGAAATGGCACATGTGGTAGGCAAGAGACACAATCACAATTGTGAGCCAATGGAAAATGTGTGTCACATATGAGAAAACAACGACGTAATTGGCTGGTTAAAAATTTCCCCCAGATTAGGATATTTTGACTTGGTCAACTTAGGTTCAATAGGGCAACTGAAGATCTTGGATTGACATGATGGTTTGCTTGATGTTTTCAAGAGTGTCTACTACCTATCTACACATGAGAATCGAGACCAGATGTTTTGTGACTATGGGGCCAGTTGAGTGAGGAGGAGAGATAGGCATTGTTGGACCTTGGTTTATTTTATGTCACCTATATGCCCATTATTGGGGAAAATATGGACATGCTATTCCCCTTAACTCATAAAGTGAATTTTTTAAAGAAAAAAACCAATGAGCACTTCATGATTCAAGCTCAACATGAGAGCCTCTAACAAATTTTACTATTTCAATTAAACAAGCTTTTCAACATAAAATTATTTTCTTACTTCAACTTTTAAGATCATTTTCATATTTAATTCATACAACTATATAACATTTTATGAGATTTCATCTACATCATTTTTAATTCAATCTTTATTGAACCATACATTATAAATACTGGTTAGCAAAAATCCATCTTATAAACATAAATAATCCTAAAAATTTACTTATATTTTAAGCCAATACACATCAATAAACTAGAGCACCAAATAAAGCACATTCCCTTAAAATGTCACCACTACATAATGCCATTTACAAATATTAAGGGCAATTCGATCAAAAGCTAACACAATTGAGAGATATTTGGATGTAATTTGGCATTGAAATTTAGGGATGTTTATGCATGAAAAGAGGTTTGAAATGAAATGAAATAATTTTAATGTTATCCACGAGACCAAGAACTCTAAGGGACTAAGAGTTGCATCCTAGATACATTTTAAAGTTCCTTTTAATGTCATCTCTTCTACTATGAATTTTGACCAAGAAACCGAATATTTTGTGAAGTCTTGCCTCCTCAAATAACCCATTTAGATTTCCCACCTTGAAATTGCTTTCATACTAAAATAAATATCCTCATATGTTGCACTCTCTATGATGAAGTGTGATTCAACTTCAATCACCCCTTTGCTACAAAAAATGCAAGTTATTTCTTCCCAATATTTATTGGTGATTGTCCATCTACCAATCTCACACCTAAGATGATGTGAACCATTCCTCAATTGTGTAACTAAAAGCTTGGCCTTTCCTTTAATTGAACCCTAGACAAATATATTTTTTCATCATGTTCCCATGTGGGTTTCAACTCTTTGACATAATGCACTTTTTTCATCCAATCTATTTTTTCCACACAATAGTCCTAAATTTTTCTAGCACAATTTTTTTTATTTCCTTATTAGTGTTAGGACAATTCTTGCAAATAAATGTCTCGTTTTCTCATCCACTTGTTGTTTTTCTTTATCCATGCCTTCTTCCTACGGTCTAATTCCTCCTCAATAACTATTTTGGTCCAATGATGCTTATCCATATTTTCAATATTTTCAAATTAAATTAGCAACCAAATTATCGTTGATGCCTCCATCAAGAACATCCCTGCCTCAACCAAAAGGATCTCATAAGGGACCATTGTTTTGACTTTGAGGCTACTAGTGACCAGATGTTTTTGGGTTCTTTTTAACTGTCTCCACTTGTGATTTGGCATGCTACTCCTCCAAATCCCACATCCATAGAGGACAATTAGTGTGACCAATAAACCAAAAGGGTTTAAATGGTTTTCCAATTCCATACTTCCACTTTTCTACACCTATTTTAAAGTAGGTAAGAAGCTCTCTATCCTCCTTGTATCCTTTTCATTCTGCGTGTCTCCCAACTAAGTCTATTGTAAAAACCAATTCCTGGGTACTTGTATTCTTTCACCATCTCCAATGAGCTTCCCTCAAAAATAAAATTAACATGTTGCTTCTTCCTTTTTCAATGAAAAAATTACGACTTTGGTGTTGTTGGTGTTCACTTGCATACTGATCTCTTTGTAAAGGAGTTATAAATTCCTTTGAATGTTCTTTCAAACCATGAGTTGTTTTTGCAATTAGGATAAGATCATCCACATACAAAATCAACTTCACCACAAACCTCCTAGCTAGATACCACCTTCGATGGTTTTGTTTAATCATTCTTTAAGTTTATCAATATATAAACCAAACAAAGTGGGTGATAGAGAACGCCCCTATTTGACTCCAATGTCGCTACCAAAACATTCAAACATACCCTCTCTTGTTTTGACAAGTCTTATGCATTGTCGCTTTATACTCATCTAGAATCCTAAGTTCCTTCATCATGTTTCAGAGTTTGTCCCTAAGTAGTATGTCAATTTTTTTCTTAAAATCAATGAATTAGCATAAATATTCCCCTCCTTGATTGCCCCAAACTTTTTCAATTTAAACTCTTTAATATTTTTTTTAATTGGATTAAGAAGAAAAATAGATTAGATTACATTAGATAAAATAAACTGAAACAATCAACTAGAAGCAATGGTTCATAGCAGGTCATCATTAAAGAGCACAAAAGTAGCAAACCATGCTACAATAACAACAATATTTACAACAGTTCCAACAACAGAAGATACAACAAAGAGATCTCTTCCAGAGAAAATTGAGGAAATCCTAAACAACACTAATTATAAAGTCTTGAAACATTGAACAACAGGCAAATGGACAACCATTTTGAAGAAAACTTGAGCAACTCAACATCCACAAGAGTAGAGAATCCTTCATGACCTCCAAGTCTACCAAGAAACCGTTTGCTTAATGAGTTGCTTATCCTATAACCAATTGTAATTATGCTTGAACATTGCAAAAAGGTATTTTAAGATCATTGTTAGTTTGTAAATAATCCCAAAGCACAACAACCAAATTTGATTTCAATTTTATGAAACTTTTAAATGAATTTAAGGATGACCTGCTTGCACAATTGAATGAGGATATCGTGGTGAGGGGAGACACCAAGGAGCGCAGTTTTCCATGACCAAGTATGTTTGAAGAGGGTAGGAAGCAAAGAAAAAAGGGAAGGCCACAAATTTTGAGCATGAGAAAAAAAACCAGAAAACATGTTTTATAAAGTCAGATTTAGCCAAAAAAAAAACATGATAAAGGAGGATGGAGAAATTTGAAGCGATTACCACATAGACAGCTTAACATGAATCTTCCATACCAAGAGTTGGGATTGAAAATCAACTTTAGACTTCCAAATTCGATGCCCAGTCTCATTCCACTTTGTCCGACTAAACTTGCAGTTTCGCTTGACATTGAAGGTGAAAGAAAAATTAAAGAAAGGAATTTGTCTATAAATGGTTTTGAGGGAGGAACTCTCCTTTTAAGATTCATCACTAATCAATGATAAAGTGCCTTTGTCTAAAGCTTACCCGCCCTTTTGTTTTTTCCTCCTTTTCTAGGCTGTGGCTATACAGCCCGAGAATACACCCGCCAATCCATGACTTTCCCCCCATCCACCATGCATCATGTAGGGAGTTGTTGACATGGGTGTTGATGAAGGTGGTTCAAGCAGGGAATAATGTGATTGTTTTTCAAGTGCTTCCATCTCCCGCTCGTATGATATGCCTTGTCAGCAATCTATGAATTATACATGTGATATATTGTTAGTCTGTCTACTCGTGATCAGATTGACTGTCCTTTGATGTTCTAATGTTTTCAGTTAGATTTATAAAATGGCTGTAAACTCTTGTTATTGTTCAAGAATTAATGAGCTCTATTAGTTTTTCTCACGATTGGTTTGTAAGCTCCTCTTGAATTGGGGGAAAGATTTAAAGAAATTTAAATGTAACGAGTTGAGGTATATATGATATAGAACAACACTTGGTTAGACAATGCTTATAAAAATTGGATTTACTTCATATCAAACTCGCCAGTGGTTAGACATTGCTCACAATTGTTAGCAAATTTACAATTGCATTTAGTCTATATAATGTTTTTCTTTCTTTGATTAAAACATTTTATCTCAGCCACAATTTTAGATCTACGTCTCAAGTCATGAAAATCTCCTTCATATTTATAAAACTAAATTAAAGGATTATATATTTCATTTTTCTTAAGAATTTTCATACCAATGATAGTTGTTTGATAATGGATTAAAATCTAAATATTTATAATAAGGATTTAGGGCATATAGTTGAGGTTGATTCTATATAATTATTGATCTTTATGGTAATCATTAGAGGTTTTGATGATGTTCTCCACAAATCCTTTTGTTTGGTTGCTTTGTTTGTTTCTTCTAGAATTATTAAGCATGACATTATATTTCATCCGATGCTTGAATTTTTAGTGTGGAGATTTTTTATTCTCTTTCATTAATATCATAGAATGGTTGGGATTCCCCTAATTTAACATCCTTGTGCAATAAGATATATAAATTCAATGATAAGGATTATACCATTCCTTTTTCATATATGCTCTCTATTATATTTTGTAAACTACCTTCATGTTTGCACGATGTAATGTTCCAAATGTGGGCAGTCTTAGCATGAATTTAATGTAGTTAGATATTTAAAGATAAAATATTATTATATATCTGCAAGGATGGAGATGGAAAAATGAGATATACATCCCTTAAGTTATATTAGATCATGTGAACAACTTGCGTATTTTATTATATCAGATGATGAGTGAATCTTCATTGAAATTATTCTTATGATAAGATGATGCAGATGAAAAAGAAACCCAAAACAACACAAATTCAAAATTCGTAGTTAAATGAACTTCATTTTCTCATACTCTCCCTGGCGCAACTTCTCAGCTTCCCTATATAACTACCTCTATTTCTTTTCTTTCATTCACAAATCCATTTCTTATAGGTGCAAGCTCCCAATTTGTATGTTCAACACAACCCCATCTATCTCACCTATGACATCTCATCTTTCACTCATACTACGCATACACATTCCTATGGTTTATTGTTTCTCTCAAATACCTTTTCACTCCTCTTAATATGCCAACATAAATTCAGTTGTGGCACCCCTCTAATTTTGCCCCACAACCTCTTCTTGTTCCTTATGTCTCTTGTATCTGCAATTTAAGTTTAGATGCCTTAATAACTTGTGTGAACTCCTCGGTGGTTGAACTCTACAAGTTTGCAGCCTCCTTCCAAACTGCTCGCCCCCTTGCTTGACACTACTGTCACGCCCTACTCACACAACCCCTCTTCATACATGGCGTTCTCCTCCTCTTGTTGCTCATGCCTCCTTTAGTAGTCCATTAATTTTTAGTCTAATTTTTTTTTATCTTTTTAGTCCCAAACATGGCATGAATCCCTCACTTCTCTTTTCTTGATTAGTATCTTAATTAATTCCTCTTTCTACAGATTAGCACATCTCTTTCCATTCAATTCTTTTTATTTTTTAAATCACTCAGCCCCTTCATATTTCTGCACTAATATGTTGTAGATTTTCAGCTTTTAAAATTTAAAAAGCCATTTAAAAGACTTGCAGACCTGATTTGATCCAGACAATTTAATGTGATTTGAAGTATAGTGCATGTTTGAAATATTTTTGGTTTAAATATATCATGTTATTTATTAATTAAGCTCCCACGTCTAACCCTTCTAGCTAGTTACTATTTAAAAGAATCTTGAATCCATGAGTTATTTTCATTCATGGCTTTAGGTTTTAACATGTTCTTGAAAATAATCAATAGAACTATCAAGTCTAATCATGATTTACACCTTTATAACATGAATTTGAGATCACAAGGATATCTTGATTTGACTAATGCTTAGGTTAATGCTTCGATTGAACACCATGGACTTTATCCCTCTAGTGAGTAATGGCCTTACTAAAATTTACACTCTCATGATTTATATGAGTTCAAACTCTTGTAGTATTGCCATTTATTTACCTCGTCATTCACTCAACTAATTTTCCATAAACATGGATTTTACCACAAGAACAAGAATCATGGAAAAACCAGTTTTTTATAAGATGTAATGTCTAACATTCTCAACAACCTTAACAAAATAAAATTCTTTATTATTAAATTTAGAGTACTTGTTTTCTAAATTATATAATGAATATGCCATAAGAGCAATAGGATTGACATCTTCATCATATTTCCTCTAAGTCAAAATAATGGCCATTGCAATGTTTTAAAGAAAATGGGAAATATTTTGTGTTAATTAGGATTGATTAGTAATTGTATATTAGTAATTGAACTCTTCATTTTTCAAAGTGCATATTTTGATTCTAAACTAATATTAATTTTTTTTTTATATAAATGTTATAAATATAGGCCCATCTTTATCTTTTCATTATATATTAAAATATATTATACTATAAATATGGACTCAAAAGTACTGTGCAATTAGTTCATGGAGTGAATTGATATATCAATATTGTTGTTCTTACCATTTTTAACAAAATAAGGGACTACTAACAATCTTAAATTTATTCAGAATGGTTAGAAAGAATAAATGAGAACCACTCATCGAACTAAATGTGCAAGGCATTCCCAACCAAGGGAATCATTTCTCAAGTGACGACCTTGAATGGATACCTATTGGAGATGATAATGGTCATATGGACTTATATGATGCAATCCCTCTTGAAAGACTCCCTCACTTTGTCCAAGGAGAAGGATATTTGGATAGTACAGAGACAATATTTATATGCAAAATGCATATAGAGTACAACATAACAAACCCCACCAACCATGCGACCAATAAATACTCAAGGTTTGGCAAGATTTAATATAATTTGTAAGCATGCCATTTTTTTTTTTTTGTTATATCAATAAAAAAAAATTGTGTATAAATAGATATTGGTGTGCTTTTGGTCCTATGGATAATAGAAAAAAAACTAAAAAAATGAAAAGAATACAAAGGTTTACCCAAAAAGGGGTTGTCGAACCCACTTTCATGTTAGGGTCATGTATGGTAGACCACATGTTGCAATAATTAGATGTACAACGAGTGGAGCCATTGTGATGCCAATGGTGATTTTTGTCATGTAAGGGATGATCCTGTTGGTGATCCAAGGAGCATTTTTGCACCAAGGTTATCAAATGAATGTAAATCATATATTGAATTTTTATTATTGATGGTGTGGGGATTGACACAATATGTCAACAACACTACTTAGAACGTGGTTTGAATAAGATGGTGAATAAGAGAGATGCATGTTTGCTAAGAAAAGATGTGTTGAATTCATGGAAAAGAGTACATTCCATTCGATCCCAAAAGAATGAAGATGATGCAAAAAGTGTTAGTTTGTGGCATGTAGAAGAGAGATAATTTCTTCTACTATAAAATACCAAACAACTTGGAAAATGTTCCTTTTATCATAGGCATCCAAACACCATGGATGCAACAAGTGATGGTGAAGCATTCACACAACTCAATTATTGCAATGGATTCAACATTCTCAACAAATAAATATGGTGTAAGTATAAAAACGTTAACTATATTTATAGATTTCAATTTAATAATTGATTTATTTTATTTAAAATTATTAATTGATGGATGGTTTGTTCATGTGCAGTATCAGTTATATACCTTGCTTGTTTTTTATGAACAAGAGGCTGGTGTACCTATTGCATGGATCATATCCTCAATAAATAAAATCGAGGGTATAAATGAATGGCTACGAAAATTTTATAAACAAGGGAAACAATGTAAAGAAGATTGGCACGTCAATGCATTCATGACAGATGATGCTACTACCGAAATTGAAGCCATCAGGTTTTTATTAAACTTAGTTTCTATATTTAAATTAAATTCAACTCACTACAATAGATGAATATTTATTTTATAAGAATACATCTTTCAAATTTTAAAGCTTAAACTAGTTTCAATTTAACATTTCATTTTGTTACAATGGTACTTACCAAGTTTTATAATATAACTTATAGATTATCCTTCAATTTTCGAGTGCTTCTATGTATTTGGCATGTACGTAAAGCATGGCTAAAAATTGTGTATAGGTAAGTAAAAATTTAGTCAAAATATGTAAAATATTACATGTTTAAATGCCATAGATTGATATTATTTTTTATAATCTAGATATGCCAACAATAAGGATGTTGGAACAAACATGTTTGATAGATTGGGTGAGATAATGTATGTAATGAGTGACAATGAAGACATCACTACTCAACTAATAAAATAATCATGGAGGAATTCAAAGAAGAGAAGAAATTCATTGATTACTTTCAAAAAACTTGGTGTTATGATGAGGGTTGTATTGGTAAGTTTGTCAAATTCATCATTTTTCCCTATGTATTTAAATTTTGTTTTTTTGTGTGTTTACTAAGACATCATTATGTTTGTTTGTATAGCAATGTGGGCAAAAAAATTTGAAACTTCTCTCATGTAAATCAAGAAACCAATGCTTCCATAGAGTCTTACCACTTCCACATCAAGATTCATTATCTAAGTGACCATGCTAAGAAATGCACAAGGAGAATGGATTGGCTTATCCATACGCTTCTTCATAGGGTAGAGCCATTTTATAAAAATAAAAGACATTTGCAATTATCTGGATTTTTAACTAACTTCAAAAAAGAAAGATATTGCATAACTACATCAGAGAGGTCAAAATAAATACTAGATACAAATTGTTATCCATATGAGCTTGTCCTTAACACATACAAGATAAGAAGTCAATTTGTTCCAATGAAATGGTATCTTGTCATAAAGTTTGGGTCAAGTTTGCATGTGTGTGATTGTCAATGGGCCATAAAGGGAAACACATGCAAGCATGTATTGAAGATTTTAGATCGCATAAAGAGAAACATAACAATTGAGCATGATCAAGTTGTTAGTAAGTGTCTTTTGAAATTAAAATATTATATTTTTTATTGATCTTACTATATTTTTTTCTAAAAACTAACTAAAGTAAGCATATTGAATTGCAGATGATCTTACACCATTGGTTGATGGTGCTAAAGAGACTTTTAGTCATGACAATAATACCACAGGTAATATTGATTGAATCTTTGTAATAAAATATTTATTACTTTTTATGGTTCTTAAATTAAATTAATTATTATTGTAATTAAATATGGTTGTATTCCATCAAGAAAACAAGATGTGATTGGGGTTGTCACTAGTGAAGACCAAAGAAATGGTAAGTTTTATTACAACCATTCTATTAATGAAATATTATGAGTTTTTTAATATATTTTGACTTTATCATTATTGTTTCTATTATAGATGGATCTGGAAATCCTCAAATGCTTCCAAAATTTGTCAACTTCCATAATTCCATTGATTATTAAAATTCATTACAAAATTTTCCAAGCGAAGTAGATGAAAAATTATTTTTAGTCAATGTGTTGAGAGATTTAGAAAAAAAATTCGTGCATCTCTTGCTTCCTCTTCCAAATTTACATTGATCCCTGGCTCAGAGAACATGCCTATAAAATGAATATCATCATGGTTTACTCCAAGCAAAATGCACAAACACCATTCCATTCATCAAAGAGCCAATGTCATTCATAAAGACTTGAATGAAAGAGTTGAAGAGCATGAAGAATTTCAATTTCCAAGTACAAGTGGTAGAAAGCAAAAGAAACAAAAATTCTCTTCAAGTATTTAGGCATAGCAATAGAAGAAGAAAAGGGTTATAATTAGACAACAACATAGTGAGTACATTTATTCAAAATTATTTACATATTTTACATAGCAATAACTCTTCTTCTTATTTCACATGTTAATAATATGTCATTATAGTTGTAGGTGATGATGAGAATACTCGACAACGTCAATTGCCTTTCTCTATTGACTTAAACCAAACAACAACATATAACATACAAATTATATATGGTAATTTTCTAACTATTAAATGTGTTCATTCATTAAATAGAATATTGCATTGTTCCTACATTTAACCACTTTTGCATACAATAAAATAAATACCAGATTCAACTTGTGGAAGTCAACCATCAAATTTTAGTGTTATCCCCACCCAGACATTTCAACAAACCATTTCAGGTAATTAAGAATGTTAATATTATTTAGATTAACTACATATTATATTTTTACACTTACCTATTTATCTATGTTGATTTATTTAATGCACATGTGCCATTGCAACTTCAGATGATTGAAAAACATTGAACAACATATAGTTGTAGGTGATGTTTAAGAGAATACTCGGCAACGTCAATTGCCCTTTTCTATTGACCTAAACCAAACAACAACATATGACATACAAATTACAAATGGTAATTTTCTAGCTATTAAATGTGTTCATTCATTAAATAGAAAATTGCATTGTTTCTACTTTTAACCACTTTTGTATATAATAAAATAAATACCAGGTACAACTTGTGGAAGTCAACCGTCAAATCTTAGTGTTATCCCCGCCTAGACATTTCAACAAGCCATTTAAGGTAATTAAGAATGTTAATATTATTTAGATTAACTACATAGTGTATTTTTGCAGTTAACTCTTTATCAATGTTGATTTATTTAATGCACGTGTCATTGCAGCTTTAGATGATCAACAAAACACTGAACAACATATAGTTGTAGGTGATGAGAATACTTGGCAATGTCGATTTTCCCTTTTCTATTGACCTAAACCAAACAACAACAAATGATGTATACAAATTATAGATGGTAATTTTCTAACTATTAAATGTGTTTATTCATTAAATAGAATATTGCTTTGTTCCTACTTTTAACCACTTTTGTAAACAATAAAATAAATACTAGATTCAACTTGTGGAGGTCAACCATCAAATCTTGTTATCCATGCCTTGACATTTCAACAAGACATTTCAGGTAATTAAGAATGCTAATATTATTTAGATTAACTACATATTGTATTTTTACACTTACCTCTTTATCTATGTTGATATATTTAATGCACATCATTGTAGCTTCAGAATGTTCAACATATGCAATGATTTTCTATTGATCTTAACCAAATACCAACAATAATTGATGCAATGCAAACTACAAATGGTAAATAAATTATGAAATTATTTTCTAAATTTTTTGAATGGTTAAATTTGATACTAATTTAATAAATAAATAATGTAATTTACAAATTTTGATGACACTGTAAGGGAGTAGCTTGCAGATTCAAGATAGAGACATCATTTGTATACTGTACTTATGATTTACATAGTATAAATATACAATTGGCTTAATGGCCTAATTATACTTGATATAATTATAAATGAGGTTCATAACCCAATTGTATCATTGATTATTAATTGATTCAATGTTTAGACTGTTTTATCTAAGTTACTTAGATCATTTGTTAGTAGAATTGACTTATTGTTTTCTTGTGTATACGTACATTCATAATTTTGAGGCATGTTTGTAATTATTATTAAAAGTAAGAGATTTTGTATACCTATAGTCTTGGGTACACTACAACAATTGGTTTCGCACTATTCTTTGATTTTTCTATTTTTCTTGTGGTTGAGTAATCTATGTGCAAAGTATCTTTATTGCATGATACATTCACGTGCACCGAAATAACATATATGATACATTTCTCAACAAAACAAATACCAAGTCCAAGCATTAAATTGTTGTGTTTGTGTGATGTGCATTATTTTTGAATAAACTGTCTTTTTAAAATTTGTGCATCTCTTGAAAGAATTTGTAGGACCGAACAGGATCCTTAGAATGTATGTAGTATGAAATTTTAAATCTAGTATTAGATTTTCCTAACCTTGATTTGTCTAATGATAAAAAAACTAATTGAAATTAGATTCAAGGTTTTCCTCTTTGGTGATCACCATGCAAAATTGCTCAAATCAACAAGTTCTTAAATCCTTAGAGTATACAATTACACATGATTCACACTACATGGATGTTCCATATGACACATTTTCACTCTTGATCTTGCCTTCCACTCTACATATGTGTTGGGCATGCTTTCCCATGAAAGCAAAATATTACCTAACCTACAACCCACTCCACATCCAAAAACTTAGAATGATCATGTTATTCCATCGTAGGGGCATGATAATCCCTAATTAGACCATTTAACTTATGGTCTTTATAGAAATTATAATAATGAGAATATATAATTTAAGTCCAGCTTTATTCATAAGGATCCAAAGGAAGACAATCCATCCCAATCAAATTACATCTAGCAAACCAAAAATCATTTCAAGATATTATTATTATTGGCTACAAATTTTCTAAGACAACCATATTAGGGAGGGGTACTATAGTAACATGTAGTTGCATAAATTGATATATGTCCTATTCAAAACTTAAGATTCTATTTGGTAATTAAGTAACATGTAGTTACATAAAAGATATCGGCAAGAGATCACTCAGATTGGATGATGTGAGCATATCATAGGTTGTATCACATAATATATTCTCACAAAAATAGAATTAGGATTAAGATTTCCAAACACTATATATTTGATTTTATATACACATTATATATATGTAAAGATTTCAATATTACTATAATGTATATAAGAATAAAATATCAATGTATTAGAAAATATAATAAACTAAATGCAAAGCCAAAATATATTGAAATCTAGATGGTAATGAAAATAATAATTAATTTTTTTTTATAGTTAATATATACTTTTAAAAAGTCATTACAATTGAAATATTAATTAAATGTGCACCTAAAAATTATATTTAATATATTACAAACAATATTAACATTATTACTCTATACAAATTTTAATTATTTTATATTTTATTTGTGTTTAATTGAACTCTATATATTCATTGAAAAAATAAATCATTTAGTATATTTTTATAATATGTTCATATAAATACTTAATATAAATGGTTTGATATTTGATAATTATATAGTCAAAACTATGTAATAAATGACTAGATATTATAAATGAGTAAATTTAAATTAAATATGTATTATTTTATAGTTTTTTTAAGTTACACTTTATTTTTTATATTATATATTTCACAATTTACTATATATTCTACATTATATATATATATATGTGATTTTGAATTATATTATATTATATTTATATTAAATTTTTAATTTATGGTTGAATTTTATATTTAATATTTTTTAATTACACTCTATATTATATTAAATATATTGAACAACTTAACTTTAAAGAATATTTTTTTAAAATCATATATAAAATATATTTTTTAATTATATATTGAAAAAATATTTTGTTAAATTTTATATTTATTGTATTCTATATTTTTTATTGAAGTATATACTTTAAATTTTAGATTTAAAATTCAAAATTGAACTTATGTTTTATATTATATATTATATTTTGCAATTTTTTTATTTATGTCTTTTATTATTCATTTTAAATTGTGTGTTCCTCGTTTTTTAAATAATCTATAATTATAAAAAGTAATGTTATGAAAATAATTTTATATTTGACATTAAATAATAGTCATTTTAAATCATGAAAATAATGTACTATTTCAAATTAAATACATTTTAAAATAAAATAGATTAAATATATAATATTTATTACAATTACTTTCTTAAAATAACTTGTTTTAATAACTCTAAATTAATATATAATTTTTTTTTTAAATAACTTTATGTAATAAATAATCTTTCTTAAAATAACTTGTTTTAATAACTCTAAATTAATATATAATTTTTTTTTTAAATAACTTTATGTAATAAATAATCTAAACTTATAATCTTTAGATTAAATTGATTTAAACTTATATATAAAAATACTAAATACACTGCAGGGCATGGAATTAAACGTCCACCACAATCTATGATTGCACAATCCATATCAATGAAATCAAATGATGCATTAATCCTCATTAATGCAGTACAGTTTTATTTTCTCATAAATCATAATAACTCAAGACCAATAATAACCTGAGACCAAAATACGAGGAGTCATAGAAGTAGATGAAATCCACCAAGAGTACACCATTAACTGACGCTGAACTGGAGTGTAATGGAGTCCATAATAATTATTTGGCGTTGAAGAGCTGTCTTAAAATCCTAAATATAGTTTTCAAACTGTTGCCCCTTTTCTGCCCTGCTGCTGATTCTGCACTGCAAGCTTTATAATCTGAAGCTAGATTTAACCAGACAAGTTTAGGTTTGAAAGAGATTAAAGTTTCACAAATATTGTATAGGACGGTGTTCATGCACTCCGAGCTCTATGGAATACATTCCATGCTCTTTGGAATGAATCTGCCCCTTTCACGTTTGCAAATTTACCCTAGTTTAAGGAGTTCTGATAAGATTAGGTTACTTCGTACACGACAGAATGGTTGGTCAGCTTTAAAGTCCTAAAGCTCCTTTTAATACGTACAGTGGCCTGCATGATTGATACGGTTAACAACACTATTTCTGGGAAGTTTTGCCTAACTTTAGGCATTTTTGTACGAGAAAGTTACATGGTTCAATCAGAAGAGGTGAGGGATAACTTTGAATATTTATAATTTATGAATATTTTGTCAAATTTAATATTATAGTTTTTGGTGTTGTATTGTTTAATTGGTATAGTAGGTATTAGTTATTGTTTAATTGTTGTTTTTCATAAAAATAAGTATGTATTTAAGTTAGAAGTTATTTTCAGTTATGTTGTCAAAAGCACACAGTTAAACTGTCACAAGCAAGAATAATGCGATGGTGAAAATCATTTTAAAAGTTTGACCTAATTTAGTGTATTTGTGAATAATAATCATACTATTGTCTTTTCCAATTATTTAAGAATTTTGGCCATCCTCTCCAATTATTGAAGAGTTCTCATCATGCCATCATCCTCCCTAAGAGGTTTAGTCTTACCAACATCCTTTCAGATTATTTAAGAGGTATATTCATACCATCATCCTCCCCAACTAATCTACGATAATTAATGTTAAAAGTAATTTATACAATTAATATGATGTAAAGGTATCTTCTTGTAATTCACAAAATAAGAATGAATTGGATGCATGCATATGAAGAATCATGCTTTCCATCTGACTGTTACTTATTTTTGCTAGTATTAAAAATAAACAAACTTGTTTAAAAATCAGACATATCTTGGAACTGAATTCATTCTTCTTTTTATTCTCATTTTATATTTTCTAATTTTTCACTTAGAAATTTTTTGAGACATTTAAACTGAACAGAAAACTGCAACCCATGGTTTTGTTTTTACTGAAACTTGTATTGATATGGACAAGCAAAAGAATCAGTTTTAGAGAAGAAAAAAGAACTTGGTGTCTTGTTACCTGGACATTTTCTTGAGCAACATTTTTGTTTGTTTGTGTCTTCAACAACATTGATGGCTATTGGCAAAGAAGAAGTCATTAAATCCCCTGAAGATAAGGCTCGTCTATCTAATGGTTTAACAGCTATTTTGGTCCATAACCCACAAGTCTTATCAGTAAAAGAAGAGAAACCTGCTTCATCTTCATGGTTAGGCACCTCTCCCATCAGGAATGCTGCAGCAGCTATGTGTGGGGGAGTGGGGTCCTTCTCTGATCCAATGGATTCCCAGGGTCTTGCTCATTTTCTAGAGCATATGTTGTACATGGGAAGCTCTGGAGTTTCAGAAGAAAATGAGTTTGATACATATGTAGCAATGCATGGAGGTAGTTCAAATGTTTATACAAAACTAATATTTTTGAAATAAAAAATGATTATCTATCTCTATCAATCCTCAATTGATAGAAGTCAACCTATATCTGATTAAAAGAAACTCTAAATCAACAAAACTAATGATTTTTGAAATAATTGAAAAGGATAATATCTTCATTAGAAATTTGAAAAGAAAGTAGACATTAAAATTCATCTATCATATACATTTAAAAAAAAATTGTTTCATAAAAATAATTGTTTGTGTTATGAAATTTGACTTTGAATTCGATGGTTTATTTTTCTCTTGGAACATTTGTTAAACATAACAATAAAGAAAATAAAATCCAGTTGATATAATCATACATTTTCTTGAAAACTATAAAACAACATTTCGCCCAATCTGGAATAGAGAAAAATACTAAAAGACAAACGCTACTGTTATGTAATAAAATCCTTCGACACATCATTTATTACTGTCTATACTTTCACATGTGAGAGCTGCTTCTGTCTAGAATTGCAACCCCATACACGAATGCTAACCCTTATGCAGTCTGCAGACTTTGGGTTTAAGTAAGGAGTACACCAGCCAACAATATCTGGCTTTGCTAACTTCTTCAGCTCATCTACTTCAAGCTTATATCCTTCAAAGAAATATGTTCCTTTCAAAATTTCATTCCAATACCAGTAACTTTCTTGCTCAAGACAACTTTTCTCTAACTTTTTTGGTAGCAATGTGCTTTTGTAGTATTGGAATTCCTTCTCACTCATATGTTCAAGGATTTGGATCCATCTGTCAATAAATGCATCTATCCTCTCCTGCAAATAAGGTGGACTATGCTTGGAAGAGTTGACAGTGAAAGAAAATCCCACTACATCATGTGACACTTTGGTGCCACAATCAACTGAATACCCCAGCTGCTCCTTTGTCCTGAGCTCATTGTAAAATGGCTCAGAAACAATGTATTCAAAGAGATCAGCAATAGCTTTTTCTCTCATGGAAACTGGACCCATCTGGAAATAAATCTCAGTAGAAGAGTTCATATCTGACTTGTTCTTAATATATGTGTCCTTTATTAGCCTTGCCCCAGGTGGGAGGCTATGCTTGCTCCAACATATCTCTGCCTGCAGAGGCATTGCTGATGCAAATGTGGATTTGAATATATCTGCAATATTAGTAACATCTGCCTTAGATAGTTTACCATGACAAAGTCCTTCAATATAGACCTCTTCAAACAGTGCTGGGATATATCTTGTCATGTCTGAAAGAGACAATGAAATGAGGCAGGAAAGCTTTTTTTCAAATTTGTAAGATATCAAATATTCCCAATGGGTCATCGGATTCATATTCATATTTTTGTAGTTCCTCTTCATATGCTCTTTAATCATCTTAAACCGTTCCTCTGTTGGTATAAATGTTTTTGTAAATCTCAAAAATATTTGAAGCTAAAACTGGTAGCTTTTCACTGAAACCCCATATTTTGAGCTCAAACCTGCATTGTCCTATGTTAAAAATCTTGATATTCAACTTAGCAACTCGTGCCTGATACAACATCTCCCTGAGAGCATCCAAAAGAAGCATCACATACATCTCGGTCAGTACAATGGCCTTTATTTCTGAGTAGTGAGATCTCTTTAAAAAGGTTATCCAAAAGTAAGCAGTTGCACGAGGAACATGATGATCTTTCTTATACCATATTTTGATGAACTGATCATCAATAATACATCTCGGAGTTTCACAGTTCCCTGTGCCATAGCTCAAGCCATCCAAGCTTCTCATAGAAAAATCTCTTGGAATATAATTATTTTTAAGTGGCAAATGCAAACCAGGTTCTATGAAATGAGTACATTTCCAACCCTCCAAAATGGAGAATGGAATACTTTGAATAAAATAAGGCACACCAAACCATGGCTCATACCGGATAGCTGGAGATCCCAGGTTCAGTGATTTTGTCACTATATCAACTCTCATGTTTTTTGGGTTTAAGAAGCTTAAGACATGTAATATCAATTTTGGGTCCCATATTTTGAATGCATATTCTCCATAGATAATGTGCTCTTCTGGATACATCAACAAGTTCTTTGCAAGGTGGCTTGCATATTCATGTTGTGATTGCTTTTCTGCAAACGCGAAACATAGATCTCCAATATCCTGAAGCTCCTTAAATACCCATTCTTGTGGACCTACATGAACAAGAAACTTGATATACTGACACAAAATCCTTATAACCTCCAAAACCTTTTTTAATCCTGAATTAGTGAGCTCTATTTTTATCTGAAATATGTAGCCCACAAAACCTTTACCATCACCTATCTCATCCTGCAACGAGGTTGACATGGCTATAGATGTTGCCCAACCTTTCCTTTCAAGAAGAGACAAGCAGCTACCACTACCCTGGTGGCAAATGAGATGAGATATATATTCCTTTTGCTTCTTTAAGTATTCTTTGCATAGAGAAGGAAGAGGCCGTGTTAGTATGAGATCATGAACGTCTTTCACTGCAGCAACCCAAAACATTTTTCCAGGCTCCCAAACTGCTAGTGCTTCTGAATTGTGAAAAGTGAGCTCTGGGGAAATACCTTTTCTAACATTTCCAAACAACTCCATAACCCATTCTTCTAGTATATCCAGTGGTTCCCCACCAATTACAGCAAGTTTCATATGCCCAGCAAGGAAGTATTCGTTGAAGAAATCCAGGAGTTCTCTTCTTAAAAAATCAACACCTTTTGACATCAAAGTCTCTTTATTACCCCATGTAAACCTGTTTAAAGGATGTCCTGCTACAGCAGTATGGCATTGTAGTTGTACAAGACGATCATTATCACATTTCAAGGCTTGAGTAAATTCTGAACCTAGCGCTTCAATCTCTCTTTGGACAGCTTTAACTTTCACCAATGGGGAGGACAATAATTGGGAAAATCTCTTCAAAGATGGTTTTAAGAATTTGCCATTCACCTCAAAATAATGAAATGTAGAGTCGTTAGCTGTATAAGCATTTGAACTACCTCCATGCATTGCTACATATGTATCAAACTCATTTTCCTCTGGAAATCCAGAGCTTCCCATGTACAACATATGCTCTAGAAAATGAGCAAGACCCTGTGAATCCACTGGATCAGAGAAGGACCCCACTCCCACACACATAGCTGCTGCAGCATTCCTGATGGGAGAGGTGCCTAACCATGAAGATGAAGCAGGTTTCTCTTCTTCTTCTGATAAGACTTTGTGGGTCGTGGACCAAAACAGCTGTTAAACCATTAGGTAGATGAACAATTTTATATTGAGCCTTATCTTCAGGGGATTTAATGACTTCTCCTAAGTTGCCAATAGCCATCAATGTTGTTGAAGGTACAAACAAACAAAAATGCTGCTCAAAAAAATTGTAACAAGACACCAAGTTCTTTTTTCTTCTCTAAAACTGATTCTTTTGCTTGTCCATATCAATACTCAGTTTCAATAAAAAGAAAACCATGGGCTGCAGTTTCTTTCAGTTTAAATGTCTCAAATATCTTGTTTAAAAAAATTATTTTTTCTCTTTTTAATATAGTAATTGGCATGCAGTGAAGGTAAAATATTTGCCACCTTTAAGCCGACATTCTCGGTGGTTTTATAAGTATATTGATTGATATGTCAGGTTGTAATGAATTGAGAATATTTATAAAAATAAAAAATAAAAAACAAAAAATTTCAAAGTGAAGAATCAGAAAAAATTAAATGAGAATAAAAAGAAGATTGAATTCAGTTACAAGATATGTCTGATTCTTGAACAAGTTTGCTTATTTTTAGTACTAGCAAAAATAAGTAACAGTCGGATGGAAGGCATGATTCTTCATATGCATGCATCCAATTCATTTTTATTTTGTGAATTACAAGAAGATACTTTTCTATCATATTAATTGTATAAATTATTTTTAACATTAATTATCGTAGATTAGTTGGGGAGGATGATGGTATGAATAGACCTCTTAAATAATCTTAAAGGATGTTGGTAAGATTAAACCTCTCAAGGAGGATGATGGCATGATGAGAACTCTTAAATAATTGGAGAGGACGGTGGTACAACCAAAACTCTTAAATAATTGGAAAAGACAATGGTATGATTGTTATTCACAAATATGCTGAATTAGGTCAAACCTTTTAAATGATTTTCACTATAACATTCCTCTCGCTTGTGACAGCTTAACTGTGTGCTTTTGACAACATATCTGCAAATAACTTCTAACTTAAATACATACTTATTTTTATGAAAAACAACAATTAAACAATAACTAATACCTACTATACCAATTAAACAATATAACACCAAAACTATAATATTAAATTTGACAAAATATTCATAAATTATAAATATTCAAATTATCCCTCACCTCTTCTCATTGGACAATGTAACTTTCTGGTACAAAAATGCCTAAAGTTAACCCTATCAATCATTATGGCTAGGACTTAAAAGCTGACCAATCATTCTGTCGATGTACGAAGTAACCTAATCTTATCAGAACTCCTTAAAGTAAGGTAAATTTGCAAACGTGAAAGATGCAAATTCAATCCAAAGAGCATGGAGTGTATTCCATAGAGCTCGGAGTGCATGAGCACCGTCCTGTGCAATATTTGTGAAACTTTGTTGGAAAACAGAAGGCATAGAATAAACAATAACAATTTAAATCTAAATTTTAAACACTGAAATTGACAAATTGAAACATATACACCAAACCCAGCAGAATTATATTGATCTTTCAAACGTATTTATTCTCACACATTCTGCTCTTCTCTTCTACAATTTTACTTCTGCAAAGCATTCATGAAATTGTTCAATATCTATCCTTCAACTCTTCTAAGTTATTTTTATCATTACAAATTTCTGATACGTATATCTCTGCTCTTGAGAGCTATCTACCTTTTTTATGCATAACTTCTTCATTCTTCAGAATTTACAACCACATACATATAAAGGACAAACTTGGCAAGAAGAAAAGCGAGAAATTAATTACAAAATTAAAGGCATTTAAGATATGCCAAGTGGAAGACGTCCAATCGCATATTAATGACATGTCCAGTCGGAATAAATGAAGCCAGATCAAACTCCAACGAACCGCCGCCAAAAAATGCTAAAACCGCGCTACCGCGCATGAGGAATGACGAGCTTGCGGTATCGCGGTGAAGGCGTGAGATACCAACGCTACCGCAAGGAGCAGGAGATGAGCACGTGGGACTGCGGGGTCACCGCACTACCGTGAGGGGCGAACAAACTGGCTGCAGTAACACGTGGAAACCGCACCACCGCGGGGAGAACCCAGGGAGCTAGCGGTGAAGCGGTGGACATCGCGCAACCGCGGGAAGAGAGAGACGAGCCGGCGATAAGGCGGTGAAGCCGGAAGATACTACACAACCGCGGGGTGGGAGTTGACAGGCCGCAGGGCCGCAGTAACCGCACAACCGCGGGCAAGAGGATGGAAGGCTGCGGTATGACAGTAATACCGCGGTACCACGAGTGATGAAAAACCTGTGGCAGTAACCAGGGGGAGAAAGGAGGAGCGCAGAAATTGGAGTTATTTCCAACAAACTTTAAACGAATAGAAATACAAAAATACATCTACTAACATCTAAACTATAACACCCTCCTTATTCCAACTCTCTTATTGACTAAAAGCATGCATCTGATAGTTTAAACAACATCGACGAGAAATGTAAGGTGTCAAATCTAAAAAGTTATGCAACGCCATAAATTTATGTTAAGAGAAGCATTTGTTTCGCCGAGAGGCGATCTACTGTCACAATCACGGTTATAGTTAAAACGGTCAGTGAAAAGAAACTGAAACGTTTGATAGTCTGCAGTGGTAGCGGAATGTATAACAACTGAAACGTTTGAAACGTTTCTGTCGACGGGCTCAAGTTCTCCTAATTTTAGCAACGTCTTAACATGTCAGGTGCGTGGCAATGGTCTGAACGACATTTTTCTTGGAATGGAATCAAGCTGAGTAAATTAAATGCGGCTTCACTATTCTGAGGAGTTCACGTTTCTTTCTGGAAGCGGTTACTGGATTCTTCTTATCCTCGTCAGAACATGGGCGGCTATTAATCTGGATCATTTCCTTTTATCATTATCTGCAGCGAATATTTGTATGTAAAAAGTCGTCCTCCTTATAAAAGAAAATTTACTGCTTTCATTAAAAAATGGAAGGTGTATGCTGTGCGACATGATGATGGTTCTATTTGCCTTTGATAGTCTTATTCGAATGTCTAGATAGAGTGATTGATATTCGATGACATGAAATGAGGGATACGGGCTGTGTGTGTTGTGTGATTTTTCATGAGGAGTTCATCCTTGGTGGCGTGCAGCAGCCGTAGAGAGATTGGTTAAGGTCATCTCATTTAAAAAAATCTGCTGTGTAAAGGTTTCATAAATTTTTCTTGCAAACTTTGGCCAATTTTTTCACTGGCATCGTTGACAGCACAACCCAATTTGTGCAGAATTTTTAGGTAAGTCACTTCTGCAATTCCAGTGAGTTTTATTTTTTTGTTTTCATTTAATTTGTCTTCTTCTATCAAATCGTACAATTTGATCTGCCTATGCTGATCTAATTCATTTCATTGTTTAAATTATCAATACATTCTTAGATCGAAATCTTTCACAGCGTTACAATCCAAATAAACTCCAATTGAAGGTACGTAGAATTGATTTTAATTAGTTAGGTTTAGATTGATTTTGATGTGTCATATTTACGCATTGAAGCATCGGCATGACAGAACATCGACATTGCCTCTTGGAATGGATTGGATCCTTCCGCCTCAAAAATAGGTAAAACTTCACCTTTTTATTAATTTGAATTTCATATTTTTTTATTTTTATTTTGCTTGTGTGCAGATATTCGATGGAATTTTTTTATATTTCACGGTTTATGTTGGAAAACAGGAGGCATGAACAAAAATAAATAAATAAAAACTTCAATCTGAATTATGCACAGAAAAACAAGGATTTAACACATACAACATCAATCCAGAAAATTTTATATCACATTGATTATTCAAAACATATTTTTCAACTTCTCCATACAGAGCTTCGGCTCTTCATTTCTACAATCTTTTCTTTTGCAAGGCATTCATGAGTTTGTTCATCCTTCAACTCTTCTGAGTTTTTCTTACAACATACTTCTGATACATATTTTCTTCTCTGCTCTTGGGAGCTATATATATTTTTATCTCCTTTTTTTTGTTCTCTCATTTCATTACACCAGTCTAAATTCCTATATAAAGAACCACGTCTAAAAGCAAAAAATTAAAGGCAATTAAAACATGTCAGCACAAACAAGTCCTATTCATATTAAAATCATGCCCAATCGAAGTAAATAAGTGCCAGCACATTCCCCACTTCAAACACCGCCAAAGTCATCAAAACCGCACTACTGCGCATGAACGAGTAAGCACAGGCGGTAACGCGGTGAACACCGCTTCACTGTGATGGGTAAGAAGGAAGACCGCAGTGCAGTGGTGGCAGTCAACCACGGACATCAAACAGCTAGCCCACGTTACCGCGTTCAGGACAACAGACAACCACGGTGCTGCGGTGGTTACCTCGCCATCGTGAACAGTTAGAAAAGAGACTGCGGTACAACAGTAACGGCTGCTAGGAGGATAGGAAACGGTCCAGTCAAAGAGTGTCGACAGTCACCGCGCCACTGCACGTGGTCAAGAGGGTAACCGCGGGACGACGGTAACAACGGATTGACAGTCAACTGCATTGCCGCAAGCATCATGCAGTTAGGGCGTGGTAACGAGGTGGACTGCAAGAACGACAACCACCAGAACACGGATAGGAGAGAGAAGGGCCGCGATAGCCCGGTATACACCACTGAACCACGAGTAGAAGAGAAGGATGGCGCGGGGGCGCGGTAGAGGCCGGTGAGACTCAGGCGAGAGATGGGTGAATTCCCAACACTCCCCCATGAACACAGCTTCCGCCCACATTGACGCCCAGTCGGTTTATCTATTGATGAATTTATCTCTATCCAACGCCTAAGCGAGAGTGCCTGCAACTTGTTCCTTTGATCTATAAAATTCCAATGTGAATTCACCATTGTTGAACAGCTTCAACTCTCCCCCTTAATGTCGACTCCTGCCAGCACGTTGCTCATCAAAATACTTCTGAATGCTTTAGCATTGACCATATCATTTTCCATGTTCTCCAAAGTTTCTTCTTTGCAATTTGAATTGAAAATTTTTGCAAATCATTTTCTCTTTTTTCCTGTAAGCTTCAAATTCTTATGTATTTCTCTTGTTTTAAAATTAATAACTACAACCTTGCGCTGTCATTCCATTCCTTCTTCCATCACTGATTTCCTTTCATCTTAACAATCATTCTAATATTCTTTCTCTTTACAACTCTAGACTCTTGTGAGTCGAAATAATTCATCATGCTTACCTTTTGTTGACTGACAGCAAACTCTTCTTGATCAGCTGCGGCTGATTTTTTTTTTCTTCTGGAAATTCACTGAACTTGCTCTTTCTTAACTTCTGTCAATTGTGTTCTTTCATTGAGGTGCTTTCAGATTACCACAAACTAACTGAAGTAAATTTGTTCATCACTTCCCATAGTGGCACTTTGCTGGTGCTAGGGAAACTTGTCTTAATTTGTTTTATTTGATGTCTTGATACTACCATCAGAATGCTGTTGCATTTCATTATGTTATTTCTTTCTCCAAAAACTGTTTCACTTTCTTCCAATCGTTGTAGTTGAATTCTGGCATTCTCTTCAAAAAAACCAACATCTTTTGTAGATTCTAACACTTTATCACAGCTAGCCATATTTGCAAATTCATCAACATATTCATCTTGACACTTTTTATCACCAACATTTTCAACAAAAATAGATTTTTCAAAAGATGAACACAAATTTGTTGTGTCACATGAAACATCACAAATTGAAAATTTTGTTTTCACACAATCATTACATGCTCTTAATTTATCATTTTCTTCTTTCAATTTTATGATTTCCTTCAGTTGTAAACAATTTTTCTCTTCTACCTTTATTCTTTGTTCAAACTCCTCATTTATTTGTTTAATCTTTTCAAGGGATTTCAACCTCTCTTCTAGCTCTCCATTTCTTGCTTTAACTTTTCTTAATTCTTTCTCAAGATCATCATTTTCATCTAACAACATACACTTTTCTTTCAACAACTCTTTTATTCTTTCAATAAAGCACCCATTGTACTTTTTAACAATACCCAGTTCATTTTTAAGCAGAATTAATTCTTCCTCTAAAACATTTTTTGCAGATGACAAATTTTCATTTTCTTTCTTAACCTTCTTTCCTACTTTCCCCATTTGTAAAGGAAAGTTTCAACTTACCTCACTTAAACTTATTTCAGAGATATATCAGCTTCGTGAGCGTTTGATCTTCTTCAGCCTCTGGTTTTTTTGTTATTCAGCAACTGGGTCTGCAAGTCTCTGCTTGTTCTAGTAATCGATTGCCTGTTCAGTCTTCAACACAACCTCTTCTCTCTTTTCGACAAATCATAGCAACTATTTTCACAATTTCTCATGTGTCAGTGATTTCTTTTCTTTGTCTTCAAAATACAGCACTTCTAGCTCTTCTTAACAATTTTCTTCAAACATTCAAACTTTTCTTATATCTTCCTTTCAAGGAATTGATTCTCACCTAGTTGACAACTTATACAATTAACAATTTCTTTTCTACTAACTTCACAAAATTTTAAACCCAAACAAGTTCTTCAGACTTTGCAAACATATTGCTCCTAGACACCCTATGAATATTTCTCAGACCAGACAACGACTCTTCACATAGATTCACCATAAATCTCTATTCCCAGTGAGCCTAACCAACACTGTTTGATACCACTTTGTTGGAAAATAGGAGGCATGAACAAAAATAAATAAATAAAAACTTCAGTCTGAATTATGCATAGAAAAACAAGGATTTAACACATACAACATTAACCCAGAAAACTTTATATCATATTGATTATTCAAAACATATTTTTCAACTTCTCCATACAGAGCTTCAACTCTTCATTTCTACAATATTTTCTTCTGCAAGGAATTCATGAGTTTGTTCATCCTTCAACTCTTCTAAGTTTTTCTTACAACATACTTCTGATACATATTTTCTTCTCTGCTCTTGGGAGCTGTATATATTTTTATCTCCTTTTTTTTGTTCTCTCATTTTATTACACCAGTCTAAATTCCTATATAAAGAACCACAGCTAAAAGAAAAAAATTAAAGGCAATTAAAACATGCCAACACAAACAAGTCCTATTCATATTAAAAGTATGTCCAATCGAAGTAAATAAGCGCCAGCACATTCCCCACTTCAAACACCACCAAAGTTATCAAAACCACGCTACCACGCATGAACGAGTAAGCACAGGCGATAACGTGGTGAACACTGCTTCACCGTGATGGGTAAGAAGGAAGACTGTGGTGCAACGGTGGCAGTCAACCATTGACATCAAACAACTAGCCTGCGTTACCGTGGTCAAGATGACAGACGGCCACGATACAATGGTAACGGCTGCCAGGCGAATAGGAAATGGTCTAGTCAAAGAGTGTCGATGGTCACCACACCACCGCACGCGGTCAGGAGGGTATCTGCGAGACGGTGGTAACAACGGATTGATGGTCAACCGCATTACTGCAGGCATCATGCGGTTAGGGCGCGGTAATTAGGTGGACTGCGAGAACGGCAACCGCCAAAACGCGAACAGGAGAGAAAAGGGCCGCGGTAGCCCGGTATACGTCGTTGAACCGCGAGCAAAAGAGAAGGACGACGCGGGGGCGCGGTAGAGGCTAGTGAGACTCGGGTGGGAGATGGGTGAATTCCCAACAGTTTTGTTACTACAAATTTGATTAGGAAATGGAAGTTCCATCGGAAGAGATGAATGTGCAAGGATAGAAAATAAATTAGGTTTTCAATTTCAAAATCTTTTACATGATTGCAAAAATTTAATTTCTGAATATCAGGGAATTGTTGCTATGAAATTGAGTTGGTATTATATCAGATCATCTATCAGAAGTCAAATTTTGTGCTTTTAGATGCAAATTAAGTCTGGTTTTTCGAGGTTTTCTCATTCAATGACATTTGCAATCTCTGTCTCAACGGATGATCCAGGATATTCATGTGTGGATATTAGGAATTATTTCTCAAAGATGATTTTTGACTCACTTGCTCTATAATTCTAAGTTTCAAAATTATAATTATTACTTTCTATTCTCTTATTATTAAAATTTTATTTTCAACAAAACTCCTCTCTTTCTTTATACTCATCATTCACATTTCCTAACTAAAAGTTTCTTTTCTAAAACACAAATTATCTCAAACATATTAAAAAGCAATGTAAATAATTTCTAAAAATAAAATGCCTTTTTTTCTTTCTATATTCTCCTTCCTTTCTATTGTTTAAAATAATAAAAAAAACTGAATCTCAAACATTTTAAAAAGCAATACAAATAATTTCTAAAAATAAAATGCCTCTTTTTCTTTCTATATTCTCTATCTTTTAATTGTTTTAAAAGAAATAATAAATACTAACATGACTATCTAAATAAATAATGAATAGCCTTTAAATAATTTTAAAAATGAATAATGAATAGTGGATAGACATGATGATAATACAAACAATATTATTATTGTGTTTTATTACTTTTATCATTCCTAAACCAAACCATGAATGCAAAAGACATGAAAACTGATGACCAGACCACCTTATTTGTGGGCACTTCCTGTCAAACAGAGCAAGTGAGTTAGAAAAATCATGTTTGAGAAATGATTGCAAGTGTCGTTGAATGAGAAAACCTTGAAAAGCTAGACTTAATCTGCATCTAAAAGCATAAAATTTGACTTCTAATAGATGATCTGATATAATACCAACTCAATTTTGTAGCAACAATCCCCTAATATTCAAAAATTAAATTTTTACAATCATATAAAAAATTCTGAAATTGAAAACCTAATTTATTTTTTTATCCTTGCCCGTTCATCTCTTCCAATTGAGCATCCATTTCCTAATCAAATTTGTAGTAACAAAACCGTGAAATATAAAAAAATTCCATGGAATATCTGCACAGAAGCAAAAAATAAAAATAAAAATTCAAATTCAAATTAATTAAAAGGTGAAGTTTTACCCATTTTTGAGGCGAAAGGATCCAATCCATTTCAAGAGGCAATGTCGATGTTTGTCATGCTGATGCTTCAATGCGTAAATATAACACATTAAAATCAATCTAAAGCTAACTAATTAAAATCAATTCTACGTACCTCTATCCCTTATATCAATTCAATTGGGGTTTATTTGAATTGTAACTGACTGCTTGTGAAACATTTTGATCTAAGAATGTATTGATAATTTAAACAATGAAATGAATTAGATCACCATAGGCAGATCAAATTGTATGATTCAATACAAGAAGACAAATTAAATGAAAACTAAAACTAAAACTCACTGGAATCGAAGCAAGTGACTTACCTAAAAATTCTGCACAAATTGGGTTGTGCTGTCAACAATGCCAGTGAGAAAATTGGGCAAAGTTTGCAAGAAAATTTTATGAAACCCATACACAACAGATTTTTTTAAACGAGATGAGCTTAACCAATCTCCCTACGGCTGTTGCACTCCACCAAGGATGAACTCCTCATGAAAAATCACACAACACACAACACTCGTATCCCTCATTTCATGTCATCGAATATCAATCACTCGATCTAGACATTCAAATAAGACTATCAAAGGCAAATGGAACCATCATCATGTCACACAACATACACCTTCCATTTTTTAATGAAAGTAGTAAATTTTCTTTTATGAGGATGACTTTTTACATACAAAGATTCGTTGCAGATAATGATAAAATGAAATGATCCAGATTAATAGCCGCTCATGTTCTGATGAGGATAAGAAAAACTAGTAATCGCTTCCAGAAAGAAACGTGAACTCCTCAGAATAGTGACGTCATCGCATTTAATTTACTTGGCTTAGCTTGATTCCATTCCAAGAAAAATGTCACTCAGACCATTGCCACGGACCTGACATGTTAAGACATTGCTAAAATTAGGAGAATTTGAGCCCGTCGATAGAAACGTTTTAAACGTTTCATTTGTTACACATTCCACTACCACTGTAGACTATCAAATGTTTCAGTTTCTTTTCACTGACGTTTTAATTGTAACCATGATTGTGACAGCGAACAGGATGTCAATTTATTTTAAAAAGCAAAAAATGTTAACATAGATTTAGCTCTCCATTGTAGATCAGAATATGTTAACACAGATTTACTTTCCATGAGAGATATCCTTCTCAAGACGCTTAACTCTAACTGTAATCTTAATTGTAACCTTAACCCTAACTCTAATTTTAACCCTAATCTTAATCCTAATCCCTACTCTAAAACCAACACTAATACTAACTCTAATTTTTACAACAAATTTAATTCTAACCCTAATCCTAACGGGCTACAAAATAACCCTAATTAAAGCACAAACATATATTATATATATTAGCCTCCAAAAGATATCTCTCGACGTACTTTATATATATATATATATATACTAGTATTTTAAATCTCTTGCACAATAGACTTAATTTTGAGTTTTATTATAATACATAATACATAATTCATTATATTAGACTTCATCTTCATTTCAAGTATTCTTTAAAAATATTTGTAAACATTAATAATAATTTCAATTTCAATTATTTTTTATTTAAGTAATTTTATTTTCTTATGAATGAAGCATAGAAATAATTTAATGAAAAATATTGATGTTTATTAGAAAATTCTGAAATGAATATTATTATCAAAAATTTTAACAATCATTCAACAAATACGAAAGTTAGAATGAGAAGATCTACTATCCCATAAACTATATTTAATCTCACGGATAGTAATACTGTCTCATAAATTATCTTTAATCTTATGAACATAATATCGTGATTAATGTATATCAATATGTTGAGATTTCTAACTAAAATTGTATATGATTTTTAAAATCAACAGTTTAATCAGAAATCTCAACATATTTATCATAGACTCTTACCTAAATAGGAGACTCGAATTCCTTGGATTCTTTAGATTTGCAATTACCCTTGTCTCATGCTTTGGTTGTATTTTTTTTGTTGCAACTATTATGAGTCTGCAAGTTCCTTTTGCAGTTTAATACTGCACTCTTTGTAATATGCTATTTTTCATTTCTGGTTAACTCATATGTCTGTTTTGGAAATAAATAAATAAACTCTCAACTCCATCATTATACTATTTTTTCTTTCTTAAATTTTTGGATTGTGATTCTCCTCTTTTTTCTGCAGTGTGATCTTTTTTCTTTTTCTTTTTGAATTTTTATATGGTTTCCATGATGTGATTATTTTATATTTTATTTTTAACTTTTGTATGAATTTTTATAAATAATTCTATTATATTTATTTGTGTGAATTATTGTATCTTATTTTTATATAATATAATATAGAAAGTGCACTCATTATAAAAAAATACGTAAATCTTTAAATTTGATGTTTCTCATTTGAATTATATTCATTATTTTAATTCACAATAAAATTGCTTGAAATCATATGAAGAGTTGAATTGGATAAGTTTTGTAAGCTTTGTAATTTTAGTTTCCAACATACATTGAAGAAGAAAATAAATCATGGAGCTTTTATATTGTTGAGGCAAGAAATACTTATTTTGCATGTAGTTATATTTTTCATTTAGCATTTATTCTTAGATTTTGTTGTTTTATTGAATAATGTAATGACCGACTTTGATTATTTGACAAGCAAATTATCTATAATTCCATATTTCACTTCACACTTAACCTTTTCCAAACCCAAACACCCTTAGTCCACCTTAGTTCTTGTCACATGGTTTGTAAGGACACCATTGCACCTGCAAGTGTCCTTTGGACAAGACTACATAATTTAGCATCCACATTGGTGAAAAGTCAAAAATTCCAATTCAAACACTTTTTCACTTTAGTTTGAACACTCACCCCTTCTTAAGTCCAAATGGTAAGAAATGCTTCTTAATATTGTTTTATAAAAGAGAAAATGTTATTAAAAAGATATAAAGAATATACAAGAAGAAATCAACAATGAAACAAATATTGCACCTTTAACCTATAATGTACATGGGGATATACATAGCCAACTTGTGGCTAGCATAAGTTTTAATTAAGACATATGATCATTTATATAGTATTATATAGGTAGTTAGGTCAGCCTAGGAGGCATCCATGGCATAAGTATGGTATATATAGGTAGTAATGGTTATTTTCTTGTGATCATATTGTGAATTTTATTTATTTAAGATTTTTAGAGGTATTTTGTAACTTCCCAAGCCAAAACAATGATACAAATTTAATACTTGACCTTTCACAAACACTTATTAGTTTGAATAACAACACTAT
This sequence comes from Sequoiadendron giganteum, assembly GCA_007115665.2. Classification (NCBI taxonomy): domain Eukaryota; kingdom Viridiplantae; phylum Streptophyta; class Pinopsida; order Cupressales; family Cupressaceae; genus Sequoiadendron; species Sequoiadendron giganteum. The sequence goes on along the minus strand of CM021106.1, from coordinate 92,363,872 downwards.
CAACCTTATTATTTAATCAAATCTTGGACAAATAAGATTTAAATTTTTGTTTATACATCAACAATTTTATTACACTCCAATCAACAATGGCAACACAATACCTAATCTTCTTATTATAATGGACAAAAAATATAGATATAATGCCCACTCTCCTTCCTATTACAATAATTATTGTTTTAATTGCATTCAAATGGTTTGCAATAGAAGCAATTCATACTAACAACAATCACAAGTTAGATTAATATATTGCAGTTGGAGGTTGCATCCAATGAAGCTCATATGTGAAATCTATATGAGATCACCCTCTAAAATAACCAAGATTTTCATCTTAGTATTCCCACACTCAAGCATAAGTGACCAAAATATATTTTTAAAGGAATTTAATTAAGTGTATATGATGCCCCCTAAACAAACACATTCATTCTTTTATATTTTTCACAACAATAATGGAGTGACCATAATATAAAGCTATAACTCCAAGTTTGAAAAATGATTATGGAAATAAAATAATCAAGCACTTTTAAAATTGTTGGCACTAAAATTAGTCATTAATGATATTAAAACATGTGCTAGGGCATTGTGGAGAAAATGGAATCAAAGGTAGAAATATTGAGGATGGGGGATCAAAGATACCACAAGATTCATACCAAAGGTTAGGGAATTGGGGTTCAAGAAATGGGTGTGCTTGTAAAGACAAGTCCAAAAGTTTGACAAATACAAAGGAAGAGTGAGGGAAGAATGGAAGGCATGACGAAATGAATAATTTTGAAAGTCTAATGGAAAGAAAGGAGAGTTTGGACTTGGACAAGAAATCATACTTGAATAGGGAATTTTAAAACTTCAATGATTGACAAAAACTTAGAATATTGAGCATGTCTTCAAACTTAAAGACTTTGGGGACCTTAGATAAACATTGGGGAAAGAATAGGAACAACACACACATTGAATGGGACCAGGGGAGATGCAACAAATGTGAAATAGGTAACTTGGTCCATAAAAAAAAGGAGACGCAATAAGTATGCCCCACTCAAAATTGCTTTCCCTCAAGCAATACAAATTTTGATGTTTTAGAACCCCTAATTTTTCCCAAAAAACACCCTTTATAAGTAGGTTCTTTGAACTAGATGATTTGTGATGGTTTCACATCCTAAATTTGTTATCCTTATTATGATGATGGCATCCATTTCCCTTACAAGAAACACTCCACAACCTATGAACACTAAGTCAATGTAGGATGGTGCATCATAAACACACATTGACATACATGAAAATATTCCAAGGGATGGATGTTGGGACCTGTTACAATAATACTCTCCCAAGTAAAACCATTTAACCTGTGTTGACTTATGTTTTGATTCATATTCCCTCAAGTATCCTCCAACTCTCTTATACACTTTTTTGGACCAAAATTTTATCTAGTTGATAGCCTATTATAGGAGTGAGATTTGCACCTACCAAATGAAATAATTCCTACCAATAATTGGTAGCAAATATCCTACCTCCATTGTCAATAATTATTTTAGGCAACCCCTATAATTTATTTATCACATCCACAACATAAATGTGATATTTACCATACACCTTGAGGAGACTCCAAATAGAATCCATGAATACCCTTTCCCAAAATTGATGGGAAATAAGTGAAGGTGGCAATAGGTTTGGAGGAAGTAAACATTCTTCATTTGGAAAATGAGTAGTATACTTGTTGATTTGTGTGACAAATCACTCCTCGAAGCACTTTTGCATGAATCTTTCTCCATTTCATACAATTTGTGAAAGATTTGGAGTGCCTTAACATGGGTATATCATGGGGTGCTTTCAAAATATTTTAATTTCATTTATAACTAAATATAAGATTATTTTTATCTTCATACCCTGTGAGACAATTTTCTCTCACCCAATGATCATCCTTCTCATTTATTTTTAAGAATATTAGCAATATATGTATCTAATGTATATTCCACCATGATTGAATTATATCCTAGTTTTGTGAATTTTTAATCCCTTGTACTTAGATATTCCTATGATATATTCAAATTTTGCTACACTATTATGATCTTATCAAAAACTAAGAAACTTGAACTAGATGGTATCTTTGCATTCACCCAAGTAGGGGGTTATCAGCTCAATCCAAAGGAAACTAAAAAGAGAATGAAAATTACTCATTTTTTCCTACTTAAACTCTTCTTCATGTTGAATATTAACTATAAGAGTAACTAGATATTATAAATTTATTTATTGCAAGGTATTCATAACTACCTACAAATCTATAAGAGTGACTATATTTGTTCTCAACATCATTTAGCTCATTTGTCATATAGGTAATCCTACAACTTAGAATCAGCTCTTCAATGAGCCTTTTCATTCTATCTAGCTTAGTTAGAACTTGAATCTCTTTCTTTGCACATTATTAGTAGCCACTCTTTGAATTCGTGTAGCTTTACGGACCTTTGTACAACATTAAAAAGATGAAATTCCTTGTTTTTATCTTGGCTAAATTGATGTAATTCTAAACTTGTTGATTATTTGTGTGCTTTACTTGAGTTTTCCACCTATAGATAGATCTAAATATCAATTTTTAACTCCCTCCCATGAGAAATATCACTACTAATACCTTTACATTAAAGGTTCAACCACCAACCGATTCAATGGCCTATTGGAGTCATATCTTTGATAATGATTCATTAAACATGTTAGTGTGTATATTATCCATCACTATACTTCTTGTTGTCCATGTCACTTTTTCTTCAAATGTACAAACTTTAGCTTCTTATTTTTATGAATATGTAGAAACTCACTACTAGGATACAACCATACTACACCCATAATTATTTTAGTTCTCATGGAATCGAATGCATTATTACATGCCTTATGTTCATCCATGGTGACATAGAGTGGCTAGTTTATCTAGGTGTAGGGTATGCCAAATGTGTTAGCTACAATGATATCAATTTCATCACAAATTTCAAAAGATATTATTGCATTATGTTTACCTTTCAACTTCCATTTGGTAATACTTGTATTGGTAGGTTTTTATGCATTATCTTCAATTAAATTAGGTCTCTAAGAAGGTCAAAAAAATTGGTTTGATCAAACTCAATGAGATCATCCCCTACCATGATATTTTTTTCCCATTATATACTCACCATAGATCTTAGGAAACATATACATGTTTTGATTGTCATCACCGACAAATATTATAACAATAGTAGGTTGCATCCTCTACCAAGATGAATTGTAAGAGTTCTTTGGCTACCAAGATCCCACTCCAAGTAGTGCATATCCAATTTATATTTGAGTAAAATGATACTTGTGTCCTTTGTAGGTGGTACATTCATAATTCATTTTTCAATTATTAGAGAACTTTCCCTGATGACAAAATTATTGAAGAGTCATAATATTGAGTGCATCTATGCTATTACTATCTCCTTTAGATTTTAAATTATACTCATATGAGTGATTAGATTGCTTACGTTTCCCTAGTTAGTGAAGTTAATTAGACTAAACAAAATTTATTCTTGTGGGATAGAAGGATAAACTATTCCATCTTGAAAACCTAAAAAATACATGCTTTGTATTGGCAATGTGATTATTTGCACCATCAAAAGTAAAAAATAATATTTTTTAGCATTAGATTTCATACTTTACATGTACTTCTCACACTCTTTCAACTTTGGATCTTCTTCTTTTCCATGCTTATGTTTTATAATTTCATACTTGTATAATGGATTTGTATTCTCTTTTCCAAGAGTGGTTCCTTTTACCATTTCTACATTTGGGATAGGAATTTTTTTTATCTCCATATAAGGGATTTATGTTATTTTTTCTCATACTATCATTCTTATAAAAAGAAAACCATCGAAGTGTTTATTTTCTATTATCGAATTGGATATTTCCAAGATATTCAAAACAAACCTATACCACTCTTGTGATTCTTTCTTTCAAAATGAATATTAGTGGAATAAAATTTAACACCATTCATACACTTATACTCATTAATACCACTATGTTATAAACACACTCCATATGACCAAGGATCATTCTTTTCCATATTTGAAGTTTCAATAGGATTATTTTGGACATAACTAAGAATCATTAAGGTGAGTGTAGGATCATCATCAGAGAAACAATAGCAATAGGAAAAAAACACATCTTTACATATAGCCAAAATCTCAAAACAAATATTTGACTTTTCGTATGGGTTGGATAGAAAGTTGATTTTGGTTTGGTAATACCAACTAAAATGGATATATGTTTTATTGTTTGTAGATGTTGGAAAAATGGTTTGGAGCTCTACATAGTGGATCAAGATTTTTTTATAGATTATGCACCAAAAATCAAGTATAACCATTTGAATTTCATCTTTTATTTTTTAAACTTAAAATGCTCACCAATTTTGCATACAAAGTCTTTTTTCAATATTTATTTCTCATTTAATGTTCTATAATGAGAGAATTCATTTCCCTTAGAAAATGTGTTAGAATTTTGATATTCAGAAGGGTATGAAGAATTTTGACATGAAGATACATATTTGAAAGTATTGTGTGCTATGAATTTTTATTATAAAGTTTTCACATGTGCACATACATCCATAGAAGAATAAAATTTATTTAAGTTTACATTATCATGTATTGGTTTATGCAGCCTAACAAAAATAGTTTATAATTGAAATTCTTGTAAGGGAGTGATCAGTTTAGAAAATAAAGATTCATATCATAAGACATAATCATTGGTGTATTTATTTCATACTTGGGCACATTCAAATATATTTTCAAGGGTTAATCTAAGGCCCATGTTAATGTTGAATTGTTTTAGAATCACTCTTTTAAAATTATTAAATGAGTGTATATACCCTTGAGGAAGTGAAAAGAACCACTCAATTGCATGGTCCTTAAGAGTGTGTAGAAATGGATTTATTAATAAAATTCCCATAAAGGAATTATACACATGTAGCTATGAATGATAAAAATGGGTGTTGGGGTCACCTTTCCAAATCATGGTTCCATAAAAGCCATCGGTAATGGATATGTCAGAATATCAAAATTTATGGGTGTCTATCTAGGATTTGATAATTCATCATCCTCTCGTTTGCTTGGCCTTACATTGATTTTTTTTACTTGGTTTATTTTGTGAAATAATACATCTAGGATTGAGGAAGAGTGATATGGGGGGTTGGGACCACTATGGTGTGTATGAGAATCAATATGGGACATAGAAGGGGTGAATGGAATAATTTCTTGGTATAATAGAATGTAGGAAGTAATTTACTTAAGGTTATTCAATGTATGGGATGTAGTAGTAGATGTGGAATTGGCTTGAGTAATTGTGATGCTAGTAGGCCCAATTGTGGTTGATGAAAGAGACATGGAAGTGTGATAAATCATTTGGGTAATGATTGTAGGTACTAAATGTTGGGACACTAGTATTAGTGGTATTATGATGATGAATAATAGTTTTAGAGGTCAATGGTAGCAATGAGGTAGGATACAAATATTTTTTTATTATAGAAGAAGTAAGCTTTACATAAACTACTTACAAAATATATAATCTAGATAGCTTACAATTAGCAAATACATTGTGAAATATATCTACTAGTTGTGTAGGATTTTTAGTATTGTTGAAACTAGAAATTCCATTTGTAAAACCTAATTTTTTCAAATGAGTCTTGTGATCATAGTCATAATTGTTCTCATTATGAGCATCAAAATATATCATTCTCATTTTTTTTGGGCCATGCTAGGGTTTAGCCAAGCATTCATTCAAAGGAATATTAGTACCATAGGTAACTCATGGCATAAACCAAAGATAGGAAAACTAAATCCCAAATGTACACTTTCATAATGAAAAAATAGAAATTATATCAATGATGAATCAAATGTGAAAATGTGAAATTAAAACCCTAATGTGGTTGTCAAATATGGTAAGGTGGGTAAAAGATATTTTACAATCAAGATAATAGAAAAATATGTAACAATATAAAATCAATGAAGAAATGGTCATGCAAAGATTTCAAATATAAAAATGAGATGTAAATATCATAAAAGTGTAGATACGAGAAACACTAGAAGAAGACTAGGTTGTATATGATTGATTGGGTCCACTAAAATGCAAATGAAAATAAACCTTCCTTTAGGGTAATCCAATCTAATCTAATGAAATTTACGCAAATAAGAAACTAACCTAGATTAATGATTTGGGGGTAATTATATGGAATAGTTTTTTTTTTTAATTAAAAGTTAAGGTATTGAAAGTAAATAAGAAAAAAAAGTACTTAGTTTGATGATAAAAGAATGTGACCTTCAAAAAAGATTCTATAATTGATCATTTATTTTTGCTAAAAATTTGTCTTATATTTTGTGTTGATCTTGTGATTTATCTAGGTTCAATTTTAGTGGTCTATGTCAAGTCCACAATTATGGATTCATCCTTTAAGTTCGGACTTGACCCTACACAATATCCACCACTATTCTTCGTCCCACCTAGTTGACCTTCATCTGGTCAACTACTTTCTAGTATTTCATGATTGCTCATATTGAAAATACCTTAGAAGAGATATCATTATGTCACAAGGGACACATGTTATCCTAGCTCAACTTGGGGAAAGGTGTGTATAAGATTAAAGAAAAAAAGGAATCCTATGATCATTTATTCATATATTTTACTCTCCTTTGTGTACCAAATCCAAATGTTTCATTTTTTATTACTCCTTTAATATTTTGAGTCTTTTGGGATGATTGATCCAAAAAATCAATAAAAATAGACTTTTTATAAAAAAGTTGTGAGCATTTGAAGTTTAAAAAATGAAGGATGAATTTCAAATAATTATATTTAATTGTTGGTATACAATCTAGAAAAAATACGTGATTCATTATTTAGATCTTTGAACCATCTTTCCAATGCCTATAAAAAAGAATATTTTTGATAAGTAGCGTAAAAGTTATGCATATTTAACTAAAGTGTGCTTCTTTAGAAAAATCAAAGTGGAGGGGATTTTTTTGGACTTTTAGGTAGCATATATCCATTTTGAGTAATGAATATTCATTACCTAAAACATGATTTTTTTTTTGCACTTTCAAGTAACATATATATACATTACCTAAAAACAAATATCCATTCATAATGGATATCCATTATTTATGGTAAAAAGTTGTTCCTTCTTATTGTCCTCAAGAATGTATTGGGTTTAGTTTTGGGAATGTTAAGCATAAATTTTTCACTGCTCCAACATGTTTAGAGGTTTCATCTCCCTTTCACAACTTCACCTTTCATGCTAACAACCTTTTTTATCTGAATTTGATAAAATGAAAATGGTTTATTCAAGAAATTATTAACATTCTAAAAAAATAAGATATGTTTGATTATAATTCTAATAGGTAATTATTAATGATTTTCTACATGCATTATGCATGAAATCTTGATTGATAGATTGATTTAAAAAATCCATCTTTTCAAACAGTTTCACCTTTTTCAAATTTGAAAGATGTGTCACTCTATGCTTCACCAGCTATAGGTTAAAAAAAACATATTTTTTTGACCAAATTAGGTTGGATAGAAAATTACTTATATATTTTTTAAAAAAATTAGTAAAAAATTCATTATTAAATATGAAAATTTTGGTAGTGCTTCATTAAATTTTTAAATTTTTACCTAATAATTTATATTTCAAAAAAATGAGTAGCCTAGAAACTACATTCAATTTTTTACACATTGTATTTCAATATTTTTTTCAAATTGTGTTAATAACTCATTCAAATTCTCATGTGAAGTTGCTTAAGTTTTTTTTAGTATTTTCATTACCACTTGGAACCCATCATGATCCTACACTCACTCGTTAGAAATTTCTCTTTATCTTGAGCCCACATTGTTGATTTCTCATTTATTTCATAAAAAATAACATTTTCCCACTATGAGAACTCACTAATAGGATCTTCACCTTCAACCACTGTAGCTCATTGTACCTCTAGTTTTTATTATTCTTTGAACATCATTTCATTTGTATATTGACATTTGTGGCTCAATTCCCAAGTTTCTTTGCATGAGAAACACAACTTCTTTCTTCTGAGCTCATTGTTGGCAACATCTTTTTTGAAAACATGAAAACTCTTATTCTAGTCATGACTGTACAAGGAGACATTAATTATTCTAGGGTTGTAGCTTTCTTGTTGGTTTTTCAAGGCTTCATTTTTAATTGTTTTTCTTTCGTATGCCCTATCAATTCTTTGTTGTTCATACTTATAGATTATTGTGAGGTTGGCTTTTTGAAATATTTTTTTATGGATGACTCATTTCCAAGTCACAAATCCTATAAAAAAGATCTATTAATTAATCAAAATCAAAAGTTTAATACCTTTTTTGATAGGTTATGATGTCTCCAACTATTTGAATTTTCTCTCTTATGCTTCCTTCTTTTACTAGGCCTTTATTTCATTGTAATTGGCTCCTATATATATTTTTCAACCATACATTAGATATCTCAAGAATCCTCCCATGATTCATAGGATGGTAGGAAAACCAAATTTGATATCATTTTATTGTCCTAAGCCAAAATAATTATTCAAATATAATTCTTAACCTTCCACAAACACTTATTAGTTGAATTAACAACACTATTGACCCTATTGTTTAATCAGATCTTGGACAACTCAAATTTAAATTACTATTAATATATCAATAATATTACACTTTGATCAATAATGGAAACATAACACATGATCTTATTATTATAATGAACAACAAATGTAGATATAATTATAACCCTCTTTTATGTTACAATAATGATTGTAGTACATTCAAATGATTTTATAATAGTATCAATTCATATCAACAATAATGGTGATTGAATCAATATAATTTGGCTAGAGTCCACATCAAATGAATCTCAAATGTAGACTTCTTATAAGGTCACCCTTAAAAATCACCAAGGTTTTCAAAAATGAGTACCTGTTGGTGTAAGCTTTTATTTTCCTAGTGGGTTAATTTATTTTCCCTTAGTCATAAGTTTTTCCTACACTTTTATTAAGCTTTATTAGGATAATAAAGTGAGTTTATTATTTAATAACTAGGAGATAAGGTGATGATTTGTCCTCATCCTTAATGGGTGGAGCATTTAACTTTTCATCACTTTATTTAATATTGGTGGTTATTGGTGGTCAACTCCTATAGGTTAGATTTTCCACCTCCATCATCTCCTTAGTTCTATATAAATTTACTACCTAGCTTGTATTTTCATATTCTTGCATACTAATGCATAATTTGGCATACATGTACATTGATGCATGCAGTCATTATTTTGTATATTTTCTTTGATCTCCTAATGCAATCTTGTCATCTTGAAATTTTCACATCTCTTACAATTTTAGTCTATAATTATGTTATTTTATTTATAGTTTTATAGCTTATCTCTCTCATAGAAATATCTTGGTTATTCATCTATTTCAAATTTCTAACATGGTATTAGAGCTTAGATTTTGAGAGTTTTGAGTACTTGGATTCTTAATTAAGAGATTGTAATTTTTTGTATGATCTTGTAAATTCATGTATACTCTTCTCTTGTGTTTCAATATGGTCTAGAGAATCAAAAAGGAATTATGTTCAAATATTTGTTAATCCTATATATTTGCATGTGTGTTTTTGGTGAGATCTGATGATTGTAACTATTTTTTTCTATAGTGGTAGAATTTTTGAGTGTCTAATTCGTTTGAGAGGCTCAAAAAAGTCAAATTTGGCTTGTTTTTCAGTCCATTTGGCCACCATATGACACAATGGAAAACACGGGTTTGAAGTTCATATATGATGAACAAAAAAATTATTGGAGAATTTTCAGCCAAAAAGGATCTTGTCATTGCATTCAAGAGGTCGAGGAGATGAATTTTGATATAAAATTTTCCCATATTTGATGTCGAGAGTTGTCGAGGAAAAAAAAAATGCCAAGCAAGTCGTATGGTCCCCCCAATGCTGCAGATTGTACAATTTTCTTTTAAAAATAGAATAATAATAATAAAATATCCATTGAAGTGCATAAGCACTTGGCACTAAGGCACTCAATGCCTAGCACTTGGGCTTATATCCCCACACCCATAGACTATAGTCGTAAACAATGACATAAACTGCTAAGTGACACATATAAACGACATGCCATCATATGTAAACCGTGACCAGCTCCATTTCCAAGACCACTAGGTTTTTATAGTCTACTAACCAAGAGGCCACCTCTACCTATGGTGTCATCCACGAGCCCTTGAGGGCCACTAGGGCCCTCATATAGGCCAAATTGGGCCTTTTTTCAAACTTTCATAACTTTTCACCATGATGTTTGTTTTTCAAAAAATGCTCAATATTATCAAAAATTTGGAGATGAGTACTTTCCATCCATTGAGATTTTAAAAATATTTTTCCCTTTTTTTGATCTAGATATTGCAGGTTGAAGTTGTTTATTGCCTTTTTATTCAATAGGCCATAACTTTCACCTCAAAGATCCATTGTTTTTAAAATGAATAGGCATTGGAAAGGTATTAAAGAGAACTACACATATATAGGTCTAGTTTTTATATATTTTATCTCAGATTAATATTGTATCAAAATTTATAATTTTGGCTAGTGTGGGCCTTTTGAGCATTATATCTTGGAAAAATATTTGTATATGCACTACTCTTAAAGTGCCAACATTGTAATATCTTGGGGGATTATTTCTGAGATTAGTGGAAAGGGTGGGTGTCTCTTGGTGTCTCTTTTTCACTTTGCATTATATTTTCATGCACTCATAAACAATCTTCTTTTCTGCCTAAAATGGATCAAGTAATAGTTCCTATGCTAACACTCTACAAATATTTTGATTGGAAAAGTAAAATTTCATTCCACTTGAAAATGTATAGATTATATAGGGTAATAATGGGACTAGAGACATTAAACCAACTATTGATGTAGAAAATAGTGTGATGAGGCATTTGGAACCTTGTGCATTTCTATATAGATCTCTAGATTTTCTCTTTCATGTTGAATATTTTTCTTCACCAAATGAAGTTTGGACAACATTAGAAAAATCTTTGGTAAGATGATGAATTAAGAGGTCATTAATTGGAGAATGAGTTAATAGTGTTGAGTCCTTCAAGTTTATATTCAATACAAGACTTATTAACCAAACTAAAGGCCATAATATTGCAATTGAAATAATGTGGAATTGAGAAAAATGATAAACAATTGATCTTAAGTATTCTCTCTAAACTTGGTCCAAACTATTAAACCTTTGTTTCTACATTCTATGCCACTTAAAGTGCACTTCCTACACAATGCCTTCTCTTGATGTGTTTTCTAATGAACTCATAAAAGAATAGGATAAGTTGGTTCAAATTGTAATTATCAAATCTTCTAAGTCTCATGCTTTGGTTGCAAGTCAGGGCACTAAAGATAAAAAAAGATAATGACAAACAAAATAAGAAATAAAAGAACCAAGGAGAGAATGCTTTAGGTGCATCATTATTTGCTTATAATGTAGACACAAGAAATTCTTCAATTCAAGGAAAATATAAGAAGGAGAAGGTTAAATGTGCTTATTGTAATAAACTTGGCCATCATGATCATAAATGTATAAATAAATAGATTGACCACCTCATACATCTTCTTGAGAAGAGAAATAAAGGGGTCATTGAATCTCCATCTTTATCAAACCAAGAATATACTAAGAAAAGGGAAAAAGGATATGTACACAAACATAAAGGAAAACCTCTTTGTGCTTCTACAACTATTGGATAAGTGAAATGGCTTCTAGATTTTTCAGCTTCTCATCATGTGGCTTCTTCACACTCCATGTTCTCTTTGTTTGAGCCTTGTATTGTGCCACCCATTTTCATGGGCAATAATACATATATGAATGTAATTGGGAAGGGATTTTTGATATTGGGGATGACACTTTCAATGATGTATTATGTGTGTACCTCATTTGTCCAATAATATTATTTCTATCTATCATATTACTCATAGTGGAGCAGGGAAGACTTTGGAATTTACTCTTGATTTAGTTATTATCATAGATTTGGAGAATAGAGAGATTATTTATACTGAGATAGTTCATCATGCATCTCAGTTGTACACCTTTTCAAAAAAAAATCTTGATGGTGGCTTTGATCCTTTCGATGATGATCAGATTTCTAGAGTGGACTTTTATTTTGAGGACAGTTTTGATTACTTGAACTTATTCTCATAATTGATTTACTTCTTGAACCTTGCATTTCATCTCCTCCATCTACTATTTCGACTTTAGAGTATGGTATTTCTTCTTCAAAAGTTTCCAATGATTCTTTATGATAGGACATACATTTTCTTTCAGATTCATCTTTATGGGATGATTTCTTAACAATTATTTGAGACTTGTTTATGGAGACACATTTTGCAATTTTGGGAGACACTATTAATTGTATTCATCTTCTCTTTAACGAAGTTAATTCTTCTTAAATTATTGTGAGGCAAAAATTTGACCCTCTTTTTCATTATTTACATGATCATTCATCACCATTTGATATGAGTGTGGATACTATGGATGAACATTTGGAGACATATTTAGAGGAGATACTTGAGTCTTTGGATTGTGTTCTATTCAGCCTCTAGGATATTTTGAGTTTTTATTTTCAGTAGTGTGGCCTAGAACATTTGATTTTATTGTGAGAGCTTTCAACATCAACATAGGGATGCTTGAGTTGATTTTAGAGAATCCATGCATATTTATTTTTCAACCTATATATTCCTTTCAAGAATGGGGAGGTAGCTTGCATAGACCTTTGGTTTTGTTTCTTCCTAAGGGGAGTAACGTTGTTTGATGGTTGTGGACCATATTCTTCATTCAGTTTCAGCCATCTACTATTGGATCTCTTTGGGCGGCTTATTTATCCTTCCACTTCATTTCTTTCATTATGGGAACTTCTATTTTGTGGGAGGGGACTTCTTCTTCTTTGGGGAGATTTTATATGTACATGGGTACCTAATGTAATTTGGAAAATGGACATTAGTCATAATGGAGATAAAGAATTAAAGAAGCAACCAAAAATCTGCACTTCAATACCTAGATGCAATCCAAATCAATCAATAGAAAACAAGAAACACAAATGAAATCAGAATTAGTTAAACATTAAATTTACCTTCACTATGTTGACATGAATTACTTCCATTGTACTCCTTTGCTTGCTTTCCTCTCAGAATATAGTATGCACTTTTTTTCCTTAAGCCCAAGTGTGTGAAACAATAGCAATGATGCAAACCCCCAAAGTTTGTGCTTATCCATCAATGAGATGTGAGGGGTGATTTTATAGAAATGAATTATTTTAATGAACGATCCAAATTAAGAGGTGGAAGATCGAGATCAAGGGTTGAGGATTGTTGAGAGGAATTGATTGTCTAGTTAATTGATTATAATTGGCTATAATATTCCAGGCTGCATGGATAATTGATTGAAGTGTTAACTAATACCGACAATTAGTTAACAAAATTGATTGATTTGAAGACTCGAAGTGAGTGGGAGTAAAGATAATTGATTGATCAGTGTACTAGAATTGATTATCCAGCCGATTGGACGAGAGTGTTATGAAAGAGGGAATTGTACACATGAGATAATAATTAATTTAAATAAAATAATTATTTGAGGAACGTGCAAGTGAGGATTAATTAATAAATAAAATGTTTATTTATTAATAATAGATGGATAATGTTGAGATGAAAAAGGGGAATTAAATAATTTAAACAATTATTTAATCTAAAAGTGAGAATGCAGTCAATTAAATAATTAATAACAATAATTTAATTTAAGAAGGGGGTTGAATATTAATTAATCAATTAATGATAATTATTTAAAATAGAGGAATATGTGTAATTAATGATGTAATTAAATAAATAAGGTTTATTTAATTAATCGGGAATATTAATGATAATTAAATAAATGAGATTTATTTAATTAGGAAGGTTGATTTAAAGTGAATTAGGACATAATTAATTAAATAAAAATTATTTAATTAGTCAGAAAGGGTGAATTAGGATGTATTAATTAAATAACATGAAGTCACTTAATTAATAGTAGAATATGATATTTGACAATAATTAAATAATGAACTATTATTTAATCATTTAGGAAAAAAGGGTGAAGGTTAGTATAAAAGTGTTACTCGTAGACTAGGACAATTTCAGGTACCTACACCTAACATAGCCTCATTTGTGAGGACCCATCATATTTTTCATCCTCCTAAGCTACACTTAAGGGGAGGTTTTGGTGTAGATTTTTATTTTCCTAGTGGATTAATTTATTCTCCTTTAGTCATAGGTTTTTCCTACACATTTATTAAGCTTGATTAGGATCTAATAATTTTAAGTTTATCATTTAATAACTATTAGATAAGATGATGGGTTGTCCTCACCCATAATGGGTGGAGCATTTACTTTTCCATCACTTTATTTAATAATGGTGGTTATTGGTGGTCAATTCCTATTGGTTGGATTTTTCACCTCCATCATCTCCTTAGTTCTATATAAACTCACTACCTAGCTTGTACTTTCATATTCTTGCATACTCTTGTGTACTTCGACATATATGTGCATTGATGCATGTAGTCATTATTTTGTAGATTTGATTTGAGCTCCTAATCCAATCTTGTCATCTTGATATTTCCATATCTCTTGGAATTTTGGGTTTGTAATTGTGTTATTTCATTTATAATTTTATAGCTTATCTCTCTCATAGAAATATCTTGGTTATTCATTTGTTTAATATTTCTAATAGTACCATTAAAGAAACAAAAATAAAGAAATCCAGTACCACCACTATTCATGTACTACAGTAAATATTTCTCATGCATACAATATTAAAAGCAAAAAAATAATTTGCATAGCCTAACAAAATAATGTGACCTAAGACTTTAAGATCATTTCATGCATTATGGATATGACTATATATAGTCATAACAAGCTCCTATAATATACACAATCTATAGCCAAATATAGAAGCCTCCTACAATGAAAGAATCAAATACCTACAAAATAAAATTTTTAAATCCTTAAAATTTCTCTACATTATGATTAAGATGTAAATTTTGAGTTGATCCTTTCTTAAGTGCATTGATTGCTAGCAATGAATATCCTTCTACTATCAACTTTTAAATTTTATGAAATTTTGCTAAACTTATAACTCCTAGTAATACCTTACATTCTACTTCATTTTAGTTTTCTTCTAAAATAAAGTGAGTCAACATACAATAACATTTCTCTTAAACTTCACAATATCAATCCTCTAACCAAATCCAAATTTCTTTTAGTTCTCTATCATGATTAATTTTTAGATATCATTTTGATGAAGGGAACCATTTATTATTTCTACCAAACCTACTTTCTTGCTTACTTTTGTATTTTATTTTTTATGTTTCTATCTGTAATCCCTTGAATAGGACACTCAATCTAAATCTTCATGTATTAGTGTTATAATAATTAATTCATCATAAGCCTTATGTGTTTGAGTTATAACATATAACTCATTGTTTGGTATAATTCAATGTTGAGTTACATGTGACACATGTAAGATATATAGTATGATGATTTAATATCATCAAATGTATCTAATATACATGTGACACATGTAAGATATATAGTATGATGATTTAATATCATTAAATGTATCTAATATACATGTGACACATCTACTCAATTTGGAATGATAAAGTGAGATACTTTGCCTATTGGAAGTGAGCTGGATTGAGGCACCCTACCTATTATAAGCAAGATGGTGTGAGACACTCTACCTTTTGTAAGAAATATGGAGTGATAAATTTTAATATAGTAAGAAAGATAGAGATAATCTTCCTACTATAAGCATGATAGAGTGAAATATTTTTTCTATAATATGCAAGATAGAGTGAGATTCTTTGTATATAATATGCAACTTCCTTTTTGGTAAGTATGTGTTGGTGTAAATAGGTTTTTGACCTATCAATGTCTTATTTACATGTTAAGTCCACGTAGGTCCTAGGAGGGAATCTTTCTAGTTAAGCATTAGTTTCCACTTATCCTTTGGCATTTAATGCTTGTTTCCTAAGTCATTTAATATTTGCTAAGGTAGTTGCCTCATTCTATAAGATTAATGCATGCCAAGATCTTTTATAATCCTATCTCACCTCTTGCCTTTATAAGCAAGGCATCATATTTATATTGTTATATATTCAATATAGCAATCTTGCATCCATAATCATAGCATAATGTTTTTTTTCATTTCTCTCTTGTGAGTTATCGTTGTCTTGTAGGTGATCCTAGGGTGTTGAGGAGTTCACCATAAACTCCTACATGGTGTCAGAGCTTTAGTGTTGCAAACTTCTTCCCACATCTGAGGGATCTATCTTGGCATGAAACTTTTGTTGGTTGTGAGTTGGGATTTCAAGGATCTCACCATTGAATCTAAGGCATAAGAGAAAGTCAGGTTTGACTTTTGTTTCATCAATTTTTATTATGTTTTGACTGATCTACAAGGGTTAGAAGGAGGATTTTAGTTGTCAGATCCAGGGGGTAGATATTTTTGGGAGCACTTTGATTCAAAATAGACCTCATCGTTGCATCCAGAAGGCTTGAGAACCTAAGGAACAATTGTCAATTTGTCAATTTTTGACATTTTAATTTGGGGGCATCAAATAGAATTTTCATCTAAAGCGGCATTTATGTACGACCGTATGGATCCATAACTAGTTGTATCATATGATTTGCAAGCAGGGTACAACTTTTTTAAATCATCCTTCTCTATCGTGATCTCATACTTCATCTGGCATATTTATGGTGTATGTTGGTACAAATTTCTATGGGTTTGATGCCTATAAAATAATCATTTTAATCATTTTGAATGGTGGTACGAACACATTTATTTATCGCTAGGTTTTTTAATATTAAAAATTATGTTTTAAATTTATTTGGCCAAAGTCATTGCCACTAGTCACAAGGGAAACCTGTTAGTGGGCTCCGCCTAGTGGAGGGGGCGAAACTCCTCGAGTGATGTGGCATATGGCCCTTTTCCCCCTAACCACTCTGCCCAATGAAATAATTGGCGTTGGCGGTGGTCCATATTTAATTTTTTAAAACCCTTTTTTTTTATAAGGAGTCATATGAGAAACTATCAAATAGCCTCGCAAGGCTAAAATTTTGTTTCTCAAAGGCCCAAAGAGTTCATTTTTTTCAAACTTTCATAACTTGCAATCCAAGAGGTTGATTTTCACCAACGAGATATTGTTGAAAAGGTAGCTTCACCACTTTTGCAAAGGTGTAGGTTATTTTCCATATTTTTTCTATTTTGCAGCATTTATTACTATTTGAAGTTAAATCTTCTTTTTTGTCTCCCGAGCTCATAACTTTTTGCCATAATCTCCAATTTTCATGATTCTTGCAATGTTGGAAAGGTAAGGAAGAGATCTATCATGACATCCATGAATTTTTTCTATTTTTTTCCTAAGTATATCATGATTTTAATTCTTTCCTCGATGGGTTTTATGGAGATTACTTGGATATTTTGATAGTTGGGAGGGTGCAATTTTGATCTTTGCACTTCATTCCAGTATTAGAATGATGTTTTATATCTTGTTGCTTCATTCATAATCTAGAGTTACTCCATATTGAGTGTTCCAATGTTCCTCGGCATCAGTTCTATTGTTGCTTTATCATGACTCCAAGCGTGAGTCCTTGACTGACTCTAATACATTTTCTAGAATCAGAACTATCTTTCCTTTTCTTGCCTTAATTAAGGATTCCAGTGTTACTCCACTAGTGTGCTTCGAATGTTTCTTTGCAATAGGCTATTTCATTGAAGGGGGTTGAATGGTCTCTTCTTCATCTCTCTTATGGGAGGATTTTTCCTTGAATGGGGTTTTGTCCTCTTATTTTTGATTGTGAAAAAATTGTATTTTATCTTTCTTTTTAGGGAGGAGTTTTGTCCCACTAGATTTTCTCCTTTCTTTGTTTGTGAGAGAATATATTGCATATGTGCATGGGTACCTAACATGGCCTCCTAGTTGGGACCCATCTTTGTATCATTTGCATAATAGTAATCCCTAAGTTGTACTTAAGGGGGGTGATTTTCATAAATAGGTGTTTTACTTATCAAACTGTCATATTTACATGTTAAGTCCACTTAGGTCCTAGGAGGGAATATTTCTATTTAATTATTTTTTGTCACTTATCTTTTGACATTTAATTCTTGTATCCCTAGTCATTTATTATTTATTGAGGTAGTTGTCTCATTGTATAGGATGAAGACACATGTCAATATATATTCCAATCCTATCTCATAGCTTTCCTTTATAAGAAAGGCATCATATGTACATTGTCATATATTCAATTTGGCAATCTTGCATCCATAATCATAGCATGATATTTTTGCCATTTCGCTCTTGTAGAAGTTATTATTGTCATGTAGGTAATCTTGGGGTGTTGAGGATTTTACCATAAACTCATAGAGTATGTTCCTTGATCTACCAAATAAAATCCTTCATAAAAATTAGGATATAATTTATGATTCTTTGTAGGGAATGAAATTTTTTACCATGAAAAGTGTCATTTAATTCATAAAAAGCATTCCTATGGTGTTGAATGATAAAATTCAATATGAAAATATAAGGGAAAATCCTCACGAAGGTCTAAAGTGTACCTCAAGAACTTAAGCCACTTAAAAACATAAAAAAACTCACACCCAAGCTTGAAAGAACAATTTTACATGAAATGGGGCAAGTTTCACCTTCATAACGCAAAAGACATCATTGGAGATTTTTTTTAACGTCTTGTTAATTCTTAGAAGTAGAATCTTTGAGCTTCATTATAGATGTTTGAGGATTAATATTTAGCATGATAGACCTTATATTTTACTTCACTCTTCATTAAAGGAACTTCGAGATAAATGATTTTCCATGGAAGATCTTCATTGTGGGCGAGTCTAGGGAATTAAAAGATACACCTCACAAGTTTATGAGGAAGGAACTAGATTCAATTCATCAATGGCCAATAATTTTTTGTGGCTTCTTTAGAGGATATTCCATGGTCAAAATAAAGAAGCATTATGAAGAGCCAACTATCAAATTAATAATTTTTAGCCTATACTAATTTTAGTGATGACTATATTTAGTCATTGCTATTTTTTTTGGAGATCTATTTCAAGATGATATTCTAGAAGAGTTATATAAATATATCTGTAAGAGAGGGGGACCAACCATGTCAAGGCTCTAGTTCATGCAGAGCTGAGAGCGAAGGGCTGCCCTAACTTACCTTACTCTACAAGGGTGTTTTGGATAGGGGTTGAGAATGATGAGGACTATAAAGTACTTATATCACTCTTCAAACCCAAAATCTAAGTTCAGGCTAGGCAAGCTAGTTTTCAGAGTCGATACTACACCTCATACAACTCTCTATTTGAGAATGGCATCATAGTTTTGGGACGGCAATGTGGCACGCCAGCATTCGTACAACCATAAAATAGGAAGCATAATATAAACTACCTAAAAACCAACTAAAAACCTAGTTGGTTATTCTTAAATGAAAAAATAGAATAATAAGATAGGAAAAGTACAAGCAAAGATGATAGATTAGAGAGTAAAAGCTAGGGTTACAAAGATGATCTCACCAATGCACCAGTTTGCCAGCTAGCTCCAAACGCACGTTCACCTACACACAAGCAAGAGGGAAAAATTTTGGGGCTGTATAGGGGTCTACCTCAATCAGACCCCGATTTTGGTGTTTCCACCTCCATGGACATCCAAATAGTAATGAAGTAGAAATATGCGAAAAAGAAGGAAAACTAGAAGTTGCAATAAACACTACAAAATAGTATAATGCTACTCAACCAAATCACAAAGGAGAGGAGTGAAATGTTACCACCTCCACCCAAAAACTCACTAGCCAATGGAGGAGAATGTGGACTTGGCTAGGTCACCACAACCTCGGCTATGATGAATGGAGGTCTTGCAAGGATCCAAGCCCACGTTGCTATCGCTTGCTTCACACTTTCTATGTGGAGTTGAGGGAGTGTTGATGTTGCAATGGAGTGTTGAAGTGCTACAAATGTTAAGAGATGGCTTGAAAATGTGTGTAGAGCTTGAATGAATTGCTAAGAGAGCTTGAAGAGGATCAAATGGAGTTAGAATGGATCAATTTAAAGGAAGAATAAGGCATTTTCAGGTCGGTTGGTTGAAGAGGGATGTTACAATTCATCCCCAATCAGGAGTGTAATGCCTCTACCAACTTCAGACATAGGAATTCATCAGGGACAATAGCGCGCCACATGCACATCCCCAACAAATATTCTCCCATCGACACAATAGACAAATGCTAAGTGGAAGGAAGGCATTTGGGTGATGTGGAATTTTTCCTTCAAATTTGATTTTCTAAGGTGAGGGTGTACGAAAGGGGAATTTTCATAAAGGGTGCAAATTCGCTCCTATATATTTTTCCCCCACTTTAGCAAGCACGAGTATTGGTGAGTGCTTCGGTAAAGTAGATCAAAGAGTTAGTAGGGTTAGAAATTTATACTTGAACCATTGAGGAAGCAGACCATGATCTAGCAAGCTTGAAAACATAGGGCGAGCAAAGGACTCCATAGGAACGTTACCCGAGGAGTTTCAAACAAAAGGCTTCATAGCCCCGCAAAACTATGAAGTTGCACAAGGTACATAAAAGGCCCTCATACCAACAATGGACAAATATCACAGGATGAAAGTGTCTTAAAGGCCCACAGACGTACAAGAAGGTAGCCCCCAAGATCTCTCACATGAAGGAAGCCTCATCAAGTAAGCGCCTTATAGGCCCGCATATCTGCAAGAAGGTATCCCCCAAGATATCTCACATGAAGGAAACCCAGAGAAAAAAGAGCCTTATAGGCCCAAAAACCTGCAAGGAAGCGTCCCCCAAGATCTCTTACATGGAGGACACCCAAAGGAGGGGACTTCGCAGAGTTGAATTGGAAAGCGCCTTTACAGGCGCACCTACAAAGCGACATGTTTACCCACAGATAAAGCATGTCAGAAAACAAAGTGGCCATGCAAGCAGTCAAGTGGACAATCACATAGACCATCAACAAATTGGAAGGCTTTCAAAGGGGTCCCTCGGGAACCCAACGTGAAGAGGGGTCCACTAAAGCGACGCATCGTTTAGAGGTGAAAAATAGACATTTTTTCTCAAATCGATTCATCACCAAGGAATCCTTTCGAAATATGTTCACTTCATCAAGGAATTAGAAAGGAAGAAAATGGCCCCTCATGAGAGGAAGGCCAAAGCTACTTCTACCTCGAAGGAAAGTCCTCAAGTTCTTTCTTTGCAAACCCATGATGAAGGAAACATGTTTCGTTAGGGGTCCTATTTGTGAATGCAATTTTCAAAAAAGAAATGTTTGTGAGAATATTCAAGAAAAGATTAGTTGGCGGTGAATGCATTTTCTAAAAATTGAAGTATCATAGAAATGGCATTGTCACACATGAGAGGGACAACTCAAGCAAAAAAGAGAGAAAGAGCGAAAGAGAGACAAATAGAGGACATGGGGGGATCTAGTTTCACGAGGTTAGATCTGCTCATGCTTAAATAATAGGTAACTGCAATGCAAGGTGAAATATCATCAATCCCCAACCAGATCATAAAGAATGCACAAAAAAAAAAGTAAAAATAAAAAATTGGGTCAACATGGAAGGGAAGCCTAAATGCCCCCAACACTTTGCATCGTCCCCAATTTATCAAAAATCAAACACAAACATGGAAGAATGATGATACAGATAGAAGAAGGTTTAGGACACAAAATCACTCCTATATCCAAGCACCAACAAGGGTGATGAGGTTCATCCAGGAGCACATAGCAGAAGTATGGGGGAACACATCACAACACACATATAACTAATCTAAAGATAAAGATGAGGCCTCCCCTTAACACTCATTGACCAAGAAGTCATTTGCTTCCCAATCTAGATCATTATAAGGGGAAGGAGTATGAGCCTACAATGGTGGAACATTAAGGGGAGGTGCTTTCGACCCTCCCACAATAAGGGCTAAGGAAGGAGGCCCTACAAGGTCTTCTCCATCGGGCTCTTGTGGAGCTATGGTCAGCAACTTTGTGAAGATTGCTAACAAGGTCAGAACTTCATCCAGAGAGTTAAACATGCACTTCACAAGAGTGCCATGTCATACCTCAATGGACGGAGAGGACTGCGCTTGAGATTCACCACTTGGCTCACCGAGTGACTTGGGAGCGGTGACAAACTTAGGGTAAAATGGGACTGGCTCTATTACTAGGATGAAACAAGCTAGCGCAGGACCACCCTTTAGAGAAGGTGGGCACCTCTTACGCCCTCCATTGCTGGTAGGACCCACTTCTACCTCCGACTTTGTAGGGAATGGGAACTCCTCATGAACGAGGCGAGAGGTGCAATGGAAGAGGAGGAGTAAACCAAGGAAAACACCACCTAAGTGTTTGGCATGTCTATGGGTTTCGGGAAAGGCAAGATGTTTGGAAGAGACATCAACAAGGGTGGCTCAACCGAAGGAGTGATTAACACTTGCACCTTTTTGGGGTCAGGTGCATTCATACTCACAATGGAAATTGAAAGCGAGATTGAGCTAGGTTGAATGCAAGTAGAGGGGAGGAGAGAGGAGAACATAATAGGAGGCCCTGATACAGGGGCGGTCAACTCCTCATCCATTCTTTGCAAAGCATCCTATTGAGCCGCCAGAGCCTTTCACCAGTGCTTGCGCTCACGTGCAAGGCAGTTTTTGTGACTCTTTCAGCTAGAGGCCGAAAGTTGTGAAGGGATGGAAGGCTCCTGCTCAGCCATAGGAGTGTCCATTATAGCCATTTCTGGTGGAAGGATGGGATCCTGAATGGGAGAAAGAGGAGAAGGGTGAGAAACAATGGGGGAGTCAGCTCTAGTGCCTCAGAAGCGAGCCTTTTCTCGTTTACTGCTTTGGGAGAAAAAGTGGTGGGAGGCTGCGAAGGTCAGAACATAGAGGATTCCCCATGGGGACCCTTCCTTCTGCCATATCGAACGAGCCTAGGCTCTGTGGGTAGAATAAGAATCTCAAATGCGGGACACTAAGTCTTTCACCAAGTAGGCACCATAGGATTCTCTTGCAAACATAGAACATAATTTGATGGTTCCGTAGCAAGATGAGAGGAAGCATCAGGATGAATAGAAAAAGAGGAAGAAGAGGGACCTTGAGAAGGATTTTCTTCTTCTCTCATATGGGCCTTGGCAGCATCACTGTTAGTTTCTAGGCATGCCCTATGTGAGACAACATAAGGTGATGGGGGTACCTTACTTTAGGCATTAAGCAACCTTTTTTATAGTTTTGATATGTTTGGTACAAGAGGTCCTTCCTAGCTAGAAGGGGATTGATGAGTGTGGGCCAAAATTGGTCTAAGGAGTAGCTATCATGTGTGATCAGTGGTCTATAGCCGGTGTCGTGAATCACATGCACTGAACCCCCATGAATAAACTTAAGAAATTTGTGCACAACCAAGGGAACCATGTTCATAGCCACTAGCAAAGGGACACCCAACTTCACTCTGAAGAGTTCAGACCCTAGGAATATATCAAACAACAAGTTTACAGGCTTAGTTCTAACAAGGACAGACAAAATGATACTACCTAAAGGAGGTACAAAATTTTTGTTATGTGTATAGATGGTGCTCATAGGTGCATTATACACATCTTTGTGCAGGAAGTTAATTAACATAATCTCCTCAGTTATGATATTCACCCAAGATGTTAGGTCAATAAGAACACCTGCTACAATGTTCCCATTGATCTGCATAAGGATATAAAGGGGAGATGTTTCTCTATTAAAGCCCATTGGCAGGTTCTGTGAGGTGAAGGTTATACTTGGGCCATCACGCACACTAAATGATATTCTCACAAAGCCCCCCAAAGGTTGTAAAATAGGATAGTGACCCAATTAAGGTTTTGTTGTGCAACACTTATGGAACCTTCCAAATACATCTACTAGGGGTCATAGGTTGGGTTGCAAGGAAAAAATCCCCACAACGCTCACACCTACAATGCTCCTAGAACACGAGGAAAGGAGCTTTTAGTAGTACTAAATGAAACCAAAATGGTTCACATTAGTTTCACAAAAAATGTAAGAGAGGGGGACCAACCACATCAAGGCTCCAAGTCATAGAGAGCCGAGAGCGGAGGGCTGCCCTAACTTACCTCACTCTAAAGGGGTGTTTCAGATAGGGGTCAAAAATGATGAGGACTATAAAGTACTTCTATCACTCTTAAAATCTGAAATCCAAGTTTAGGCTTGGTGAGTTGGTTTTTGAAGTTGATACTGCACCTCAAACAACTCTTTGTCTGAGGATGGCAGCATAATTTTGGGATGACAACGTGGTGCGCTAGCATCTGTCTAGCGTGTTGGCATCCATACGGCCAAAAATAGGAAGCACAATATAAACTACCTAAAAACCAGCTAACAACCTAGCTAGTTATTCTTAAATGAATAAAATAGAATAATAAGATAGGAAAAGTACAAGCGAAGATGATAAAGTAGATAGACAAAAGCTAGGGTGACAAAGATGATCTCATCATTGCACCAGTTTGCCAGCTAGCTCCAAACACACATTCACCTACACACAAGCAAGAGGGAAAATTTTTGGGGTTGTATAGCGGTATGCCTCAGTCAAACCCCCATTTAGGTGTTTCCACCTCTACGGACAACTAGATAGCAACGAAGTAGAAATATGCAATAAAGAAGTAAAGAAAGTAAAAGTTGCAATAAATACTACAAATAGTATAATGCTACTCAACCAAATCACAAAGGAGAGGAGAGAAATGTTACCACCTCCACCCAAAAGCTCACTAGCCAATGGAGGAGAATGCATACTTGGCAAGGTCACCACAACCTCAACTGTGATTAAAGGGAGGTCTCGCAAGACTCCAAGCCCACACTGCTATGGCTTGCTTCACACTTGCTATAAAAAGTTGATGGAGTGTTGATGCTACAATGGAGTGTTGAAGTGCTGCAAATGCTAAGAGAAGGCTTGAAAATGTGTGTAGAGCTTGAATGAATTGCTAAGAGATCTTGAAGAGGATCAAATGGAGTGGGAATGGATCAATTTGAAGGAAGAATGAGGAAGAATAAGGCATTTTCGGGTTGGTTGGTTGAAGAGGGATGTTACAATTTGTCCCCAATTGAGAGTGTAACACCTTTTCCAACTTCAAATGCATGAATCCATCGGGGACGACAATGCATCGTGCAGACATCTACGCACCCCACGTGTGTCCCTGACAAATATTCTCCCACCGACACAACAAATAGATGCCAAGTGGAAGGAAGGAATTTGGGTGATGTGGAATTTTTCCTTCAAATTTGATTTTCTAAGGTGAGGGTGTGCGAAAGGGGAATTTGTGTAAGGGGTACAAATTCGCTCCTATACAATATCATATTTTTAGACGGCCATATAAAAATTTATTTATAAAGATATATGTTCTTATTAGAAATCTATTTGAATATTTATGACTTGAGTTTATGTATTTGAAGATAATTTTGTATTTTAGGCTTGTGTGCAAATAAACTATTCTTAGCATATGAGTTATATATAACTTCATTTCTTTTTAGGATATAGTTTTGTAAACACTTACAAATAAGTTCTATTGGAACTTATATTTTCCAATTATACTTCTATTTTTTGTTGATATTATTATTCAATCTTTTGTGTGATCTTGTATATGCATTGTTCAAATAAATCAAATTAATTTTATTAAAAATTGTAGGCTTTATATTATAAATTTCACCAAAGTGGTGATTTTATATTTGTAAATGATTTCATATATTCAACTTTCCTAACCTTTTATGTAATCCAATTCTATATTTTATGTTGTACTCAATATATTTAGTCTCTAGTATTTAGAGTGTGAGCATTTGTTTCCTATTGTAGGTGTATACTTTCAATAAAAGATATAAAAATATCATGTCTTGAGTGGAAGTGTTGATAATAATTGTGATATTACTTGAGAACTAAATAGATAAATAATTTATTTAGTTTGTTTACAATGCATGTTCAAAATCTAAATATATAACTTATACATATTGTAAAACTATAGTGATCATTTACTTAGGTTCTAGGAATTTTTTTTATAATGAGGGAGATTCCCCTTCTAATTTAAAGAAAATTTTACTTTAAATTTCATTTTATTTTGTGCTTTCTTAAAAAGGATAAATTAAAATGCTATAAGGATTCATATTTATGGTTAAAAGGAATGAAATGGGTGCTTAAATTTTTTCTTTAAACACGTCCATGCAAAATGGAATAAAGCATAGAGGTAAAGGAGTGAAGTATGTTGTTTTCTCCTCTAAAATATGAAATCCTTAGTAATTTTTTTATTGTAATATATTATTGTAGCATCGTAAATTGTCACCCTTGATAATTTCACATTATTTTTTTCTCCCCCTAAATTATTGAGCCTAATTGGGTCTTGAATTTCCTAAAATTATGCATTCTATAGTCCATTTGTAACACTTTTCGATGAATTATAAGTATTGAACAAATGCAAGTAATTAATATTTTTCCCTTGATACATTGTGTCCTAGAAAATAGGGCCAAGACCCATACGCCCATGGGAATATGGGTCTCCTACTCTATCGGGGACCAATTTTTAATATGTCGGAGTGGTCATTTTAACATTCAAGGTTTCTACAATGTCTACAAGTTGAGAGAGTATACCGAGGATGGAGCGACGTAGGAGCAAGAAAATTGGTCATAGGGGGATTTCGAAATCCTCTGGTTTAGCTGAGGAGGGTGATTCAGACTTTGAGGGTGAAAAGGATGTTGCTTGGCTTCTAATGGATGCTCTATGTTGTGACGAGGTTGTTGCTTGGCTGCTGACAAATGGTTTGTGTTGTTCATTTGTGCTCCTTGTTGGCCACCCTTTGTCTGTTGGGGGTGATCATTCTGGGTTTTATCATTTCCTATGTCAAGGGGTGGATGAATTTGTGTTTTTTAGTGTGCTTCCCTCCTTCGTGCCTTCTTCCTGCATTGGTTCAAATATTTTTCCCTTTGGTACTTTCTTCTTGTAGGGAGTGGATGCCTTTGTGATCACTTCTCTTGTGGACGGGTTGTCTTCCTTCATCTAGGCTTCTCAAGAATGCATTGTGCTCTTCATTCACTCCTAGCTTCTATTTGGGACACATTATGGCTCCCTTGTGGGGTGTTGTTTTTGGCTGGAGGTGTCCTTTGAGGGCACATTTCTTTTGTTCTCTTTGGGCATTGGCAGACCTTTGGGTTGTTTGGCAGATCTGTACGTTGTGGTTGATGGATCTGGTGGTTCCATTATTTTCAAAGATTTGGGTGTGGGTTTGTTGTTTTTGAATGGTTGGGGTTGGGATTTTAGACCTCCCCTTTGCTCTTTATTCATGGCTCTTGTCATTGTTGGGCAGGGTGTCTTCGCTTCTAGCCCTATTTGGGTTTTGTGTTTGTGAGTATCTTCACTATTTCTTGGAGCCATAAACTTTTGGGTTGTTGTTTCCTACCCCTAACTCTGCTATAGCTATTGATTCTTTGTGGGGTGTGTTGGGTCTCAAAAACGCAGGTTTGAACCACAAGAGGTTGCCAAGCTCTCACAACGCTTTTGGTCAACGTACAAGGCCATTTGATGCAATTGAACCTTCTTCTCTTTAGGTTATGCTAGACCAAGGTGGGTGAACCTAATGAATGATGCAGATTTAAAAAGTATTTCCTAATGCAATAGTCTACCCACAATGGCAAAGGTAGTGGATAGATGAAAATCTCTACAACTAATCCTACTCCTATTGCACGAATGAAGGGATTTGAATAAATTGTTTGATATAAAATTCTATCTTTGGGTTGAGGCAGATCAGTGCCTTCTGTCTACATGGGCAATGGAGTCAAGAATATTAAGAATTGAATGTATTTCCCTCTCTGTCATAATTCAAATTGCTAGGCACTTTAAAAAATGAAACTATATGACTGGCATAAAACCTCATTGATTTATGACTTGCATAAATAAGGCTGGAATGTTTTCTTATCAAATTCTACTTCAACAATCCAAAAGAAATCCTAAATCACTATGATTTATTTGAAGGAATTTAATTCTGGCTTGCAGATACCAGCAAATAAAAATCACACAAATGAATCAAACATATGCTTGATATATTGATTTAAATGATCAAAGGACTTCAAGTTGGAGACAATTAAATAAGAAATATATATTATTGCAACACAACAATTAACAACAGGAAGGTTTCAACAATTCAAAATAATCTCTCCATTGATCTTTTTCACAGTAAGTCTATACATTATTTGCATTCCCAGTCCCCTACTGGGAAAAATCTCATTCCTACTCTCACCTGTACCCCCTCGCGCGCCCCTTTGCAACTGATTTTTAAAAATATTTATACAATACACTTCAAGGGTCGTAACCCTTCAATTTTTTGGCTATGGCCATTTACATTCCATAGCAGAAATTAAAACATTTAATTATATTGCCTTATCGGCAGATTAAATATTTTTTTACAATAGTTCTGCCTTTTATTTTTCACTTTATGCATTGCCTTTACCTTTTAATTCTCGTAACTTTTATTGCTTTACTGTGTTACTGCGGGCTTTGACTTACCCACCCACGGTATCGCGGTGTTTGACCGCTGACTGCTCTGGCCCGTTCCTTCCTCCTACCGCCTTACCGCCACAGTTATCTCCGTTGTTACCGCAATCACCACGGTCTCGACTTGAACCCCCTGCGGTACTACGGTAGCCATTCCACAAACCGCTAACTGTTCTCCCTTCAGTTACTGCAATCACCACGGTCTATGTCATTGTCGATGGCGGTAACACGGTGCCTATCTTTACCGTTGACTTCACTGCTACCACGACCATTGTTCTGACAGGTCATGGTACCGCGGTGCCATCTGCTAACCGCTACCACCAACTGTCTTTTCTTGCTCGCCCACTGACTGTTTTCTGTTGCTTATTAACCGTCCACCGCAACCACCATAGTCTGTGAGATGACCACTAGTGGTATCATAGTGGACCTCCTTCAGTGTCTATCGATCGCTACCGTGGCCACCAAGGTCTATGGTTTAACCGTGCGTGGTACCGCAGTGAGCACTTTATGCCTACCTGTTAACTACTACTGCCATACCATAATTAAATTTTGGGAGACCGCGGTAAGGCGGTAAACACATAGAAATGAAAATTTTAAGGGAGCGGTGAAGGTGTAAGGTGCATATGAATGGCATAAATATTTTTAAAGGAAAAATTAGTAAATGAATGAGTGTAAATGGGCGAAAAACCTTAGGTTTTTCATGGATTTTATGGAAAATCACTTAGGTTTTTTATGGAATTTCTGGGTTCTAACAGTGGCTCCTATTGGGGATGAGTGATTTTTCAAATCACTGCAAGAATCCAGAATATCTGTGGTAGAGCAGACCAAACTAATGATAGAAAAATGAAAGCCATGGAAGATGGAGGGAATGAATAGATGAATGATATGAAAGATGGAGCAAATGGAGAAATGGAAAACCTACACTATTGTGCATGGAAGAGAATTTTTTAAAGAGGCATTGCTAAGAATTGTCCATGCACTGGCAATCCTTAATCCTCTATACCTTCTTTGGTTTAAAAAATCAAACCACAAGGAATGGCCCCAGGCCACCCCAAAAAGAAAAACCTGCACTTTCCTCTGTCATAGAGTTTGTTTTGATTAGAGCTCATCAGGTTTCATTCGAAACTATCCATTCCACCTGGCCTACAACATGTACTGCCATTAAAAACCTTCAGGAAATCATTCTGTTCAATCTGTTTGATATTCATTTCATCACTCTGCATTTCATCATTCTCGGTATCATATAAAAAACAATTATCACCCTCAGCATACAAAATGTATCCACATTCAACAAAACAATCATAGGCATGCTCACTGTCATATGTTTTTGAATGTGCCTACAACTACACTGGGGCCTGAAAATCTGAACATTCCTTATGGCAACCAAAAAATTCTATCTCATCAAGATCTTTTGAAATAATCAAATCAAAATTACTTCCCATTTCCTCTTTATCACCAGTGGGCATTAACACAAACCTCTGATCCATACAATCATCCTCATACATACTTGAATCAACAAATGCTAGAAATCCATCATCAATAATATGCAAACCAATATCATTTTCTTGCAGGCATAAATCATTCAATTCACACACCTCTTCCTGGACACAAACAAATTCATGACCAGCTTCAAAGTTTTCATCACTGTGAGAGATGGAGATGGAACCATTTGAATCACTACACACATTGTCTTCACTATCAAAGCATATATAGGCCGGGACCAAAGTCTTGGAACCATCTTCATGTGCATACTTCTGGTATTCAAGAGTTAGTAAATCTAAAACTTGCTCACTGCTAAGTGAACATGTTTCTGCTTCCATATCTTCTACCATGTCTCCAACCTCTTCTTGATCTTCATAATAGTTGGAACAATCATCCTGTTGAAGATCACTATCCATTATTTCATCTTCACAATCTGTTATACTAGAGGTACTCTCCATATCTTCATTGTCAGACAACATGATATCATTTTCTATTTCAGCTTCTTAAACACTACTAATGTATTCTCCAAATGGTGTTTCCCTATCATCTTCCAAATCAGTATCCATGTACATTGTCCCAAGCATGGAATCAATGAATTTATGTGTTGCATCCAAAGCATACTGCTTTGATGATTCTGGCCAATAAACTGATTCAGGCTCTGATGCTCTTAAAAATTGTTCAACAAATATGGGTCTTGTGGGCCTATGATGAGGAGGTAATTGCATACAAATGTCTACCATCCTATTGTATAGAGAGTTTACATCTTCTCCCTTATATCTCCTTATATCAAAAAAGACATCCACAAGATTTTTTCCTCTCTCTTCTATTTGAATATACTCATCAAAAATACTTTGTTGTGAATAGAGTACATTACCTTTGTTTCCAGAATTCTCCTCAATTGCATCATAGGGCACTTGTGGTGTCCAAGATCTCTCACTGTATGATGGTCTGTTTGGTGATGTATTTGGAGCACTTTTGACTCCCAATTTCAGTAGTTGTTGGTTCACTTGTAGCATCTGTTGGTTCAATTGCAGCCTTTCCTGTCTCAATTCCTTCAACTCTCTTATTGATTGTTGTCTTCTCTCTTCTTCTGACATCTTGAAAAAATGTGACTGCTCCACAACATCCATGCATTATTTATCAAAATAAAACAAAGTCGCCACCTACTTTTCCAAAAGTAGGAAAATAAAATGGATTGCTTTGGTTTGCCCCAACGGAATCTCCAAAAAAATTGTAAAATTTTGCTAACTCTATAAATGGAAAGGCTGAAAACTTCCTAAGTGGTCCCCAACGGAGTCGCCAAACTATTGGTACTCAAAAATGCAGGTTTTAACCTCAAGAGTATGCCAGACTCTTACAACACTCTTGAACAACATACAAGGCCAATTATACAATCAAACCTTCTACTCTTTAGGTTCTGCTAGACCTAGGTGGGTGAACCTATATGAAATATGCAGATTTTGAATGAATTTCCTGCTAAACAGTCTACCCACAATGGAAATTAGGAAAGGATAGACAAAAGAATACTACAATTACCTCTACTACACAAAAAAAGGGTTTTGAATAATTTGTTTGTAATAAATTATTTACTATGGGATATGGCAAATCAGTGCCTTCCTTCTACTAGGCAATGGAGTAAAAAATGTTACAAATTACTTACAGATATTCCTCCCTGACATAATTTAAGTTGTTAGACACTCTATGGGATGAAGTTTTAATGACTGGCATATAACTTCATCAGTTCATGACTGGCATAAATAGTGTTGAAATATTTTCTTACTTAGCTCTCCTTCAACTATCCAAAAGAAATCTCAAAAACACTATGATTTACTTAAAGGAAATTTTAACTCTGACTTGCAGACACCAATAAATGAAATCATACAAAGTGAAGAAATGCACTTTGAAGAATTAAAATATACTTGACATTTAAATTCAAATGATCGAAAGACTCCAAATTGGAGAGAACTAATAAAAAATTTACAATTGTAATACCATCACAACGAAAACCAAAAGAGAATTCGATCAAAAAATCATCTCCATTGCACTGTTTCCAAAAGATTTTTCTTACATTAGTTTATTCCCAGTCAAAAAAATGCTTTCTACTCTCCCGTCTGTGACTAATTTTTCTC
>CM021106.1:92247551-92330514 GCA_007115665.2 Sequoiadendron giganteum | reverse complement strand
ATAGAAATGAAATATTAAGGTAGCGGTAAGGCATAAAATGAATAATGAAATGGACGGGGATTCAAAATAAACCATTTTTATGATAAGATAGGAAAATGATGGGCTAAAATAGATTAAATCACTTAGGCTTCAATGGTAAATATGAGGTTTAAATGAAAAAACCCTTAGGATTTTAAAATGGAAATTTTGGTTCCAACAGGGTGCTTTGTGGGAGGTTTGGGTGTGGCTTTGTTTCCTATATTTTGTTTGAGGTTGTTGGTGTTTATTTGACCTATTTTTTGGTTTCAGGTCTCTATAGAAGAATTTTGTTGCTCTTCTTGGTGGGAGTTGCGACTGTGTTGTGTGGAGGGTATACTTTTGTTGCTCCCCTGCCAGTGGGTGGTAGTGTTAGGGTTCTTTTGTTAGTATTCTCTACTCGGTGTGTGGAAGCTCTTGGGGTCCTATTGCTAACCACTTGCTCTTCCCCTTTGATGGGGTTTGGTGGTCCTATGGTTGTGCTCTGGTTGTGCTTTGGTGGAAGCCTACTGGTTTCTTGGTGGTGTGTGTCTCAATCCTTGTCTTGTTGATCCAGATGGGTAGTTTTTTCCTCCTTGTATCATGTTCCCTGTGTTGGCTTTGCCTTTGGATATGATCTCTTTACTTTCTACTATCATTGGTCTCTGCCATGTTCTATAGCTAGCTTCTTTTGAGGTGGAGTCTACTTCTATTAAGGGGGATCCCACTCCTATTGATGTGGACCTTGTTTGTGTTTGTGAGTGGTGGTTTTGGATTGGAAGGTTTTCGTTTTATCCACTCCTTTAGAGTGGAACCCTCTCCTCTTGAGGTGGAGATGGGGTTGGCTAACCTGGTGGGTGGATGTTGTAATTTGGCTAATGCTTTTATTTGTTCAACTTTGATCTCTATCTCTATTTTTCCTTCTTCCTATGGTTGGGTGAGTGGTGTCAGGTTGATCTACTTTGGTTCAGTTTTTGTTGTTTGTTCTCCTATTATGGTGAAGTCCTCTCCTTTAGAGGTGGTGTCTGGTTGGTTGGTACATTTTGAAGTTTATTTCTCTGCTAGTAAGGGAGATTCTTACCCCTCTATTGATGGGAATTTGGTTGGCTCGGTTTTGGATAACTTAAGTAGAAGGTATGTTGTAGTCTAGTTGTTGCAGGTGGTTGGTGGCCTATTGAATTTTGGCAGTCTTTAGGGCTTACTACGTATCAGGTTTCTCGTTGGCTCAAAACGTATCTTTGTAACTTCGTGTGATTCTTACCACTCTTTTGGGAAGAAACTATTAGGCTCTTTTTTGTCTAAATTGAGTGGATGGTCTATTGTAGTCCAGTTGTTACACATGTTATGTCGCTTGGTGATTCCAGGAAGTCTCTTAGGCCTGCAGTATTGTGGGTTTTTTTTGGTTCAATAGGACTAGGTTTGGTCCTAAGTGGTCGGTTACTTTTGGTCATGGCACCAAGTTTGGGTCACTAGTCGATCTTTGACTCAAGACTGTTGTTGGTTTTGAGTGTTTTGTTGCTCCTAGTCACTACTGACCAAGTGTTGTCTGGCTTTCTGTTGTGCTACTACAGTGTCTCTGTTGGTACTGTGTTGTTGAAAATTTTTGTGACTTTATTTCTTGGAAGTGTCCTTCTCTTAGTCCTATAAAAGGTTTTGGGTCCTTTCAAAACCTTGCTTACCTTATCAAAAACATTCAAAATTCAATTTTTAAATTTTAAATGTCAGCTATCGATATTTAATTCTTGAGAAATTAGAGAAATACTTATAAATACCTAGTCATTTCATCATTTGGAAACTAACAAGAGAGAAACAAGAAAAATATTGGAAAACTTATGATCAAGAGAATTATCAAGCAAGCCAAGAGCAAAATTTTAGAGCCTTACTACAGTAATTCAAGATCCTAACATCATGTCAAATTCTATGTGTGTTCATGTTATCATTGTTTTGTGGAGTCTAACACTTTTGTAGGTCTCTAAAGAATTCAAGAAAATGAAGCAAAGAAAGATCAAGACCTTGAGGTGATGTGCATGACTTCAATCCTTCAAGGAAGCCATTGAAGGGTGGTGAGTTGTATCACTTTATGATTTCATCATTCCTTCCTTTCAATTGTCTATTTATCATTGACATTTGATATTGTGGAAGTGGAAACACTTACATAGGGTTTGATTGAGACAAGCCCCTAAAATGGCCCAACATTTTCTCTCTTTGAATGTGTAGGTAATAGGTTTGAAGAAGATTGAATAAATATTGAAGAAAACTTATTCATTGTTGCATTCAAAGCCCTAAATCTTGTCAAGCCATAAAAAATAACCTACAAAACTGCTCGACAACATTCTGACTAACTTTGCAGATAGAAATTAGAAGCTCCGATATGTCACTAGAGGACCCCAAAAGTAGAGTAGGACACCCTATCAGAGACCCATACACTCTTGGGTAACCCACTCTTGCTACAACACTCAAATCCAACTTTTTACGATAGGTACACATCATTCTTCACTTCCCAGATCTACCTACAAACTACTTTTTCAGTTTGTGATTTGTCAAGATCTTACATTTCATGTATTAGGTCATATAGTATAATTAGGTCAATAAATTTTTAAATCATTCCAATCCATTTCTTATCCCATTAAACAAGGAGATCTAGGTCTAATTGGCTCACCTTCATGGTTGATAGTCAATCTACTCACCGTGTTGATATCCCTCTTTAATGAAATAGTGGAAAAGGGTCCCTTACATTCCTAGGTTCTTTGCATTGATGACCTATGTTCTCTTTTATGTTCTTTCATTTGGAAAACTTGATATGTTAACATCATAAACTTTCTAAAATTGGAAGTCTTTCAAACCCTAGATCTAGGTTTTGCCTTGCATTTTTTTGTATTTCTCATTTAGGGTTTCATATGTGCATCATAAAAAGTCGTAAAATTTTAAAAATAGTACATTCATATTGCAGAATATCTTGTATTATGGAATTTTTCAATCATTTATGTCAATTTTTCATCCAAAGTTGTACTCATAATTTACTTTTGTTTACACATTGTCACACATTTGCATCTCATTTACATTGGAAAATTTTGGAAAAATAGTCATTGTCAAAACCTATTTGCAAATAGAAATAGCAACCTTAAATAATAACTTAAACATTTATTTTTTCAATTTTCAAACCCCCTATCAAGGACTCAGATGCCCCTAGGTTCCTTTGTCCTTATATAGTTGAAACAACAAACTTTTTTACAGTTTTCTGTCTCTATCAACTTAGTTTGTTTGTACTTGTAGATCTCTATTTTGGAATATATAATTACATGTTTTAGGTATATTACATATAGTTCATAAAGGTGAATCATCACTTCCAAGTCTTTGCATCTTAGAATCAATCAATTACTGCATTTTAGATCTAAAAATTTGTATTCAAAATTGTTCAAACATCTTCAACATTATTGAATACTTGTATTTTACATCAAATTGGCATAAGATAAGAAAATTATGGAAAATTATTTATTGTTGCAACTATTTGCAAGTAGAATTAGAATCCTTAAGTAGTATAATACAAAGTCAAATTTTGAATTTTCAGAACCCCTATCCAAGATTTAGATGCCCTTGGGCACCTCTATCTTTTTATTTGTTCATAGTCCAACTTCTAGTGACTAAATATTCTCAGTAGCCTCTATCCAGATTTGTTGTCTGATTCCTAGTCACTTGTGAATATCAGTCTGAAACTCATTGAAAAATCTCATACCATCATGGATCGGTACTTTGGTAAATTTGGATGTCTTTGAAATCATTGGTTGACGTTTCTAAAAGGATGCTAAGGTAGTAGAACAACTTCCTAAACTATTCTTGAGAGGAGAATAATGCAAAACTTTTATAGATCTTTAACAGTTACAAAAACTTAAACAAAAATAAACACAAATATCATGCATACCACAACACAATGATTTACGTGGGGTTCAAACCCTTTCGGAAGAAAAATCCCACACTCCAAAAGTCGCCCAATATATTATTCATAAATCAAAAGATTGAAATATACTTACAAAGAAATCTTCTCACAGGAGTTTCACCACCAGAGATCAAGACACACCATGACCACTATCAGACTCATAGAATACACCACTGTCTACATACATCCCACCCACTTATAACAAGCTTTTTGGAAACTTCTAGAATTAGGGTTTTATAAGGTCATTTTTCATTTGACATGTTAACGGAAAAACCTTGATGTGTCAATGGGAAAAAACCTTGGCGTTTCAGTGGGAAAAAACCTTGACATGTTAGCGAGAAAAACTTGATGTGTCTTGTTATGAGTGTATATTATTTGCATGATCAATCATCACATACCAACATACATCCTATGAATAAATCATATATAATTGCAAAGTTGAGACACATTTTCCCAACAATTTTGAGTTGTGTGTTTGGTAATGACACCAATTTTGATAATGACATGCATGAGACTTCATCTCATGATATGACTCTTATTGATATCCTCGGTCAAGACAAAGAGATCATGCACGAATTCATACAAAATTTCTTGTGCAACCTTGAGAATAATGCAACCCTTTATCCCTCAATACAATGGGCTATCCCCCTATATCAACAATCTCTTGTCATACCACCACTTGAAACATTCACTTTGTTACATTTGGAAACTGAATCACAAGGCATACCTCAACCAACATGCATGAAAGAGCCTATTGATAGCAACCATAAGGAATACCTAACAACTAATTCTCCTCCATCTTATGAGAATAAAATTTTAATCAAACAAGGAGGTGACATAGAGAATGAACATGAGATCCACTCCCTTTTAGAACAAGTAACATTTGAAGACACTAAAGGAGTAGGGTACCAAGAGCCTCCACCTTTGAGTCAAACATTTGTTCCACTAGCCAAGAAATCAAAATTCCATAGTCTTCTTAAGAAATTACCATTCCTTCATCCTATAACCAAAACTAAATAGGCCTTAGACACACTTCTCAAACAAGGATATATTAAATTTATTCCCATCCATGACAGAGAAGATAAGAAAGGAAAGAGTAAAAATATGTCTTATTTTGTATATCATAGAATACTTGGACATCTTACTGATGAATTCCATGCTTTAAAGAAGAAATTAAGAGAATTTTATCCTTATAGGGATCAAATTGAATGCATAATACATTAACATTCATTTTCTTTTCTCCTTTTCATGTGGTAGTTGTTAGTATTACAAAATGCTCACTACCATACATGGCGGTATAAAGCTAGCTTTATGCAATCATCTTTTCTCTTGTAGGGAGTAGCATATCATAATCCATTATGCTCGCCTTTGTCCTAACACTTGGTGGGCAAGGGGTTAGATAACATTGTGTGGGGTGCATTCCTTCTTGGGATCCCTTTATTTCAATGTTGGTTTATTAAGTAAACTAACATTTTAAGGGGGGGTAATATAGTCCCACATTCATTGTTTACATATAAAATGGTCCCTTCTTAGTGATGATAGAATGCATCTCCTAGGAAGTGTGACCTTGTTAATAAAAGTGTGGCCTTCTTGATCTATGTGAGTGTCTCTTTGGTGGTGATATTGGGCTTTATATCTCTCAGGAGTGTGACCTTTCTTGGCATATGATGCTCCCCTTTGTGGTAATGCTATGGCTAGTATTCCCTAAGGTTTTTTCTTCTATTCCATGACTAGTCCTCTCTTGGTGGTGGTGTCTGATGAGCTTATATAATAGCTAGTTTTTCTTTCATTAAGTTCATTAATTTTATTATTTCAACCTACCAAGTTCACGAAAAATCCTAAGACTTATACATCTCTTATATATTTCATGCATTTTAAACCAAAATTTAGTATGTGGAAATATAATTATGATATGATGGTATTTGTATGTGTGGATGTATGAATGTCCATAAAATTTAGTATGATTCTATGCTTGATTTATGATTGTTAATGATGTGTATGCTTTAGGATGAAACTAACCTTTTGCAACTAAGGAGAAATGTAACTCACATCAACTAGATTTATAGCCTGCAACATAAGACCCAACCAGCTGCAGGGGGAAGCTAAAACACTTGAAACATGACAACTCTAGGAAGGAATGAAGACGACCATTGGATGGTCAAAATGTGAGTCACCACCAGCACCGAATAAGATGTTAGGAAGATGTAATGTCCCTTTTTGGGATAACCCTAAATCTTTCCCAAATTATCAATTCCCCAAGAAAAGGGCCCTAGAGGATACTTTTAATTGGTTTAGTCCCTATGAGTAAGCTAGAAATCCATCTCTAAAATAACCTAACGATTAATACTCCACCTTGAGAATTAGAATTGAGTATGAGTAAATCCATATTAAACATAATAACCAACATTTCCCCTAATTTTTCCCCCCTCATGCTACACCATGGTAGGAAGCTAAGATTCCAATGGTAGATATCATGCTTGAACTAGACCCAAAGGCAGTACCTTGATTAATCAGACAATACCCCCTTGGCCCTTGTGGGATCATCATGTCCCACCCCCGAGTGGTGTATCTAGTGGAGACCAACCTAGACCCAAAGGTAGTACCATGATTAATCAGGTAGTACCCCTTGGCCCTCATGGGCTCATCATGTCCCACCCCCAAGTGGTGTATCTAGGTGGCTATGTTACATAAATTCCCCCCTCTTGTGATCCTACTTCCCTACCATGATGGAACGTGGATGTCATAATGTAAATAGATCAACAATGTACATATGCACATAAATATCTCTATGTATCATGATCATAAATAAATATTAGACAATAATAACCATGAACAATAATAAAAAAATGCACCTATGATCCTACCCTATAAATTCTATAATATAGTTGGATTCAAACAATAACTATACATATTCCTACTATTATATAAATTCTAAATTATTACAATTGAAGATAAGTAATGATAAACATACCTATCATCTATTCTGGAATTATCATTGTAACATGTAATAGGAAATATACCTATGAAATCTACCTTATAAATTTTGATACGTATTATAGCTATGAGCAAACATAATCTATCATGTCTACGTTTTTCCTTACTTATCTTCTTAGAAGATTACGATTGATGGGACTTTTAAAATTTGTCAAAATTTTATTTGGTTTCGGGCATGTCTATTTATCTTTGGTAAATGGGGGATCTAATGTTCAGGGTTTAGGGTTTTTGATACCCATGATAAAATTGATTTTTACTAATTAAACCCTTACATTATATTTTTGTATTGACCTATTATTGGGGGTTACTGGTCTCTTATGTCATCTGATTGAGCCTTGTCTTTCGTACTGTTACCGGCCCCTTCACCCGACCTATCGATCCTTTCTTTCCATTCGGGTGTTATTATTATTTTTCCCTAAAACAGGTGGATTTTCCCTATGTTTAGACTTGGGCCTAAAAATTTGTGCCTTTGAAGGTTTTATTTTCCCATTCTCCTAGTCAGCCCCACTGCCATAAATAACTTTTCCATATGCATTTTGGTGGGCCATCGAATCACAAGGTTCAGATCTGGACCATTCCTCACAAACCTCACAAGGTTTCCTGCTGATGTCACTAAAGTGGTGCGAGGTTTACGAGATGCTGCCATCTATCGAGTACAGCGAGGTGGGGGCATGTCCTGATGCGCCAACAGTGACAAGTGGATGTCATTTCAACAGTGGATGTTTAATGATAGGGATTAATGATGATCATCCCTCGTAGGCCTCACACAATCGGATTAATGTTCTCAAAAATTTTGCGAGGTGTGTGAGCTGGTGACACGTTGCTTGGCTCTATGGTACAAGGTGGTTGGATGGGGCCTACTGCTTGGTCGCGGGTTTCTGACTACGAGGGGTGTGATTGGTTGTTGGGTTTCCTAAGTGGTAATGTGGATTCTTCAACAATATTTGACTCGATCTGAGTCATCCGACATGCCAAGTTTTTCCACATTGACGATCTATATTCAAAAAATTACAATTCACCCATGTGAGGATTATTTGTGCTCTGCAAGTTATTTTCATTAATGGTGTAGGTCTTTCAGTGGATCTCATCCTGATTTCCTTACGTGTGAGCAGTATCCACCTGATAACGCAATGATAGGATGTACGTTGTTTTCCATGAGCTTAAAATTATTTTGTGGTGGCAATGTCAGCCACTAATCGCTTGCTTTCTCATACTGCAATTTGAGCAATTAATGTTCCTTGCATCGGCTTGCACGATAAATGCTCGCTAATTTTCTCATTAGTATCATTACATTTTGAGTTTGTTTGTTTGCAGGTGATTGATTTTCTTGTCGAGTTTGAGCTCACGAATTCAATGGATAAGTCAGTAGTTCATGTTTTCCTGATACGACGAAGCGTTAGGTTGGGTGCAGGGTATTTGTGGCAGAAGGAGGAACAAACTATTCCTGGTACTTCTAGGACAATTGCTAAAAGGGTGGATATGAGGTATGGACGTTGCACATCACCTGTTGAGATCTCTTCGGGCTCTGGTAGTGAAGGGTCTCAAACCAATTCAGACTACCATAGTTACCTTGTGGCCCTGACTAAGCTCATGGGAATGGACAAGGAGGTCCTCGTTGTTTCTCCAATTGTTGCGGTGGCATCGTGTGATGTTGTTGGGTCTGGTATTGGTACAAGAAAGGATAAGGTAATGGTCTCACTTCATATTGAAGTGAGAACCAGGATCAGTCACTTGTATCAGGGCCACGTGCTTACTCATGGTGCAGGGAAGTGATGAGGTTGCTAGGGTGGTGCTTTTTTCCTTTTTTGTTGTTCCAACGGTTCATATCTGATGTGGACGTGCGCGTGGGTGGCACAGTTTTTTTTTTCTATTTGGTTGGTTATAGGGGTGTAACCATTTTTTATTCCTTTTTTCGTATTATAGTTTTTTCTGATGATGAGGAGTTTTTGAAATGAATCTGAATTTCATTTGGTTAGAATGAAAATAATTTTGAAATGAATAATGGGGCCTAATGCTTGTTGCTCTCCTGTTCTATAAAGGAGATTTTGTGGCTCATTGTTGAGGTCAGATTTTTTTGGTTCTGAGGCTTAGGCTGTGTACAATTAAAATTATATTGTGGTATCTAGAAGGTTCTAGCAAGGAAATCATTCCAAGTCAGGTATTTTATAAAATAAGCATGCTATACTTTGTAATGACTGATATCAATAAATATAAAAAAACAATTAAGACAATTGCTCTCATGTGTACATATCATGGATTGTGAATGGATTTATCAATGGTTTCTTCATTCAGCTTCAATGGTATATTTAGATTTGTAATTTTTTTCCTTCTTTAACTTAATGTGTTAATCAAATGCTTGAAAAGGAGTTATAGGTCCATGATAATGTGCGTAGGATTTACTAAGGAGTAGTGTTTTAAATACTGGAAAATCTTATAATGTAAAGCATTATAATGATAAGTTCAATAATATCAGGGTTATGTTTTATGTGACTCTCACCTGGTTGGATGAGGCACTAGGTAGCTCACTCAGGATCCTTTGTAGAAGTACAAGACGGTAGCTCTAAGTGTAAAGGTTCAAGATCTGAACATTTAGAAAATCAAATTCTATCTCTTTTGAGATAAAAATCTTATACTAAATCTACTTTCCTAGTTTTAGATAGTTGTTCTTATTCTTTGGTTTGCCAAAATCTGGGTAGATGTTGTCTAGTTGCATTGATAGGAATATATCTGTGTATAGAAGTGTTCTTGAGGAATGAAGCATTTTTATGAAAACGTATAGGAAAGCCCTCCTTGGTTTCACAGATCCAAAAGTGTAGGAGATCTCAGTCTTTGACTAGATCTCATCAATTGGCCACTAACTTTGTGAATTCTTGAATATAGAGGTTGGAACCCCTTAGGGAATTACAAACCCTTTAGTGGTAAATTTAAAATACCAACAGAATGGCGACTCCACTGGGGACAAACTCAAAAAATTTGGTTGCAGATGGTGTTGTTATAAAGTCATTATAATCTTGGCATATTACTTGTAACCAGAGGTTGAACTTTATTGAAAAAAAAATTATGCCTAAGTCAGTAGCTAAATGGCGATTTCATTGGGGAGAACTTCTGAGAATTTTTTTTACAAAAGAGAAACCACAGAAGTAGGTGGTGGCCTTCCAAATTCATTTGTTTGATGGATCTAAACTTTAAGTTTGGATGGTAAGAGGTTATGGATTTGGAAAATATTGGTAGCAGTATGATCTTAGAGTATTTGAGTGTGACTCTGTTGTGGATGAAGACCCGAAACATGATCAGTTTTTTGAAAAGGAATTTCATATTCTTTTGAAATTCAATCCTCTGTTGAAGAGGTGGCGACTCTATCTGAAGAACCAGTTGATATACAAGGAAAATTCCCAGATCTGTAACATTTACAATCAGGGAGAGAAGGTTAACAAGTGTTGCTTAATTTCTAGGTATTCTCATTAATCTAAACAAATCAATATTTTGATTATGAGAGGTGTTCGTAACTATGGATGATTAATGGTTCCTAATTAGATGTTCTAGCATTAAGAAAGGAACAGTGGTTAGTCTTTCCATACTTCTAATAGTGCAATATGTAATATGATCTGAGAAGTATGTTTATGTTGTATTATTCCTCTAAAAAAAACCTCAAGGCATAAGTATTTCAATCAATTTTTAGAATCATGGTTGAATCAGTAAATGATGTATTTGTTAACCATGTATAAATTTTATAGTGATTGAATGGGTATAAGAAAGTTTATGTATGAGATTTCAAACACAAATATGAAAAGGGAACAAGTTCCACTAAGCCCTTCAAGGGATCTTGTAATTCAAAGTATATGCCATTTATTTTCAGTGGTATTAAGGGTTTCCCTAATTTAATTCCTAAGAAAATTAGGAAATATTTGCCTAAATACATAGGGAAAAGTGCAGAATCTACCTCTAAGCATCTGCAAAATTTTATAGATGTGATGGGGGATTATGAAGTCAGCCATGAGGATGTTGTTATGAAGCTTTTTGTGCAATCCTTGAAGAATGATGCCAGGGATTGGTTCTCATATTTACCTGCATGTTTTATTAACTCATGGAATCAGTTGGTGATAGTTTTTATTGAACACTTTGGTGAAAGAGTAAACCTAAGCATAGTAAGAAAGGGTTTTATGGAAATCCACATAAGAAAAGATGAGCTAGTTCTATATTTTAATCTCAGGTTTTCAAAAGTTGTAAGAGAAATTCTTTAAGAAATAAGACCAAATGAGGTTGAATGCCTAGTTGTATATCTTGGTGCTTTTGACAAAAAGATGGGTTACTTATTGAGAGATAAGGAAC
Organism: Sequoiadendron giganteum; assembly: GCA_007115665.2. Taxonomy (NCBI): domain Eukaryota; kingdom Viridiplantae; phylum Streptophyta; class Pinopsida; order Cupressales; family Cupressaceae; genus Sequoiadendron; species Sequoiadendron giganteum. Next base: position 92,319,263 of record CM021106.1, on the reverse strand, counting down.
CTACAACCTTATATCAGGCATATCTAATGGCTATGGACATTGAGAACAACATGAAATACTCAATGATGAAAGGGTATCTAGCTGCAAGTGTTCGTTACCTTGGCACAACTCATACTAGTAAAATCCTAGAGTTGGCTGCAAGGAACACTTGTTATGATAAGAATGCTTTGGAAATGGTAATATATCCATCATTATAGTATGAAGATAATGATGAAACCCAAGTTGAAAACCAGCTCGATTTGAATAGTGATGATCAAAACTCTTTTGTGCAAGAATTCTGTGAGATGAAGAGACATGAGGGAGAATCACCATATAAGCTTTTTTTGAGGTTTTTGGATGCTTTGATAGAAGTTCCTAGAGATTTCAAACTTGATGATTTTGTATGCATTGATTTGTTTTGTGAAATTTATGAACCTGGGTTGAGTGCTTTGCCAGAAGAATTGAAACCTGGAAACCTTGCCCAAGTCCTTAAATGGATAGAGATTGCAGAATCAACCAAGTGCATATATGCACAAAAAGAAGATGACACTTTCCCTTTTGAAGAGTGTTGGAAAACTATAATAAAGCTTGAGGAGCAAGGTGATGGAGGATTAAGTGAGACACCGAGTGATCTTCTATGTCATAATTGCAATATACATGTTGTTGAGGTTTTGTTACAGGCAAGTGATTGCGAATTTAGCAGTAATGATTGCCTTTCCTAGGATGAAGTGGAAATAGTTCCCTTACCAAAGTTTTGTGGTAATACAGAGCCTCATGATGTCATTTTCTTATAGGTGAGGGGAAAAATTTTAAATGATGAATATTTGGAGTATACTCTAGATGTGCTAGCAATGTAGCATGTTTGTTGTGTAAATGATGAGGAATTTGAAAAAAATGAAGTGTGTGCTCAATATTGTGATCTAAAGAACAATACTAAAGGTAACCAACACATTGATGAATATATTGGTGTCATTGACGATCTTGATTGTTTGTATGAAATTGAGATTGACTTGTTGTCACCTTTTGAGATGAGTTTTTCTGAGACCAGGAATGAAACTGTCATTGATATTGCTGGTGAAAAGTTTTCAGCTTGTGCTGAAATTTTCACTTATAAATTAACACATACAACAGGTGGTGTTGAACATAAGGAGGCCAGTGCACACAGTTTTTTTTCTATTTCCCTTGTTGAAGTTGATTTTCTAGAGCCCGCCTTTGAGGTTTTTCATTTAGAATTGGATGATGGGATATGGGAGGCAATACATTGTAAGAGGCCTGAGATGAATGTATTCACACATTTCCTAGAGAAAGATGTGACTTATGATTCCCATTCCTATAATATCAGGAAGTGTTATGGGATATCTCAACACAGATGTTGGAAATTAGGCTTATATTGTAATCATCAGGGTGAGGATTCCCCAAAATATGCATCTTCTATTTTATGCAATGATGGTTTGTACAACATGCACAAAGTTTTCTATGAGAGTTTTCAGTTTGATATGCAAACTAATTTTGATGCCAAGTTGTGTGATATCAAGGATCAAATAGATTATGAATGTTTATGTTTCTTAGTTCAAATCAATAAACATTCAATGAAACATGACCAGGAGCAGGCCAAGGTAAGGTGTCATTGTGGTCATAAGTTGCAGTTAGTGTTTGGATATGAAATGTTGACTGATCGAATGCATAGGAATATTAGAAAGCATTATTATGCTTTTGAGCATGCTAATTACCTAAATAACATATGGGCACTAAGAGGTAAAATTTGCAGATTTGGTCTACTCTAGGTAGCAGAGAATTTTGTTTTTGATAGGGGTAAATTCTTGTTTCCCTTGTTTGGGGGCCTGGGGTCACCAATTTGGATGTAGACAAGCTTTCTAATGGTACCATGGTGGAGAATTCATCAAGGTACCTATTTGATTCAATGTTGGTTCTTCTCCCAAGAGATCTAGGTTCTTGTTATGCCCACATGGGGGCATACATCCCCAGTCGGAGCCACTAATGGGACTTTTAAAATTTGTCAAAATTTTATTTGGTTTTGGGCATGTTTGTTCATCTTTGGTAAATGTGGGGTCTAATGTTCAAGGTTTAGGGTTTTTGATACCCATGATAAAATTGGTTTTTACTAATTAAACCCTTACGTTATTTTTTTGTATTGACCTGTTATTGGGGGTTACCGGTCTCTTATGTCATTCGATTGAGCCTTGTCTTTCGTATTGTTACCGGCCCCTTCACTCGACCTATTGGTCCTTTCTTTCCAGTCGGGTGTTATTATTATTTTTGCCTAAAACGGGTGGATTTTTCCTATGTTTAGACTTGGGCCTAAAAATTTGTGCCTCTGAGGGTTTTCTTTTCCCGTTCTCCTAGTCGGCCCCATTGTCATAAACTTTTCCATATGCAGTTTGGCGGGCCGTCAGATCACGAGGTTTAGATCTGGACCATTCCTTGTAGACCTCGCAAGGTTTCCTACTGACGTCACTAAAGTGGTGCGAGGTATGCGAGATGCCGCCATCTGTCGAGTACGATGGGGTGGGGGTCAGTCCCAATGCGCTAGTAGTGACAACTGGATGTCATTTCAATAGTGGATGTTTAATGACATGGATTAATGATGACCGTCCCTCACAGGCCTCGCATGATCGAATTAATGTTCTCAAAAATTTTGTGAGGTGTGCGAGCTGGTGACATGTTGCTTGGGTTTGCGGTACAAGGTGGTTGGATGGGGCCTACTGCTCGGTCATGGGTTTCTGACTACGAGGGGTGTGATTGGTTGTTGGGTTTCCTAAGTGGTGATGTGGATTCTTCAACAATATTTGACTCGACCTGAGTTGTTTGACATGCCAGGTTTTTCCACATCGACGGTCTATATTCAAAAAATTACAATTCACCCATGTGAGGATTATTTGTGCTCTGCAAGTTATTTTCATTAATGGCACAGGTCTTTTAGTGGATCTCATCCTGATTTCCTTATGTGCGAGTAGTACCCACCTGATAACGCAATGATGGGATGTACGTCATTTTCCATGAGCTCAGAATTATTTTGTGGTGGCAATGTCAGCCACTAATCACTTGCTTGCTCATACTGCAATTTGAGCAATTAATGTTCCCTGTACTGGCTTGCATGATAAATTCTTGCTAATTTTCTCATTAGTATCATTGCATTTTGAGTTTTTTTGTTTGTAAGTGATTGATTTTCTTATTGAGTTTGACCTCATGAATTCAATGGATAAGTCAGTAGTTCATGTTTCCCCAATACGACGAAGCGCCAGGTTGGGTGCAAGGAGTTTGCGGCTGAAGGAGGAACAAACTGTTCCTGGTACTTCTGGGATAGTTGTTGAAAGGGTGGATATGAGGTATGGACGTTGCACATCACCTATTTATCTCTCTTTGGGCTTTGGTGGTGAAGGGTTCGAAAACAATTCGGATTACCGTAGTTACCTCGTGGCCCTGACTGAGCTCATGGGAGTGGACGAGTAGGTCCTCGTAGTTTCTCCAATTGATATGGTGGAACCGTGTGATGTTGCTAGGTCTGGTGTTGGTACAAGCAAGGACAAGGTAATGGTCTCGCTTCATACTAAAGCGAGAACCAGGATCGATCACCTGTATCAGGACCGCGTGGTTACTCATGGTGCGGGGAAGTGATGGGGTTGTTGGGGTGGTGCTTTTTTCCTTTTGTTTTTGTTTGAGTGGTTCGGATCTGATGTGGACGTGTGCATGGGTGGCACAGTTTTCTTTGTTCTATTCAGCTGGTTATATGGGTGTAACCATTTTTTATTCCTTTGTTCGTATTATAGTTTTTTCTGATGATGAGGAGTTTTTGAAATGAATCTGAATTTCATTTGGTTAGAATAAAATTCATTTTGAAATGAACAATGGGGCCCGATGCTTGTTGCTCTCTTGTTCTATAAAGTAGATTTTATGGCTCATTGTTGAGGTTAGATTTTTTGGTCTTGAGGCTTAGGCTGTGTACAATTAAAATTATATTGTGGTATCTAGAAGGTTCTAGCTAGGAAATCATTCCAAGTCGAGTATTTTATAAAATAAGCATGCTATGCTTTGTAATGACCGATATCAATAAATCTAAAAAACAATTAAAACAATTGCTCTCTTGTGTACATATCATGGATTGTGAATGGATTTATCAATGGTATATTTGGATGTGTAATTCATTTTCCTGCTTTAACTTAATGAGTTAATCAAATGCTTGAAAAGGAGTTACAGGTCGATGATAATGTGCGTAGGATTTACTAAGGAGTAGTGTTTTAAATATTGGAAAATCTTATAATGTAAAGCATTATAATGATAAGTTCAATATATCAGGGTTATGTTTTATGTGACTCTCGCCTGGTTGGATGAAGCACTGGGTAGTTCGTTCAGGATCCTTTGTAGAAGTACAAGATGGTAGCTCTAAGTGTAAAGGTTCAAGATCTAAACATTTAGAAAATCAAATTCTATCTCTTTTGAGATACAAATCTTATACTAAATCTGCTTTCCTAGCTTTAGATAGTTATTCTTATTCTTTGGTTTTCCAAAATTTGGGTAGATGTTGTCTAGTTGCATTTATAAGAATATATTTGTGTATAGAAGTGTTCTTAAGGCATGAAGCATTTTTATGAACACGTATAGGAAAACCATCCTTGGTTTCACGGAGCCAAAAGTGTAGGAGATCTCAATCTTTGACTGAATCTTGTCAGTTGGCCACTAACTTTGTGAATTCTTGAATATAGAGGTTGGTAACCCTTTAGAGAATTACAAAGCCTTTAGTGGTAAATTTAAAATACCAACATGACCTAAAGCCTAGGAGATGAACCCTAAACCATTAACCCATATATATTTGTTATTCTAAGCATCTCATGAACCTTAGAAACCCTAAACCATAAAAAATAGGACCTAAAGCCTACAAGATGAACCCTAAACCATTAACCCATATAGATTTGTTATTCTAAGCATCTCATGAACCCTAGAAACCCTAAACCCTAAACCATAGGACCTAAAGCCTAGGAGATGAACCCTAAACCATTAACCCATATAGATTTGTTATTCTAGGCATCTCATATATACAAGGGCGGATTCATGGTACATAATAGGATGGCTTAAGGGGTCCTAAGAGGATGGCTTAAGGGGTGTTGAGAGAGTTACTTAAGGGGATGCAAGTGGATGGATTAAGGGTAGATATATGAGGATATAGATTAAGGGGTCCTAAGAGGATGGGTTATAGTGTGTTGAGAGAGTGAATTAAGGGGATGCAAGTGGATTTATTAAGGGTTGATATATGTGGATATGGCTTAAGGGGTCCTTAGAGGATGGGCTAAGGGGTTGATAGAGTGACCTAAGGGGATGCAAGTGGATGGATTAAGGGTAGATATATGAGGATATAGAATTAGGGGTCCTAAGAGGATGGCTTAAGGGTAATTAATAGAGAGACTTAAGGGGATGCAAGAGGATGGATTAAGGGGTCCTATGAGAACAGTTTAAGGGGATATGAAATCAATTATAAACTCTTTATGAAATGACATTTAACTATTCAGTTTTATATTTATACTATCAATTAAATTTATCTAGAACTATATATACTTACTTGTTTCTAGATTAAAATTCTATTGTAATATTTATGCATGTCCTCTCTTTTTTGTAATGCATCTAGTTTTGGGAGACCTGAAACAAAAAATGAAATAAAAATTTAATTAAGAAATTACTATAGACAAATATATATATAGACATTTATATGTGATAAATTTTTAACTACATGTCGACTATCAATTAAATATATATACAACTATATACTTACCAATATTTATTTACACTATTGTACCATCTGCATCCTCTCTTTTTTGTAATGCATCTATGATTATCGCATGCTCATCCATTGAAAGTGTCCATAACACTTTATTAGCAAGCCTCCCCTGATATCTAACTAGTCTTATATTGGTTGCCAAAATAAAATGTGAATAATGTATAATCTTCTTGTGTCTTTCATAATCTTCAAATGTAAGAAAGTCATTCTTTCTTATCAAATATTTTTGAAGCTAGGTGCCAACAAAAACCACTGAACCAGTTGGATACTCAAAATTTTCATCATCCACTCTAGGATGGACCATCTTATTTTTCTCTCAACACATCTAGCCAACCAATACTCTATCTCCTCTTCATTCCCCTTAGGTGCAACAACAACATACACATGTCCTACAAAAATAAATAAAAGATTCAATAAAGAGTGATTTATATTTAATTCACATATAAACATGCATACATATAAAATTGAGAACAACTTAAGAAATGTCGAGGTCGTTGTGGCATCATGGAATGTAATTATTTTTCAAAATGTTGGTGTCCAACTTGTGTTTTGGGGATGGTTGGTGTTTAATGGAATGTTCATGTTTTGAATACCCAAAGTTGTGTTTGTTCCTAGCCTAGTTGCAAGACTAGATGTTAAGGATTGAATTGGCACAAGGGATAGAGTTAATTGATTTGTAGATTGGGTTAATCCTTATGTCAAGTTTTGTGCAAGAAAAGTTGGAGCCATACTTTCTAAGGGTTGATGAGTTTTTTTTTACTCAAGGAGTTCTTCCTTAGTAAGCTCAAGTGGATTGTTGGTGATGTCTTCTACCTCATATGGTCCCACTTGATTTTGTGGTTGTTGTAACAGGGTAGAATGACTCCATGGATCAAATTCTTGAGAATTGATGTCACTTATGGTGGATGTAACTTTGGGTTTCTCCATGATTCTCTTGTGTTGTGATCTTGTTGCTACCATAAATTTTGGGTCACCTATGAGAGATTTATGTTGAGATTTGTAATTTTTAAACTCTCTAGTTGACTCAAATTTAGGTAAAATGGAAATTCTAAGCCGTTTTGGAGCAATGATGTGAAGTGGATGATGAAATGGGTGAATGATATGGGACATGATCTTTTACAAACTTTTGGGACAATACTTTAAGACCAAGACATTTGATTGGTTTGATAAAGATTATAATGAACTTATAAATCTTTGAGGTAGACTTGTGACCTTCAAGATAAACTAGTCCACAAATGGTGATAACTAACTCAACTAAATGCATGGAAAAGGATTCATTTCACACACAAAGTACCTAAGTTAGGGTTTGGATTGCTAGATTTCTAAGTCCAAAGTGTTGGTGTGTTCAAAATTTTGCAAATTTTGACGAAGTGAAGGATGAAATTTGATAAGGGGTGGATGAAATGTTGACCTAGAGTTAACCTTTGTTGTCTAAGACCAAGTTGGTGAGAAACATGCTAAACCTCTAAAGTGTTCAAACCCTAAAGACTCAATGATTGAGGAGACGTTCTTGTGAAATGTGTAGATCTGGCTCATCCATGAAATAACGTAGAAAATGTCTCCTTAGTGATTTATCTCGATTGCAATAATTCCTTAAGATTGTTCTTTTAATATACATTGAACTATGATGTCTAAGTTTAAAATAGTGGCATGTTGACCTTCTCTTGGGGATTTTGATTTTACGTGAGAGAATATAGATAAGCACAAGATTATGAAAAAGAGGATATTTATTGCCACGTGAGAGGTGGTAATATGCGCCTTCCAGCCACAATATCGGCTTGTTCCTCTTGCTCGTCTAAGATATATGTTGTGTTTCTCCACTGGATTGATGTTTCCTTTGTTTCAAAAGTGAAGCTCCTCAAACTACTAATTATATTTGTTTGTTCTCCTTCAATTAGTTCAAAGTTTGGTTGAATGATAGTGGGTGTAAGGTTTGTTTGTTCAACCAGAGCGATCGGATGCCAAATGGTCATGTGGGGTTCAATTTGTCAATTTATCTTGCTTAAATGAGTTTCTTTTTACCACAATCACATTGTCTTGCTTAAGTTTCAAACTAAAATGTCTATGTCAAAAACATCATTTCGCTCACAAAGTCCATTTTGTGAAAATGATGAAGTTAAGGGCATAGTTTCCTAGGCTAACTTTGGGAAGTATGGATTTGAGATGTAAACCAAAATATTTAAAGTCTCTAAGAGTAAATCCTTAGGACAAGCATCAATATCAAGGCTTTTTCAAAGGGTATCCATACTTAGACCAAAGGGTTTGAAATTTTGAAAAGACTTGTTGATGTTTGTTTGCAATTTATTTTGGAATCAAGCAAGTATTAAATTGACTCACAATCATGAACAATCTTAGTTAGAGAGGGTACATATTTCTTAGTAGGCTTACCATCATCAGAAGAGATGATTAATCCATGAAGATGAAATGGACAAATAGGCCATGTCAAGGAAATGTAACGTCTTGAAACACCAAGCAAAAGAGTCCCTTCCCTTTTTTCTTTATTGCCTCAATCAAAAATCAAACATGGTAAGTAACTTCTTGGAATGGTGCTATTCCAATGCACTAACTTAAAATAAGTTTCAAAATTGAACTTGGTTAGCCACTACAAACAAGGATTTTAATGACCATATTTGAGATAAATTGGTGCCATACACATGACAATTCACTCAATTAAGAGGCCTCCCAACCCTTAGAAATATCTAAGGGTTTTAATGCATCACAAGGATACTAAGGGAGAAATTAATTGGTATGGGACAACCACAACCAGCCAATTAATGACTTTAGCCACAACCAATTATTTATATAGCGGACCAAAATAGAAACACTGCTTGGGTCATTCCCTCTCACAAGTTGGGAGGTAGGCCCTTCTAAAGGTAACACATGTTTGAAGCATAAAATGCTTTTCATCACCCAATATTGCCAAAAGGAATAAGGGGAGAGGATAAGCGCTTCAAGAAGAAAAGGTATACTTGTATGTTTCTCTTCACCCAAGATCACACGAAGCGCAAGGGGATTGGATACGCACAACAAGCATAAATTTGAAGTGTTGAGATTGTATTATTCAATTTTAAACCAACAAGCATAATGATGTGAGGGTTCAGTTTTAACCAATTTGAATGTTCATTTTAAACCCAAAAGAAATCTAGTTTGGTCCTAAAAACGTGAAATAAAGCATCATAAATGGGTTATAATTGCCCCATAAGTGTCGAAACACTTGTTAAAATTATATTCAAATGGTAATATGCTCCTTCACTTTGGATTTTATTGCCCAAACTTGAAAAACTAGTTAGCCTCTAAATCATGATGCTGAAATCAATTACGTCATTGAATTTCATCAACAACGTTGTTGTATAGAAAGTGTGTCGTCGTACTAAAAAATTGAAGGCATCACTCTGCAATAAACAATGACATCAATAGCGTCGCCAAATTGAATATGTCGCTATATTAAAATTCATGTTGCATTAAAAAATTAGCTTAGCATCGCTATTTAAATGTGCGGTGATGAAATCAATTAAGCGTCGCTAAATTAATTATGCATCACTTAATTTGAACCAAAGTGCATCGTTGTATAGCGATGCGTCCTAGATGCGTCATTAAATCTACAAAAATAAGGAAAATGGAAATATAAAGAGAAATTTGTCAGATTGATTAGTTCAAGCCTTCCTAATGCCAAAATATGATCAATGACGTAGTATGGGCTAACTACACTTGATCCATAAGATTCAAAGTATAATTAAGCCACTATGCATTAGTCCCAATAAGATCATTCAATGTAAACTAAACTAAGAATCCATTAAAACTAACATATTACAATACAAAAGCTTTAAAAACACCTATTCTAATCCATTGAAACTTATCCTATTGGGGGAGTGGTGTTGCATTGATGTGGAATGGCGATCATTTCCCAATCCCTTGGATAATGAGCTTGTTTCGATTGATTCTATTGAAGAGAACTGACTAAATCAATGAGAGATGTGTCTAAAAACATGTTTTTAAAGCTAAATTAATATTATGAAAGCTAATTTAACATGATAATCAATATGGGTGTATGCAAAACTATTCTAAATGAAGTTTAAGCTCAAAAGATTAAAACCCTAATTTTAAAACATGCAAAATGGATGAACCTGTGTTACCATGGAAGCCATTAATGGAAGCTAAGCTAGTATGATGCAAGAAATTAACCTAAAATTCCTTTTAAAACATAAAATATGAGTGCAAGATGAAATTTATTTTAACATCATAAGTTTTCTCTTAAAAGATGGATCCCTATTCAATAGAGGCAAGCTCTATTTATAAAATAGAAAAAATGAAATTGATGGCCAAGATCAAAAGGATCGATCAACGGTCAGAATGGGAGGAAGATGGAGGCATGGATCATGGATTCCCATCAAGCGTTGAGGATGCAATATGATATTTAATCAAGGGCTTACATTCATCCAAACAAACACACTTTCAAAACTTGCACAAGAAGTCTTGTTGAAAGTTTGTTTCAAAAAGGAGTATTCCCTTTTTCAAATGAGTGCAAAGGGAAAGAATATTCTATGAGAATATTCCCCTTTGGAGGAAAATTAGTATTTAGTTAATTAAAACCAAATTTAATTGTGCAAAGGAATATTCCATGGGAATATTCTATTTTTGGAGGAATGTGTAAAGAAGGAATATTCCCTTGCAAGTGAGGGGATTAGATTTAATTAGTAATTTGATAGTTAAAAGAAAGTTTCAATTATGCAAATTAAGGGAATTATAGGATATTCATTAAATAATTAACGTATTTAATGAAAAAGGGGTCAAATTTAATTTAATTAAATAATTAAGATTATTTAATTAAATGAGAGGACTTAGGGTGTTAAAATTGATTATTTTGATTTATCCAATTTAACAGGATGAAAAGTTAGCATGAAAGGGGGAGGAATTAACCTAATTAGATTAATCAGATTAATAGATGAAAATGATACAAATAATTTAAATAGCTAGGCTAATTTAATCAATTAAGCAAAAAGAGGATTATTTTTAGGCCGAAGCGATGTTATTATATCAGATTTGAGCGCATGATATCATTCAGGACATTTTTAAGTGTCTACAGTACCAATGCATACTCCATTGAGAAATAGAGTCATGAACAACAAAGATTAAATAAGTGCAATGAGTTATAGTATAAAAAAAACTAGATATATATTCATCTACAAATTTGAGATTATATTTCATACAATGAACATACTTAATAATCCACTACAAAACTACAAAAAACTACATGGAATAAAGGAATTACTATTATAAATCATTCACAATAAATTAGGTGTTGTCACACCCATACCAAACCCTCATTTCAATCACACCAACAAATGTGGTGACAAGAACTAAATAGGTACAACTATTCAATCCCCAAAATCACTACAAATCATCATGGAGACATACCACTATAGAGATGTGTACTTGCAAACCCTTCCTATATTATACAAGATAAATTAATTTATTTAAAGTTTAGACTTGCATCTTTTGAAGCCCTATAATACTTTGTAGACTTTACCAAACCAAAATTTTAGCTCCACAATCAACCCCTTAGTCAACTAGTCTATATAGATATGTTATGTCTTAGAATCCAAGATCATAAAAAAATGAATATTTGAGGAAAATAATGATACATTTCTCACAATATTTTATTCTCTAATATTTGTGTCCCAAAATGTGTGAAAATAAGCTAACAAATATCATTACATTCGTTATTCCTCTAGATCTAGAGCGAAATATTGTGACAAAGCCTAGGAAATTTGTTGTAGATGAGATCTAGACATGTATTAAGTGTACAAAGCTTTGTAATAGTATCCATATAACTAATTAGGGCATTCCTCCTTTTCATTTATTTCACTACTTACATTCATACCCTTTTGATTAAAAAAGGCTTTATTTTGCAGGGGCTTATCAACCACTAATAGAATTCTAGAAATTATTGAAGGGTAGATGGGATGTACTTGAGATATTTGGCATGATATTGTTCAATGGTGCCCTTTATACAATTAAAATATTCATTTTATTTTCTCTTACTTGATATGTCAGATATTTTTGCCTTTCATGAGTTGTATTGAATTGCCATAGAGTTTGAGAGCTTATGAACTATGTTGCACTTTTGCATGGTTTGCAAACTCATGACCCATGTGACATTTAAAAATTATCCACTTTATCTTTCATCCCTCTTTGTTTCATTTTTTCGTTGATTTGGAAAGTTCCAAAACCTATAAAATTACCAACACCCATTCACACACTTTCTTTAAATTGATGGTCTTTCCTCCAAAGAACCATATTGAAGGTTCAAGAGGTTCTTAAAGGTTTAAAATGTCTAACACCAATACTTATTGTTATATGATTTATTTGACATTGAAGATTTGGAAAACCTTTTGCTTTGTTAGAGTTCAAGGTTTGGGAATATTGAGGAGATCATACCTTAATATGAGTGGATATGGAAAAGTCCAAAAGTAGGGTCCTAATAAGAAAACAATTACTTAGAGTGTCGAGGATCAAGGATAATTCATACCACATATATTTAGTTAAGGAATTAAGGATTGTAGGTGATAAGGATATCTTACCATTAAGGAATGTGTGAAGGGTAAAGTCCAAACAAGTAACTGCAAAAAGATACTAAGCTTGGAAATGTCAGGATTTGAGGTTTGAGGATATCTTTTGATAGGTAGTTTGGAGAGGGAAGGGTAATGTGACTATTATAGTTTAAATGGTAAAAGAAACTATAAAGGTAATTCCCAATCTAAAATTTTAAAAATGGGACAGTTTAGAAAAGTTTCAAAGGGAAAGGGATCAAGATATTAGGTTTGACAAGTAAATGGTACTCTAGGAAGGGAAATTCTAATAGTATAACCTGAAAGACAAAATATTTTAAAGGTGATGGACCAAGAGCTTAAGTATGATGGGAAAGGCATGCCATCAAGGGAAACACCAAAATCCTACAACTCTAGAAAAAATTGAAAACACTTAGTAATTCTAACACAAATTCCTCATACTCAAGCTAATGTAGGAGCATCTGAGTCCATATGCGATCCTAGACCATGCAAAAAATATTTTAATTTTTCTTTTTGGATTTCTTTTCTATTCTTTGCATATTACTTCATCGGGAATATTTTTAGTTTGGATAAATTTGTAAAAGTGAAGAGTTTTTCTTGAAAGTGGTTACCCAATCGACCTAGTAGTTTCACCAAAATGACTAAATCTCAAAATATATGAGGGATGGAGTTAAACTGTTTCACAAGGATGTTCATAATTTCACTTCACTCAATGTGGAATATTTTATGTAGAGATTCATCACCAATTGCTCAATAAATTAAAATTTATTATTTTTGATGGGAAATTTACATAAATGGTTAATTTTTTTGTTTTCATGAAAGATGGAATGAAATGGTCTGACAGGGGAATTTAATAGTTTATTACATACACATTCGTTAATATCCAAGAAAATATATGCCTCTAATTGAAAGTTATGTTAAAAAACTCATTTTACATGTTTTTTTCAACACTTGAACATAACACTAAATATTTATCATGGTTTAAAGATTAAATTTTAATGGTAAATTTGGAGATCTGTTTGGCTGCATAGAAGTCTCATTTTATGAATTTTGCAGCAATACAAAAAATCAAATAAAAAGGGATGAAAAGGTAGGGGCGTGTGGGATTTTATCACAATTTTTTAAGCTTTTAAAATTAAAGAATGTGTAGGAAAAAGAAAAGGTGTCAACAAAGGGGAAGGTAGAGATACTTTAATAAATAAATACAAAATAATTTGAAGTGATAGAAGAGAAGGCTAAGCAAGTTTGATAAGGAGAAATTAAAGGAGGCATGGAGTTTTCACATGAAAAAAAAAATGATTTCTAAGAGGAATAAGTATGGATACATAGGGTGCAATTTTAGCATCAAACACCAGTTCAAAAGAAGCATAAATTAGGCACAAAGGGAAAAGTATGTAGAGACAAGTTTCAAACTAAATCATAATAAAGGAGGAAATCAAATACCAATGTTAGTTTGTGATGTTAAAATAGATTAGTAATTTATTTTGTCAAAAAAAATTATCCTTCAAATTTTTGAAAATTTATATAGTGAATGTTTGAATCATAAATTAAATGAGTTAAGGTTGTAAAATATATATTTCTTAATTTGTATTGAGTTGGTGAAATTGATTTTGAGATGCTCAATTCCATGATTTGGTTAAGGGCACTTAGATATTTCTTTCATCAATTGGTATTAGAGTAAGGTTTTCTCACTGGGGATGTATTGAGGTGGGAGATGTGTTGAATTATATTGTGAGGGTTTGAAGTGTGAGGGATATCTCAAAGGCTCAAGAGGTTTAATGTAGGTGTGAATAAGATTCCTACGATTACAAAGGGGTGAGGGGACATTAAAGCCATAAGAAACTAGTGTGGCTATGAGTGTGAGTTTTGTTGTAGGTTGTAGATTTTGTGTGAAGATGCCAAGAAAGATGAATAATATGAATTGTTTCCTTGGGTAAGGCCTTAAAATTTTATTTTATTGAAATAAGAGAGAATTTTAGAGGAAGAAATTTGGGCAAGGATTCAAGGTAAGCGTGTAGATATATTAGGGTGAGAAGATACCTTCAAGGAGAGTAGAAAATAAGAAGAAAAAAAAATGAAAGAAAGAAAAGGGGTAAGGTTGAGTCTTACTCTTATTTTGATGATGATTTGTTCATAGATAACATTGTGTGAGAGGAATATGAATAAGAAATCATTATGCAAAAGAATGAAGAATAAAATGAGGAGATTGAAGCAACAAAAACATGTATTTTGGAAGGCATAAAAAATGTTGTGAAAGAAGTTGTAGCAAAAGTTGAAGATAATAACAATGTTGCAAAAATAGTTGTATGTCCTTTGGAGGACAAGAAGGTAGAGGAAGAAATTGTTGTAGAAGTAAAGGGGAAATAGGTAACATTAAATTATTTTATTTTTGTGATGATAAAGATGATGCCCATTCACATATAGATGACAAGGTTAGAGTGGAAGGAGATAAGGAAGTCAAAGAGTATGAAGAGGTGAATGTACAGAGGGAAACATAAAAGTATTGAATTACCATAAAATTGGTTATATCGATAGATGTAGAGATGAGTTGGAATGGGCTAGATATTTTTTTGAGGAGATCGGACTATGGTGGACATCGATCCATGAGAGGAAGGAGGATTGGAGAACAATGTTGGAAGAGGATGGAGAATATTCTAGCCAAATGTTGGAAGAGGAGAAAGAAGAAGAATTTCAAGATACTTGTTGGAGTAATGAAGTTTGTTGCAATTGTTTACAACCTAAAAGGATGGTTCTACCATTCAACTCCATTGTGAGCCCATGCTCACAAACTTCTTACTCAATGTGTCTTACGCAAGAGCATCCAAGTCCACAGGTAATTGTGCATCACCCAAAAATAATTTTCAACTTTTTTTCATCTTTTGATTTCTTTATTGTTCTTGGTATCTTGCTTTATCAAGAAGCTTTTAATTTAGACAAATTTGCAAAAGTGAAATTTTTGCCTGAAGGAGGTTATCCAATCTAGTTAGTAGTTTCACCAGAATAGTTAAATTTCAAAATCTATGAGGGTTGGAGTTAAATTATTTAATAGGGATCTTTGTAATTTAATTTCTCTCAATTACATGCAAGTTGGAATGATATGGTCTAACAAGGGACTTCAAGAGGTATTACATGCGCTTAGACCAATTTTCAAGAAAATATATGCCTCTAATTGAAAATTATGTTAGAAAAAATATTCCATGTTTTTTTCCCAAGACCTAAACATAATAATAAATGTTTATCATGGTTTGAAGATAAAATTTTATTGAAAGATTTGGAGATATCTTTGGCTACATAAAAGTATCCTCTTATGAAGTTTACATCGATATAGAAAATAAAATGTAAAAGGGAGGAAGAGATAGGTAGGGCATGTGGGATTTTCTCACCATTTTTTTAGATTTTAAAATTACAGAATGTGCAGAAGAAAGAAAACAAGGAATCGGCAAAGGGGGAGGTAGAGAAAATTTAAAAAAACAAAATAATTTTAAGTGATCTAGAAGAGAAGGAAGGTGTATGGGAAGTGGGGATAGAGTGGAGAATGAAAAGAGGACTACAAGTGTAGGAAAGAGAGGTGGGTGAGCAGATTTGATATGGAGAAATTAAAGGAGGCTTGGAGTTTTCACAGGCATAAGAAAATTTGAATTCAAGAGGAGTAAGCATGGATACAAAGGGTGCAATTTCAACATCAAAAACCAACCCAAATGAAGTATAAATCAGGCATAAAGGGCAAGTATGCAAAGACAAGTTCCAGACTAAACCATCATAAAGGAGGAAATCAAATGCCAATGTCTTATGTAGTTTGTGATGCTTAAAATAAAATAGTAATTTATTTTATCAAATTTTGTGATGCTCCAGATTTTTTAAAATCTATATAGTGTATGTTTAGATGATAAATTGAATGAGTTAAATGTTGTGAACATTGTATTTCTTAATTTTTATTGAGATGGTGAATTTGATTGTGAGTTGTTCGATTTAGCAGTCTAGTAAAGGAATCTGGATCTTGCTTGCATCATAGGCCTTTTATGAATTTTGACAAATTTCAACACATGTGGGGATGATAGAGAACCACACTGACTTAGAAATCACAAATGAAGACCCACATAAAGATATTTCAAATTTATTATAAGCAGTGGGTCAAATAGGTTTAGACACACAAAAGGGAAGGGACTCTAGCAACAATTTACATGCTAGGATTAACTCCTAAAAGTCTTTATTTGGGGATGTGTGTTACTTACTGGGATAGTGATAATCTAGCTATCTCTCTAGGGGCAAACAAAAAATACGGAACCATAAAAGATATCTTGAGACTAACTTACACTTTAGTGCCTTCACCCTAAAAAATAGGGGTCATGGCTACACAAAGACAACAATAGATACATGAAAACACAAAATAGCACACGGTAAAATAATATATAGGGATAAAAAATTATATCTATTGATATGGAAGTTCATAAAAACTAAGGGTACTATTGCAATTAAAACTCAAAAATATAATTACAAGTTTGACCTTGCATGAGAAACCATGCCACAAGGCCATGAATAAACTATTGTGGTTGCTTGCCTCTATCAAAGACAAGCCTATTGAAGGAGTTGATCTCCCTCAATTAAATAGTGCATCCATCTCCAAGTTGCAACAAAAACTATTTTTTTCATGCATGTGAATGTAAACTATTAATGTTTTATTCATCATGCTAGAGGAAGAGATAATAGTCATAATAACATGGAAACCATAAAAAGTAGGCATCATCCTCATGCTCAATCATATGATAATGATTCTCTTTAAGATCACTAGATTCATGATATATATCTTGAACTAGACACAAATAAACATGGAGAGATTTCCTCATGAACACCAAGTTGAGTTGTGCTATTTTCAAATGCAATCTCAAGTTGGGTCACATCATGTGAATGCTCTATCATTGAAACATTTGAACCCAATTGCACAAAAAATTCTAACGTATTTCTTGTTTATTTCAAATATTTGATCCATGTCTTCTTCCTCATTATCAATATAGGAATCATATTGATGCATCTCAAATGATGGACTAATTCCATCTCACAACCTCTTTATTTCAATCTCATATATTCAACATGTTGCACTAGATATACTATTATAACTATGTGCAAAAGTTTCTATATCATTCTCTTCCTGCCCGTATGCACATGAGTTAACTATAGCACAAGAGAAAACTTAGTAGCAATATGTGAAACCTTTTCAACCTCTAATTTTTATCATGATGGTCATATTTTATAATGCATCCCATTGTTGGAACTTCTAAGTAATATAAATCAATATATAAATCATCAACAAAAGAAGAATAAGGCATGAAATCTTGACTTGAAGTGAAAGAGCCTTCAAACTTCTCATAATCCACCACAACATTTCTAACCTCGTCATTAAGTTTAGTCATACCTACATCATTTTTATGCAAGCTAATATTATCCATAAATTGGATGAAAGATGTAACATGCCCCTTGTTCTACACAATAATTTTCCTATGTTTTACCACAAGTGAATTTAATCTAAAGGTTAAAGACATAGCAATAAAAAAATTTCTTTCCAATATAAGATAAAATGCACACATGACAGCAACAAAATATCTTTCTCATTCATTCAATGAATGGTACAATATTTTCAAAGAAATAATTTCATAATCCAAATACAAAATACATTTTCCATCTTTTAAGAAATAGATACAAGTTACATACATAGCTCATCTGAGCTCTATTGGCACCAAAAATACAAATGATCCAGGAAATCCACTTTCAAATCTCGGCTTGCTAACTGAGAGGAGAAGCATCACTCAAGCATTTTGCCACCATCCATAGACTAACTACGGTCCCGCGCACATCTACCACATATGGTAATATGTCCTTACCCTTCGACGAAGAGCTTTGGTCTAGAAACCACATAGTGTACTAGCCTATCTTAAGTTGGTGTTGTGTTTCACATAACTAGAGCTTTACCATACTATACATGTCTATGTTCTACATATATGAAAATCTCAAACTAGCGTGGAAAAAGGTAACACAATGAACTGACGATGTAACTAGTGGCGAATTACACCACTTTGGCCAAAGTATTCATCACCCAGTACTTTGAGTGGACGTCATACACTCACCCACCATTCTAGCTCGATTTGTTAAGATCAAATATATTCTATGCATAGGAAATTCCCTGCATAGGATAATCTACAACCCCAAGAACAACCTATATACTCAACGTAATCTATGACTCTTCTCCTAGGTTAAACATGTGATTTCCATAATCTACCAATTTAAGTCTAGCAAAGACCTCACTTTATTGAGTACTTTCTACTATATGTACATATCTATGTAAACAATCACTCCTTAATATGGAGTATGTATAATCACTTCAAACAATAGAAAATTCCAATTTATAACAGCAAATGATTATCTACTCTCAAATGTTGTAAATAATCTTTCCCTAAAGCTTATTACTTTCCAAACAACAAACAAGCAAAATATAATAAATTCAAATCAAGTAAACATAAAAGAGTAAGATTCAATATTCAATATTCCTATAAGTATAAAGCTCCAATTGATCTAGCTAGTTTTCAATCTTGGCCTCCACAATTAGTTTGCTACTTGGTAACAAATCACCTCTACACTTTCCCAAACTCCCTCACAAATTCTCACAATAAAACTCTTTCAATTCGCTCTCAAGCTTCTCTCACAAAACTTAGGAAAAACGAAACAAATCTTAGAAAAATGCAGTAGAGTGCAAATTATGCATCCCTTTGAGGTAAAGAATGCCTCTATATATACACAAAAAATAGCTTCCCAAGGCTAGAAACATGGTGGAGGGGTCGACACTTCTCAGTTTACATGGTTTGACTTAGCTTGGCAAACAAAAGGTGGCAGATTTAAAACATAATACTCAGTTAATTAGAACAATAGATCATCCCATTCAAAGACAACAAGAATTCATTTCAGATATGGAAGGTAATAGATTAAACAGGTCAACTCAATACATGTCATCATTCACAAGACTTATTCTCTCATTTGCTTTGTTTTCTATTGTTGTATAGAGCTCACCAAATAGACTTCTAATGCAAAGAAAATATTCATAGTTTGGCGCCACACTAACCTCTTTTCGTGCTTTTGGTGTTTTGTAGATTTTGATAGAGTCAAAGCTTTTAATTTTTTTACAAACAACTTACAATACATATTGACCAAGTCTCATATATGCCACACACCTTCCTTTATATATTTCATTCTATATGCAAGTAGAATAAGTCATTATACATGTTAATAGCACTACAAATATGCATGCTTTATTGTTGCGCTTATTCACTTATTGAAATGCTCAATATACTATGGTTCACATAGTATGGTTTAAATTATTATCAATGCTTTACTTATATAAACAACACTTTATCAATCAATAAATATATTAATAATAACAATTTTATATATATATATATATATGCATTGCATATATTCATTATAAATATATATATACATATTAATAATTCAACATGTTATTATATATATGTATATATATATATATGAATATATATACATATATCAACCAAAGGATATTAAATATACATCATTCAATATTCGAATGTATAGGCTTATATCGATTTACTATTCAAATTAATTTCGCACATGTATATATATATATATATATACATATATATATATATACTTGTATGGATGTTGTATTCACGTCAATACATACATATATCAATATGTATATACACATATACATATATATATAACGACTCTATGAAAATTCATTGCTAGCAATTCACCGACGAAAAATTCACCGCCAGAAATTCACCAATATTTTTTAATATATATTTCAAAAACTTGGTGAATTTCTGATGGTGAATTTGAATTTCTGATGGTGAATTTTACTTGGCGGTGAATTTTTCATGACGGTGAATTGTTGATGGTGAATTTTCCTTCAATGAATTGTTGGCCATGAATTTTCAGGATGCCATATATAACATTACCTTCAAACATTCATAAAATAAATAATATCGATTGACATATATACATTAGATATATATATATATATATATATATATATATATATATATATATATATACATGTCACTTTATCGATTCGATGTTCCCATGCATATGGGTAATTCACCCATAAGCATGTGTAGATACGTCTATCCACGTATATTTATGTACATGATTACTCATGTGTATGAGTTCATCGTGAACATATGTATATGTATGTATATATATATATCCTATGTATATATCTCATCGATTATACTTTTAAGGAAGTACTCAAAAGCTAAAAGAAACTCAAACACTTATTTTAAACATGACCCTACAACAAACAAAACCTTTCCTAAAAATCAATCGAAGGTATCTTACCTTTTACCCAAAACTTATTGACTTGACTATTCTATCAGTGCATGTGTGAAAGCTCAAATTAGACTCTCCTAAGGGTTTCTAGACCAAAATCCTTATCCTAATTGATACTTCCCATCCCTTCTTGAGGTGTGAAACTACACCTACAACCAACTTGTCACATTTGCAAAGGTGGCCAATTGATCACAAAACAATCACTTGTAATATATATTCAATAGTCAACATTAAGACACATATACAACATCAATTTGAATCAACCATTTATTCATTATATTTCTAATGATTCATACAATCAAATTACATTCACATTTATTTCCATCAAAGTTACATACAGCTACACATATGCAAGTATTTCATCTAGCTAGGTAAAAGTAACTAAGTAAATATTCTACGAGGTGTAACAAAAGAGGGCAAGGAATCAAACTAGAAATAAGTCACTTTTTTATTCCTAATATTAGCAACATGTGCACACACCTTAAAATCAGCTTCAAGATTTGATCCATTTGACTTAAGATCAACATACACATCTTCCTCCTTTTCTAATTGGCTATTTCATTCCCAAATTGGCGGTCATCAAATTCTATATCGCTACAATCACCAATGGATGACCTATCCAGTTGTAGGTAGGTACCTATACTATTGTTATCATCAACATCACTTATATATGTTGCACTAATACCTACCTCAATCTACTTGTGTACAAAACAAGCATCATCTAGTTTTGTGTCTATATTGAATGTTACAACAAATTTGTTGTTAGTCATGAGAAATTTTATTGATCTAGAAATAATATCATTAATTAGTGTAAGGATGTGTTCATCTCTCAACTAATCAACATTTCTTACTTACAACATTATTGTATTCATATGGAATATTGGGATAGCCATATGAGTTCCCTCATATATTGCATGTTATGCATGAGCAACTCATATTGAAGTGGATCAACACTATGCTCATCATGAAATTTTGGATCAATTGCATCAAACTCGCTATTCTCATCTTCTCCTTCTATAGAATCAAACCCTGATGTATCATACTAATAATCCTCTTCTTTATAGTAATAACAAAATATTCCACAGTTATAAGGAAGATCCTCCTCTCTACTCACTAAGAGGGAGTTTTTTTGGGGGATGGCGACTTGAATCACCTACTATTGTAACTTTTCAAGAAGTTGCTTATATGTTTATTCAAGGTGATATAACACCTCATTTTCATGTTCAACTTCTTCCCTATATGACCTAATACCTGATGAAAGGAATATTATCCAATATCATGTGCTTCCACATCTATATAATTCATGCCGTAATTTTATGCATCAAAATATCTATTCATATTTGTACTACCAAGAATCATAGTATTTATTTTTAATTAAGCTTCATATAGTTCAAATCTTGCTAGAATGTCTTTTTTCTCCTTTTTGAGGTAGTCTAGTAATTCCTCTTATTCCATTTTATATTTATATGACATACTTGGAGTAATGAGACATCGGTGAAAATTACATGCAACATAAGATTGATCCCTGGCTCTTCTACCAATAGTCATATCACTCCATTGTATCGAAGCACCCTCATAGTTATGATCTCACTTGTAATAATCATAAGTTAACTCCCCATTTTTTCTCATTAGGAGAGCACTAGCATGCTCAAACATTGTTCTTTGAGTTTCCAATATCACAAGTTGTGCAAAACATTTTTTAATTTCATCTTCCTATGATATGATAGGAGAAGGGGGATATTGGTTAGGAATTTTATGATTCTTAGTTTGAAATGATCCCATACACACATCAAAAACTTTGTCCACATTAATCCTTCTACCAAAAACCATATTATAACCTTGTATATGAACCATATGGGAATCAACTACTACTATAAGCTCTAACATCTACTCTTTAAGGAAGCATATTAATACTCCTTTTCAACTTCATATTTATATGTTATGTTGGAAGAAGTGGGACAATGGCCATAAAAATATGTTAGTAGGTCATGATATTACATGCCATGATTTTGCAAATATTCATCTCTTTTCCTCCCAACAATAATAGCTTATCTTTTATTTCATAATCAAACCATTGTATCTTTCTGTAGACATCCAAAAATAACATTATGCATTCCACTGTAACTAACATCATGCATTCGTTTCTTCTACTAATCAATTAAAGCAATTTATTGATTTAATCCTAAGGTTCATTAAATAAATCAAATTATTTAATTAAGTTCCTAAGGTTCTTCTTATTTGATTTAATAAATCAAACTGATTTAAAATCAAATATCAAATCCCTAAAATCCCCTAAGTTAATTAATCTAAATTAATTGACTTCTAAATCATGATTAGCATTCTCTAGCTTTTGACTCAACTAGAGTCAAATCTAAACTCCTAACTAACCCACCCACTTGCATCAATAAATCAATTTATTGATTTATTAAAAAGAGTTATTTTCCCTCAATAACTCTCATCTTTGACTTTTTTGGACAAAGATTATTCCCCCCAAAACTCTCAACAACATGCATTTATTAACATTTTTCAAATTTGAATGGGCACATTGGCCAAAACTTGCACAAGCTTTGACCAATCCCATTATGACAAGTGTCTCTATCCTATTGGATGGGATTTAGTCCCACATTGCCTAATTTTGGCCTCTCTTCTATCAACTTTTCCTATAAATGCAAACATCTTCTCTCATTTCAACAACACATTTTTGAATGCATCTACACTATAGGCAACTTGAGCTCATAGCAACTCATTGTCTATTGGCTTGGAAAGGGATTGGGAAAGGGCTCTCTCACATTCTCATGGAGGGCACCAATCCAACATAGAATAGGTACATGGATAAAGGTTGAAATTCAAGGTTGGCATTGGAGATTGAAATTGAAGGTTGAAGCAAAAACGAAGGAAAAAAGAGTGGAATTGAAGACTTGAAAAGCATTTTTTAATGCTTGTTTTAACAATCTTGGAGCTTCCATTTACTACCCTTTTTTTTCTGTTTTTAGCTAACTCACTTTTCAATTTGGGCTTAAAATCAATCAATGACTTGATCTTTTCAAAGTTGGTTAAAATTGAACCTTAGACATTCACTAGATTTCGATTTGGGATTAAAATTGAACAAGGCAACTTCACATTTCAATTGGTGCTTTTAAAACGAACTCATAATTGCTTTGAGGAAGTTAAAATTGAACATGTGTACTTTGTGTTTTGTAAACTTTTTTGCAAAGTAGTGTCATTTAAAAGGGCGTATGCGCTTCTCTCGCACTTCACGGCGATCTTGAGAATCAAAAGTCTTTTTGATGACCCTAAGTTGCATAAAAGATTGCCTCCACACTTCAATTTGGGCATTTTAAAATTGAACAAAAAATGTGAGTGTGAGCACGATATATTGCGGAGGTTCTCTCCTTTGTTTTTCAACGAAGGTTATGTGAACGATGGGATATGTTAGCTCGCTATTGTTTATCTTAGAGGGCCTTCCTTGTGGGAAAAAGTAATCACCCAAGGGAACGACCCAACCGGGAACACGCTAAAGCCAAGCGACTTCCACCCGGGATATAAGTGTGGATATTGGAACAAAGGCCAATATCACGAGGATTATTCCGACGAGATGGACAGCAATGGACTCTCGCCGACGTTGGATAATCCCCCACGAACGGAATGCCCGAATTAGAACCCTTGTTTAGAAATTGGCCAAAACCTTATCTATCTTGTTGGTGCAAGAGGTCATGTCCTCTGAAGCCGCCCCACATAACATGCGGTCTTGTTGTGGAAATGGAAAGTATGCCATGGGAGATTCATGGGTACTAATGCTTGGCTGACCCGAATAAGTGAGTGTCATGGAGGGGAGCCAGTGTGGTCAAGCATTTAGCCATTCACACAAGATATGCGCAGCTGGATTTATCCAAGTGGGAACCCAACAAGGTATTGTCTCATCAACCTAGGAGTGTGAAAGTGCTTGGAAAAAACACATTGCTTGATCTTGAAAACATTTGGAAAACAAACATACACAAAAACCTTGAAATTTCAAACACCTTGTGGGGAACAAATACCTATTGACGAACTTGCCCACTCTTGCTTTCCCTAGGAATCACATTCCTAGAGGTTTCTAAGTGTGCAAATTCTATCATCATTTGTTTCCAATAAGGATAAACATAAGGAACTTTTGCCCTATTTTCCTCGATTTCCACACAAAGGACATTGTGGGATGAGAAAGAGAATGGGACACTAGACATATAGTTTGAAAACCTAAGCAAGCAAGTGTCTTGGATAAAAAAACCTCATTTAACCAAGATAAAGAGACAAATTGGATTACACATGTGTTTTCTAACATGATTTCCCGCAAGATCAAAATCCCAAAGCCAAAGTTCAAGAAGATTAGTCTAAAAGCTCGTGAGGAACGTCTTGAGAGACTTTTCGAATTCAGGGAAAGATTGGTTTATAACTTTTACAGAAAAGCCTCAAGGAACAATCCAGCATTATATGCATTTTATTGTCAACAAAATCCCGAATTGTTTCAAAGGTTTGCATTTCTCCCATAGGAAGTCAAGCATGTTTTTCAACACCTAGGTTTTGTAAAGAGAGAGTCACATCTAGGTTAAGGTTCAAGATCAAAGTTGTCATTCCCATTCATTCATCCATCAAATCAAAGTCTCATTTCATCATCAAACCTTTTTGAGAACTCTAGAATCAAACATCACACTAAACTTAGAGGGCTAAATCAACATCATCATATCTTGGCTTAACACACTTAGCCAACATAGTCTCAAATCATTGAACAAATTTTCTTTGAGATAACACAACTTCTTAAAGTCTATTAGTTCTCCAAAACATTGGCATAACACACTTTGTCAATTCATCCATTTTTGTGCAAGTTCCCTTAGGATAACACAACTTCCTAGGGAAAACAACTTCACAACCAATCTTGTTTGACTTAACGCATCTAGTCAAATTATCACATTCAAATCAAATCAAAAGCCCTTTCAAAGTTTAGCACACACATTCAAAAAGTTTTCCAAAGGTTTCATTCACTCATTCCATCCATTTTAACCCATCACCATCATCACCATCTTTGATCTTTTAGCTACCCTAGTTTTTCTCTTTTTGGACTTAAAGGATTAGGATCGAACAAATCCCTATTTTTATGGTCCAATCAAGATCTCAACACAAGAAGGACATGGAGAATATCAGAGACATATCAACTTCTATGGACATGAGTCATCTAAATATCGAAGTGAACCTAGCAGGATCAAGCAATCCCCCAAGCAACTCTCCCTTATCATCACAAAATCTTCAAGAGGAGAGTCATCAAGAGGACGACATAAATGAAGACATAGGGATGACACCGAAGGAAATCATGGAAATGATTCAAAATCCTAAGAACCATAAAATTGTTAGTGCTATGTTCAAATGCATAAATTCAATAGAAAGAGGAGGGGACATGCCCCCTCCCAACCTTAACACAAGCACTAGTGCAGTTGCATCCCCATTGTCAAACATCAATCAAGAAGTACCTTGCATCACCTCAATCATCACACCAACCTCCCCGATTGTGAAAAAGGGGAGTGCCATGTTCCAAGAATTGCAAGAACACCGCCTTGTGGCTAATGAAGAAGCAATCATCACCCCTACATTTATTCTAAAAAACTCATTTCACCCTTACATCCCACTCACATTTCATAATCCCGCTGGTTCATCCTCATTTCATGCCACACCAGCTTATTAATTGAACATACCAACTCCCCCACCGCATGAGGAAGTTGGTTTGCTTGGAACGACGGAAGCTATCAATCCTTTCTCTTTCCAAAGTGGTGCATCATCCCTTCCCCTGCTTCCTTTCACATCTGCATCGCCTCCTGGAATAGGTCTTCCACCTTTAACAATCGAAAATTTTGCTAATCCAAGCAATCCGACCACCACTTTGAACCCGCTTCTTTTGCCCATATCCTCACAACAAATCACAAACATTCCTGTCACCACGGTTAATGCATCTATTGGTCCTCAAGTCTCCCAAAGCATGCCTCATCAAGGACCAATTGTCTCAACCACCCCACCCACAACCCAAGTCACAGTCACAACCACAATCCCTCCACCCACCACAACAGTTGGCATGATTCCTGCTCCACCACCAATCCCACTGCCAAAGCACACCACGACCAATTCATTCTCCATTATGTTGCAAGCCGCACAACAAGTTGCCTGCCAAAAGGCACTCCAAGCACAAGCCACACAAGCGCAAGCACAAGCACAAGCTCAAGCTCAAGCACAAGCCGCACAAGCACAAGCACAAGCACAAGCTCAAGCTCAAGCACAAGCACAAGCGCAAGCACAAGCACAAGCGCAAGCTCAAGCCCAAGCTCAAGCTCAAGCCCAACAAAAGACACAAGCTCAATACCAAGTGCAATTGCAAGCAATCCACCTGCAAGCCTACCACCAAGCCCTGCAAGACTTTCAGGCACAACACCAAGCTAAACAACAAGCTTTATTGGCACAACAACAGCTCGACCAACAACAAGCATTGTTGGCACAATAGCAGCTAAACCAACAACAAGCGTTACTAGCTCAACAACAACTTGACCAACAGCAGGCTTCATGGGAACAACAGTAGATGGACCAACAGCAAGCGCTATTGGAACAGCAACAGCAAGATCAACAACAAGCGTTGTTGGCACAAATGCAAGCTTACCAACAAGCCCTAAACGCACAACCAAGCTCGCAACAAACGCCAACTAGTACGCTCCCCACCCATCAAAAACCTCCAACACCTCACCACTCATTCATCCCACCCCCCAACCCAAGCAAGGATGTCGCAACATATATCAAATTGCTCTCACAGCAGGTGTTGGACTTGCAAGTAGGAAAAACCACAAGGACACCAAGCAACTTGTTCCCTTATCCGTTCGATAGAAGTCTCACCGTGGTACTGTTTCCAAAGGGATTCGAGATCCCCAAATTTGATAAGTACAATGGAATGGGCAACCCTGAAAACCACGTCAAGGAATTTTAGGTGCACTGCATGGAAGTCGCATATGATGACACGTATCTAATTCGGCTCTTCCCCCAAAGCCTAACTGGTCCAGCTATGGAATGGTTTTCTCGCCTACCCACAGGCATTAAAACATTCGAGGAAATTGTGGAGGCTTTCCTTAAAAATTACGCTTTTAATATGGGTGCGGATGTCAGTTTAGAAGAACTATCTGCACTCAAACAAAGAAGAGGAGAGTTATTTGCATCCTTCTTGCAAATATGGCGATCCAAGGCCAATCAGAGCAAGTGGGCCATGCCAGAGGAACAACAAGTTTGCACCATCATAGCCAACTTAGATGAAAACCTGGCGTTCTACCTAAAAATGCAGTGCATCACATCTTACGATCAACTAATTCCAAAGGCGCTCAACATCGAAAGAGCCCTTACTGCGCGAGGAGGCGCACCTACATTCACTCCACCGCAGGATAACCGCCCATCCAACAACTACAATGATAAACCTCGAACATGGTCGAGGAACAAAAATATCACGAACGACGGCGTGGTTGATGCTAAGGTAGTCATCAGTGCTCCTAAGCAAAATACCCAAAATCATCATCATCCGCAAACTCATAACCACAACAATGTGCAGGCTAATGCGGTAGTAGCACAATCACAACCACCTTCCACTAGCCAAGTCAACAATGTGGGTAATCAAGGAGGACCACCTCCCCGCAACAAGTTTCCCCCCAAGAGGAAGTTCACAGCCCTTGGCGAATCGATTGAGTCTGTCATGAAGAAATTGGTCAAAGAAAACCTAATCAAAATTTCTAACTCCGAACAATACATAGAGCCCATGACCAAACCGCCGTGGTACAACGAGAATCTCCTGTGTGACTTCCACAAAGTTAAAGGACACACCACCGCCAACTGCATGAGACTCAAGAATATCATCCAAGACCTCATCGAGGATAAGGTCATCAACATCAAGTAGCCAGCCGAAAACCAAGACCTAAAAGTCTACACGAATCCGATGCCGAATCATAGTCAGGGAAATAACCAAGGGAATAATAAAGGTAAACAAAATTATGCTAGTGCCAATCTAGTATACGAGGAGATAGTCGGATGTGTCGACGAGTTGGTCACTGTCATAAATATCAAGGGAACCAACAATGACTGTAGAGTCACCACACGAGGCAGAAAAGTTACCATTGTTAGGGCACCTGCTAAGACCCCCATTACCAACACAAAGGCCGTCCCCTATGATTACAATGTAATTGACCAACTGAAGAGAACACCCGCACAAATATCCATCATGGAATTACTAAAAATCTCCGCCGCTCATCGACAGATCCTGGATGAAGCACTAGCTGCCTCTACCATCGCTGCTACCCATGACACAGAGCAATTTCAGGCTATGGTAGGTAACATCGTTACCCCGAATCTCATCACATTTTCGGACCAAGATTTCCCCCTGCAGCCATCTCATAACCGGGCACTTCACCTCCAAATCCTAGTTCATAAAAAGAAAGTCAAGCGAGTCCTGGTAGATGGTGGTGCAGGTCTTAATATTTGTTCTCTGAAACTTATAAAGAAATTGGGATTCGCCGAGGATTCCATCAATAAAAACAAAAGTATCACCATAAGAGCATATGATGACCAAGAAAGAGTGTCTCAGGGCACTATCAAGATCCCCATCCAAGTGGGGCCAGCAACCATGGAAACAACTTGTCAAGTTCTTGACCTTGATTTGCCATACAACATCCTCCTGGGACGCCCATGGATACACGGAATGAAGGCAGTGGCCTCAACCTATCATCAGTGCATTAAGTTCTCATATCAAAATGAGGAGGTTACCATATATGGGGATCCCGAACCCTTCGCCTATTGCAAAAACTTGGAAGCCAAGTTTTACAAGATCCCTCAAGTACCTAAAAATGATGAAGGACCATCCACTTCATACATAGACCCAGCTAATCTCGCCTCCACTTCTGCGACAGAGACACCCGCCATCCCCGACATATCCAGATCAAGAACATGATACAGGACAATGGATGCGGTGATTATAGAATGAAGAGAAATGCTTTTGTTGTAGGAGAGTTACCACAATCTCCTAGATCACATGGGCAACCACAATTGACTCAAACACTTGTCCGCACTAGAACAGAACCCTCTGGATTCCACAGTTGGGGGGATCTCAGTCAGGAAAATGTGGACGAGGAGGACATCACAAACACTCTGTACCAAGATGAAAGACCCACTCCCACCCTACCCATGGAGGAAACAAACAGAGGGTTACAAATGATGTTCGGCATGGGCTATAACAGGAATGAAAGCCTAGGAAGAAACAGTGATGGACGGTTGGAGCCCATCATTGCAGAAAGAAGAACGCAAAACCTTGGCCTCGGCTGTACCCCTCCGAGTATAACTATGTGTGGCAGAAGTGTTCCTAATAGGGCAGTCAGGTCCTCTCCTCGGGTCTCGGCAACTGACCTTAGATTACCCGTATCCACAGGCCTACCTCTCGATAACTTCACATTTGACATAATTGACGTTTGTAGTAGCAGTGACGACGATGACACCATAGGTGGCTTACCTGGGCTCTTTGAAGATTCCACCTTATTGATGATTAGTGTCTCACCCGCTGAGCCAAACCAACAAACCCACCAAATCCACTTAGTATACCCCCAACTCATCGATCACGACCAACGGGGACCGCCGATTCTAGACTCACTCAAAAACGATGAGGCTCTCTCTAAATTCATGGGACTAAGGGATACTGTTCCATGTGGAGATCACAAGGCAGGATTTGATATCACTCTAGACACACAAGCATACTATGGGGAGACGATTGAGTCCTTCAGTCGCAAAAGAAAAAGATCGAGAATAAGCTCAGAGTTATTGAGTGAAAACCACACTATGGCACTCTCTAACCATAAAATAGTAAAAATAAAGGACGCATCCAATGGCGAAAACCTCTCTGAGGCGCCAGAGGATGAAGGATTCAATCTTCCCCCTACTGCTCTACACCAAGAGAAGTCAACAGTATTGGCAGAACAGTGCAACCCGGTCAACTTAGGAACAGAATCAGAACCACAAATTACCTTCTATGCAGAATCCCTCCTAGAAGAAGAACAAAAACTACTGGCAGCTTTCCTAAAGGAGAGAAAGGTAAATTTTGCATGGACCTATGCAGACATGCCAGGCCTGGATCCTAAAGTAGTAGTGCATCATTTGGCCATTCACCCTGGAGCAAAACCAGTCAGACAGAAGCTAAGGAAGATGCACCCACAAATAGCCTTGCTTGTAAAGATTGAGCTACAGAAACTTCTGGATGTTGGCTTCATACGCCCGATTGACTATCCAAAATGGGTATCTAACCTCGTACCAGTCTCAAAACCGAAAGGGGGCATCCGCATCTGCACTGATTTCAGAGACCTAAACAAAGCATGTCCCAAGGATGACTTTCCACTACCCAACATTGACATGATAGTGGATATGACGGCCGGACATGAGATGCTGTCCCTAATGGATGGTTTCTCAGGGTACAACCAGATATTGATCGCAAAAAAAGACCAACACAAGACAGCATTCACATGTCCTTGGGGCACCTACTACTGGAATGTAATGCCATTTGGGTTGAAGAATGCAGGAGCTACCTACCAAAGAGCCATGACATTAATCTTCCATGACATGATCCACAAAACAGTCGAAGATTATGTAGATGACATACTTGCTAAATCAAAGAAGAGACAAGACCATATAGCAACTCTAAGTGCTATCTTTGACAGGCTCGAACAATATAAGGTTAGACTCAACCCGAAGAAGTGTGTCTTTGGGGTACAATCAGGGAAGCTGCTAGGATACATAGTTTCAATGAGAGGGATAGAGGTAGACCCTGCAAAGGTAAAAGCAATCCTCGAAATGAAACCACCAAGAACGTTGAAACAACTAAGAGGATTGCAAGGAAGACTCCAGTCCATCCGAAGATTCATAGCACAATTGGCAGATAAACAGATTGCCTATTCACACCTACTTCACAAGGGAGTAGCTTTCAGATGGGATGACAAATGCGAGCAAGCATTCAACAAAATAAAAGAATATCTACTTACACCACCTGTATTGATGCCACCAATTGTGGGGAAATCATTAATCCTATATATCTCCGAAACAACAGCCGCCCTGGGGGCCCTTTTAGCCCAACATGATGAAAAGGGAACCGAGTGGGATATCTACTACATCAGCAGAACAATGGTGGGACATGAGCTCAATTACACATCAATAAAGAAATCTTGCCTAGCACTGGTATTTGCGGCTCAGAAATTTAGACACTACATGCTAGCGCACCAAGTCAAGTTGATTGCCAAAATAGACCCTATAAAGTACCTATTGACAAAAGCAACGCTTATAGGTAGAATGGCTAAGTGGGTAATGATATTATCTGAGCATGATACCGAGTATGTAGAACGAAAAGCCATAAAAGGACAAGTCATTGCGGATCAGCTGGCAGAAGCTCCCCTCTACACAGATAATCCACTCATATCAGAATTCCCAGATGAGTCCCTTTTTAACCTTGATGCAACAGACCACTGGAAGTTATACTTTGATGGCTCTCACACACAACATGGGTCGGGAGCTGGTGTGTTTTTCATCACGCCGCAAGGAGACTGCATACCTAGATCATACAAGCCGGCATTCCCTTATACGAACAATATAGCAGAATATGAGGCTTTGACCATAGGACTCAAGATTGCAGCACAATGGCGAATCATGGCACTAAAAGTCTATGGCGACTCACAACTTATCATCAACCAAGTCAACGACGAATACCAAACCAAGGATGATAAGCTCACACCATACAAGAAGGTGGTAGAAAGCCTCAAGGAATCTTTCATCGACATTACCTTTGAGCAGATACCAAGGACAAACAACAGAGCGGCTGATGCAATGGCGACAATTGGATCCTTACTCGACATCCCTCGTAACGTCTCGAAACATGAATTCCTCGTAGAGCAGCTTCTCGTACCCACATTCGAGGTACCAGAGTCAAAATACGCATGTGAACTCGTTGGTCCCGGTGATCTTTGGTATCATGATATATACACCTACCTAAAGTTAGGATTCCTCCCCACTGACATCACCCTGAACCTAAAACGCACTTTCATCAAAAGGACTTCACGATTCGTCATCCTAGGAGAGACCCTCTTCCGTAGGAGTACCAATGGAACCCTGTTACGTTGTTTAAAACCCGAGGAAGCCCTGACTGCTCTAACTGAGGTACACAATGGCACATGTGGGTCACACTCAAGTGGTATGACCTTGGCTAAAAAGTTGCTAAGAACAGGGTACTACTGGCTGACGATGGAAAAAGAGGCACACAATTTTGTCAGAAAATGCTTGCAATGCCAATAGCATGGAGATCTTATTCATGCACCAGCTCAAGAACTGCATCCTATTGTTACACCTTGGCCTTTTTCACAATGGGGGCTTGATCTCATTGGTAAAATATCACCCACCTCATCCAATGGCCATAAATTCATTATCACCGCCACCGAATACTTCACTAAGTGGGTCGAAGCAATTCCCATGACCTACATCACCGGAAAGCAAATATCCAAGTTTATCTTGAATTACCTCATTTGTCAGTACGGTGTCCCCCAATCCATTATCTCTGATAATGGGATGCCCTTCAAGAATCAGGATGTCCCTGACTTGTGTGAAAAATTCAAAATCAAGCATCGCTTTTCCACTCCATATTATCCACAAGGCAATGGCCAAGCAGAAGCCACCAATAAAACCATTTTGAAAATCCTCAAGAAAACAGTCAATGACTCTGGCCGTGATTGGCATCTGCAGTTAAATCCCACCTTATGGGCCTACCGCACCAGCATCCGCACGCCAACAGGCGCCACCCCATTCTCTCTGGTCTACGGATCAGAGGCCATACTTCCCATTGAGATCGAGCTCCCATCACTAAGGATATCACTGCAAAACCTTATCACAGATGAGGAATACAGGGTCACAAGACTCAATGAGCTGGAATTACTAGATGAAAGGCGCATGGATGCCCTTAATCATCTACAAGTGTACCAGAATCGCCTAAAAAGGAGCTACAACAAGAAGATCAGACAACGCACTTTCCAAGTTGGTGACCTCGTGCTGAAAGAAAACCAAAAGAACGTGCCAAATCCAGATACAAAGGGAAAATTTGAGCCCAACTGGCTGGGACCTTTCGTCATCACTGCAAGTTACACATCAGGGGCATATCAACTAGCAACACCAGAAGGCGAGCCTCTGCAGGAGCCTCTGAATAGCTCTCACCTCAAAAAATTTTATGCCTAAACCTTGCAAGGTATAGAACCAGAAAATACAAAAACAATCAGAAAAAGTCCTGAAAAAATGGTTACCTCGATGAAAACCTGGCAAACAGACATCTTGGTGACAACAAAAAAAATCAAAAAAGGATTGAAAAATAGTAAAGAGAAAAATCGTCCTCTAGTGAAAACCACTTCGGTGGCGCTTTGGGCAAGTACCTTGGTGAAAACCTGGCAAACAGGCGTCAAGTGTAAATAAAGTACCTTCCCCATCTATCAGGATCTGCACAACTCATCCACTCCATCACATTCCACTTATCTGCTCGCATCCATACCATAGCCTGCGTTGGTATCTGTACTATATTCCACCATTGGAACTACTTGGCATTTCAAAGGTCAGTCTGTCCCGCCTTTATCGAAGTAGTCTATCGCACCACACTGGGGGCACGTTCTCGCAACATCGGATCGAATTCGTGTATATTCTCATGATATTTTTCAAAATTCACCAAAAATTCCAAAAACATTCAGAAAAATCATCAAAAATCCAAAAACATGTTGAAATATCAGAAAATCTTCAAAAATTTCATCATTAAGTCTTGTCAGTTTTTTCTACCTTGTCGAACTACGTCATCTCTGAGCTTGAACGTAGGCAAGGCTGATCTTTGATCATCCCCCGAGACGGTTGGGTCAGTCCTTTAGGCGTCCATCGCATTGGCAATCTGTTTGCCCATCTAGTCTGCATCTTAAGTCAGTCCTTTAGGCAATAAAATGGCAATCCATTTGTCCATATTATCATCAAGTCAGTCCACCACCAGTCGAACTACGTGGTCTCTGCGTATATAACGTAGGCAAGGCTAATCTATGGATGAGCTCCCGAGACCCCTAGGATAGGTCTTTAAGATAGTCTGTTTGTTGTAAAATCTTGAAAATACCAAAAACATTGGAAAATCTTGAAAATACCAAAAACATTTCTTGAAAATACCAAAAACATGAAAAATGTCAAAATTCCAAAAACAGCCTCAAAACATTTGAAAAAACCAAAATGGTGCATCCATTTCATCTCGCTTTCACCCGTGATTGTCATCACTCATAATAAATCATCGTCATTTTCACCCTTTGGTGAGTTAGTCAGAAGCAAGTTTAGCAGGTTCTAAAGTGAACGCCTTATCGTCAGAGTCTCAAGTCTAAGTCAGTAAGTCAGCAAGTTGGTCAACTCAGAGTATCAATAGCTTATCACGCAATCAATCTCACCAAAACCCTGATCACTACATGTCCTAGGATGAAGCTTTCCTGCGATGGACATAAGCATCAGGTACCCCACAGTAGTTTAGCCTTGGCTAACGATACGAAGAACATTAGCTTGTTTGTTTACTTTATTTTGGTCTTTTTGACTTATCTTATTTTGCGCTCATTCCAAGGACCTCTCGATGATGCCTAAACAAAACAGGTTTAGAGAGAAAGGAATGGGGCAACGATCATTATCTTTTTATCTATTGTGCTTGTTGGATATTCTTGTAAAATAACTTCATCATGCATACTTTGTTTTGTTTGTAGGAAGGATGTTTTAGGTATCTTGTTGACCACATAAGAAGGCTTGCCTTTTTATGTTTTGGTCCGAGATGTTTATGATATCTGAACTGCATTCTGAATAAGGTTATGTTTGTCAAGTGTGAACAAGAGTACTCCTATCTGATTGTCGAGTCAAAGTCCATCACACTAGGCGCAACGCCATCCTGGTTCTTAATACCTTGATGCATCGCACCTACATGTGTTATCAAACATAAAGAAAGGTATGCTCTTTTCCCATCCCTAGATAAGCAACACATCATCATCATTCATCGTCATATCCAATAAAGTCTTGATGACTAGGAGACTTATTGGACTTCTACATTCTTCTTAGATTTAAGGGTTTATCCCTCTCCTTCTTCTATCTTCTGTCACGCTAACAATGCATCCATCTTGCATCCGTATTCTCATTTCGCATAATCATGTCATACCATCATATCAGGACAACATCATCCATCTCATCCATCTCACATGCATTGCATAATCATTTAAAGTTGTTTACGATAATATAAATTTGTTATTCTAAGCATCTTCCAAACATCTCATCTACATCATCATTACCATCCATACATCCATTTTGAACCTCTTTGTCGCGAGATCCACCTCAAATTGTATCTTTTCGCTCGATCTCTCGAGGGGGCAATGTACTAACGTACTTATTTTCCATTGGGGCATCCGAAAAAAACCAAAGAATTTTTAATTTCGATGTCAGCAACATCATTCTTTGAACCAATGCAACAAGTACATTGCTTCAAAGAGGGGCAAAATGTAGACATCCAAAAATAACATTATGCATTCCACTGTAACTAACATCATGCATTCGTTTCTTCTACTAATCAATTAAAGCAATTTATTGATTTAATCCTAAGGTTCATCAAGCTTAATTAAATAAATCAAATTATTTAATTAAGTTCCTAAGGTTCTTCTTATTTGATTTAATAAATCAAACTGATTTAAAATCAAATATCAAATCCCTAAAATCCCCTAAGTTAATTAATCTAAATTAATTGACTTCTAAATCATGATTAGCATTCTCTAGCTTTTGACTCAACTAGAGTCAAATCTAAACTCCTAACTAACCCACCCACTTGCATCAATAAATCAATTTATTGATTTATTAAAAAGAGTTATTTTCCCTCAATAACTCTCATCTTTGACTTTTTTGGACAAAGATTATTCCCCCCAAAACTCTCAACAACATGCATTTATTAACATTTTTCAAATTTGAATGGGCACATTGGCCAAAACTTGCACAAGCTTTGACCAATCCCATTATGACAAGTGTCTCTATCCTATTGGATGGGATTTAGTCCCACATTGCCTAATTTTGGCCTCTCTTCTATCAACTTTTCCTATAAATGCAAGCCATCTTCTCTCATTTCAACAACACACTTTGAAGGTATCAAAACTATAGGCAACTTGAGCTCATAGCAACTCATTGTCTATCTCATTTGGCTTAGAAAGGGATTGGGAAAGGGCTCTCTCACATCTTCATGGAGGGCACCAATCCACCATAGAATAGGTTGTATTTCATTTGCTCTATTACATGTTTGGTTTAGCTTTAGCATTTTGTTTGGAGTAAATGAACTATGTTATTCTATGAGAATGGCTGAATCTACACAATCAATGTGTAAGATTTCACCATCCTACACTTTCTAATTTTTTAATTATGATATTTATTGAATGTTTAGAAGTGTATATGTATTGTCCTCTAGAATCTACAAATGAACAATTTCTACCTGAAGTTCCTACTTCTAAAATTTGATGAGTAGATTTTAATGACTTACTATAACTTTGAGCTTCCCATGTTGGATGCTCGTGTGCACTAGTAGAATTTGCACAAGATTAATCTAGCATGTAAGGTTTAGATCGACATACATTTTATTTTCTATTTATAACTACCCATGTCAGTTTGCATGCTAAAGATATTAAACTAAAAATTTAAAATTTAAGCCCTAGTTTGCATGTTTCCACTACAACTAATTGCTCACAAACTCTAATTAACCACTTTCAGTTTCATTTTTCTTCAATTTTCTCCTTGCATGATATAGACAATCACATTTTTCCACAATCTTACCGAGTTTCCTCCATTTGTATCTTCATCTTATTTTGCATGAAATTTGATATGCACATGCCATTTTTACAAATTTATAAAATCATGATCAAATGTCCTCCAAAATCCTTTGATATGTCAAACCTACAAGAAATATTGATCCACTTGTCACTTAATCACCTTTTTTATTTTAAAAGTACCAACGATTCATGAAAATCAATAATTAATTTATAAAAAATAATAACCTCACTAAAATTTGTGAAATTTTAGATATTTTCACTTTTGTGAGTTTTTGAGGGTTTGAAAGAAACGTGACACATTTGAGGCAAAAACACATCATCAAACCTAGAGAACTTGCACATTTAAACCCAATACGAATTTATCCTAACCATGGATTTAAAAACCAAATTAAATAATTTAGACATAGAGTTCAATTTAAAATAAACATCATTTTATAAAATTGTTCAATTATGGTTGATTAATAAAGTGGGACCAACTTAATATTTTATGGGGATGGGGTTGTGAGACCACTAAGACTTGGGAACTAAAAAAAAGTTCAATGTTTATGTTTATGTTTATGTTTATGTCTACCCCTTGTTTTTTTGGTTGGGCACAAGGGTTGGGTAGGGACATGGACTTGGGAATTAGTCTGAAGTTCCACTTTAGGGCTGACACCTACTTAAGCATCTTCTTTCATCACTTTTTTTTTATACCCCATGTTCAACTCTCTATTTCCATGGTAGTTTTTCAAGGTGGACATTCTTTATAATCTACAGTCCATGAGCTATAGTGATAACTACATCACTGGTAGCTTCATACTTTTCTAAATCATGAATTAGTATGGAACTCACAATTATTATGGAATCCTCATCTGCCACTTTAACCAATTTTCAAGTAATATATTTTCATCAACTCTAATATCCTCACTTATTGTACCCCATTTTCCATCTAACAAAGTTGAAGTGGGAGGAAAGTTTGAATTCAATGTAGTTGTCATATTCTAAAAAAAATGAGTAATTCTCCTTTTCTTTCCATGTAGATAAATATTCATGGAGGTTAACTTGGGCTAAAGAAAATTCCACAACATCCCAAAAGGGAACTTAAAATTATTAGAGGAGCTTTTATCCAACTCACCACTTCTTGCCTAGTCACTTGCCACTATTGACTTCATCCTCCTATTCTCTCCTAACATATGCAGATTTCCTTGTGTTATGCATAGTATTATCACCAGTGATTTCATATGAAGGCCACCAATAACTCTCTATCCTTCTAATACTTTTCATTGGCAATTTATATTCATTGTCAATATTTCCTATTTATTTTTTATGATTGCTCTGTCAAGGTGTATTGTTATGAAACTTTAGATTCTCATAATCACTTTCAACACAATGCCTCCTAGAAAAATCATTACCATGCAAGGTTTGATTTTCAAGTTGCACATACTCATTAAAACCAAGCCTCCTATATGTCCATGAATTATTTAACTCCATCATCTTCTCATGACTTGAGCTGGAGTTAAAGGAAAAATATCCAATTTTTCTTGAATATTTATTTTGAAGTGTATTATGCTTTGAAACTTTAGCAGTAGCTTTTGTAGCTTCACTCACCCTTTATGTAGAATAAGTAGCTACCTAATCAACAAATGTAGCATCTTTCATGTTCCATTGTTTGTTGTTAGAGACTTCAATCTCACTTGACGTGTTATATGAATCAATAGATGTATCAAATTGATCAATCTTGTAGGATGTTTGATTGTTGAGATGAATCATACTCAGCTCCAAGAGTATTTCTTGGGATCAATGTGTTTCTTTTAAATAATGAAAGAGAATCAAAAGACCTCTTTTCTAAAGCTTCTTGATGTAAATTTGTAGCTTTCATATTGCTCTCACTTGTTGGAGCTTCAATAGGTTTTTCTCAACATTGCCTTTGGAAACAAGTGAGGCCATTATGTTTCCTTTCTAACCCTATGAATCTTCAATAGGTGACATACCTAAAATGTTAGAGCTTTTGGAATTTTCATTCATTGAGGATGCCATATAATTTTAGCTTCTACAAAGTGAAGTTTTTGAATTGTTTGACATTTTTTCTTGTAATAAACATAAAAATCAAGTTCACACTTCTTCCCAGATACAAATTAATAAGTTTCCTTCTTACACTCTATTAGAAATTCGGTAGCCCCAACAAACTTACTTGGACCATTAAACAAGTCTTCAAAGAGATTGAAAAGATCTTTTTTTTGATGAATTTTCCAGTTATCTATTTTAAAAGAGATAAAATTACAAATTCACAAAAAAGGGGCGGGTGGTAAGAAGGCACACCCCGAAAGTCACATGGGCTCAGCCCAGAAAAATCAAAATATCAAATGTCACATGGGCCTAGCTCAGAAATTAAACAACAGAATGAAAACTAAGCAGTTAAAGCAGTGTCAGTAGACCCTGGGGTATCCTGATCATCCAGATGTTTCCCCCATACATCAGCGGGATTAGGAGTTCAAATTCAAATGAATCCTTCAACTATTTCTTTCATTATATTTAATATTTGTTCTTCATTGGGAGCTCTTGCAAATCAAAGAGGCAATTTAGAGTTTCATGAGCAAAGGATACAAGCTCAGAATATGCTCCATCAATCTCAAAATATGATATTTCTCTAGTTAGTGAGGTTGAGTAGGAACCAACAGGTCTACCTTTGTGCAGATTGGTCATAATGATTTCAATCATTCCACTGCGCTTTAACACTATGTGAGAAGATGAGTTTTAGTGAATTTTTTTTAACAAAACCCTACTCAGCAACTGTTGTTTTGATCGATTCACAACAATCTCAAAGCATAGAAGATTTCGGGGAAGAGATTGTTGAGGTTGAGACAAGATTTCGGCAGCCTTTTAAACAAAATTATTGTTCACAAGTTTATTTTCAGGTGCGGGAGGAATGTCTTCCCCTTTTCCCTCAACAAGTTTTTGGTCCTTCGAAGAGCTCGGGACCATTTCTTTTACATGTGCAGGTTTCTTTTCATGGGGGGACTTTTAACTGTCACGACTTTAGTTTCCCCAAAACTTTTAGTCCCGACTCTACTTTTATGTGGCAGATCTCGAATGTCAGGTCGGACCCAGGATCTAGAATCTAGGTTTCAAGTTCTGGTCGGACCTGGATCTCAAAAAAGAGTCTAATTTGTTTTAATTTTAGCAGGTTGCGGGTGGTCGATAGGATCAGGAATTTTGGAAAAAAACAATTGATGAATAGGCAGTTATCTATATTAATAATAAAGATAAAGATACATATTCAATTTTTTGAAATTTTTTGTTTCAAGTCTAGAGCAATGCAGAGTCTACTCCCAAATCTTTTTATTTTTTTATTTTTTAAAATATTTTGAGAAAATTAAGCATTCGAAAACTTTTGAAGAAGCTTGGAATTCTAGGTGTTACAAAACCAAGAGCTTGGTTCATTATTAATGCTAATTTCAAACCTATCAAGATACATGAAACCATGTCATCTAAAACCCTAAACAAAGGGAACCCTAGATTCAATGTCTAACAGATTGAGAATGATGATCTAAGTAATAAGAAGCAAAGGGGGTTATGGGATCATTTAACACTTTGGAACCTTTATAACAGGACACAGAAAAGCCTACAAAAATATAGAAACTAACTAAGAGGAAAAATAACAAAAGGTTCCTAACATAAATAGGAATAAGATGACAAAAATGAAACCAAAAGAAGAAAGAGGAAGTCATGATGAACAAAGTTGGTCCTTGGCTTTGTGAAGAAAAAAGGTGTGATATGTAAGGCATAATAATAGGCACTAGTGGACTTTTCACTATCCAAGTCACCTACCTATTTTGCATCTACAAATCTCTTTATGTGAAATGTATAGGCCATATAATTAGTACCATGATAACACAAACAATAATTATAAGTCCCTTGCAAATATCTGAAAATCAATTATTATTTTGTGATCATTTATCAATTTGTTATATAGCCTATACATTTATCAATTTGTTCCTCCTTGTGTGTATCTTCCTACTTCTCAACCTTAGTCTCAAGATGCATTGTTTTATTTTCTTCTTTTTCCTTTGGTTATTCGAACCTAAAAATCTCTAAACTCCCTAAAAATCACATCTCTAGAATAATTCATTTTCTAGGTTAACATATTACAAATTCTATAACCCTTTACATTCTTTTCATAGCCTATAAGATGCATTTTTAAGATTTTGCATCCAATTTATATTACTTTTCTTAAAGCATGTGAACAAAAGCCTCACAACCAAACACCCTTAAATTTGAAACAGGAGACTTATCACCTATCTACACTTCATAAGGTATTTTTTCAAAAAAATCCAAATACGTAGATCTATTAATCAACCAACAAGAAATACTTATAGTGATTATTTAAAAATATCAATCCAACTATGTACCACTCAACATACTTTTGGCTCTTTTCATTAAAATCTTGGTTCATTCTCTTTACAACCCCATTTTTTTACTTGGTGTGTATGGTGTAATATTCTAACAAAAAATACTTGCATTCTTACAAAACTCATTAAGTTATCGAGTGTGCAATATTTATCATCATTAGCCCTCATTTATGGGACATAAATGTTCATTTATTTAACATCCATAGGAATGAAGCACGATGCATCCCATTGGAAGAAGGTTGGAAAATTTTGAACTTTGATAGGGCTTCAAGGAGAAACCCAAGTCAATCTGATGTGGGATGCATTATCAGAGATCACAATAGAGCTTTGATTGGGGTGACAACTAGGAAATTAGGGTTTGGGATAAATAACAAAGTAGAACTTCAAGTAGTTATTATGGAGCTTCAAATATGTAAAAACCTTGGAATTAAAAAATACACCTTGAAGGGGATTACATTATTATCTTCAATGTTATACAAAATAGGTGAGCACCAAATTAGAAATCAAATAATATGCTTCATAGTTGTTGGGAATTTCTAATTGAATTTGATGAATACAAGTGGGAGCATGTCTACCAAGAAGCCAACATGAAAGTAGACAAATTGGCTAGTGTGTCTTTTAAGCTATTGCAAGATTATTAATTTGATAAATCCCCTCACATGTAGCAATATTTCATTCTTGATCTTGTATCCTTTAAATCATGATGGATATGATTGCTTCCATTCATAGCTATGTAAGTTTCATTAGAAGAAGTGGTGCAAAGTATGCTCAAGTACTACATAATGGTAATTCAATGTGTGTAATAATAGAAATGTCGTTTGGATAGTCAAAATCAATTTTTAATCCTTATGGCTCTATTTAAGGGATATTACATTGTGAAATCATGGATTGAATATTTTTCTAAAGGAAAAAAATCCAAATTGTCTTTGGGGAAGAGGTGATGGAGTTGCACCTAAAGAAAAAAAATTAGGTCAAAGGCAATGGTGGTGCTTTATGCAGTGAGAATGGTTCTTGTGGATTCTTTTGTTTCAACAACCAATCACTATTAAGTTAACATGAACATATCCTCAATATTTGTCATAGTACTTTTAGAGTTATGAGAATCTAAGGAGGCTATTTATGTGGTGGTTAAGATATGTATTAATCTATGATGGAGATGTGGTCTAATGAAGGTGGTGGATGACATTGTCTAGGATTGGGGTATCTACTAAAATGAGGCCTTTTTCCTCTAAATAATGCTTAGTAAACATGTCCCTAGGTTCCATTCATTCTAAAAATAGTTGGTGAAGATGACAATGCTAGAAAGTTTTGTGCGAGGTGAGGAATTGAATTCCTTAAGGTGGTTGTAAGAGTTTCAGATGTTGTTGAGGTTGAATAGTATTTTGTATTGGAAATAGATAGATCCTACTCAATTTAGGATGGTGGTGCAAGTGAAGGGGAATTGAGCATGTAGGTTTAAGGAGTGTTAAATATTCTATATTGTATAAAGAAATATATAATTTTTTTGTTTTCGTTGATTATAAATAGTTAAGCTTTTTTAAGCCCTTCTATGGAGCGGTCAAATTTTTATACTTGGTTCACTATTGTTAATATATTGGGGTACGACTCCCTTAAGCTTATGTTATAGAGAAAAAATATTTACCATTGTTGTCAAATCTGAACAATTTTATTTTATAATTTGTTTGGTTTTCAACTAAGACCATATATTCCTTAAACTTAGTGGAAACTTTAGATTTAGTACACAAACTAAATCTTGGTGTATCCAGAAGCATCATCAATGAATACAATATAATACTAATAGTTTTCCATAGAACTCACATCCATT
Source organism: Sequoiadendron giganteum (assembly GCA_007115665.2). Classification (NCBI taxonomy): domain Eukaryota; kingdom Viridiplantae; phylum Streptophyta; class Pinopsida; order Cupressales; family Cupressaceae; genus Sequoiadendron; species Sequoiadendron giganteum. The sequence goes on along the minus strand of CM021106.1, from coordinate 92,275,461 downwards.
GATCCAAACATATTTAAATGTATTATTTATATTATCTCTTTGTTCGATAGCTTCCAACAAGAAATATTATGTTTACGAAACACATAGTGCTCACAAAATATTTTTTATCAACATACCTATCAATAAAATCATAAACCAATTTTGATTGATAATGATCCTAAGAACTTTTTCCCTTATGTGACCTAAGCATTGGTGCCACAACATAATTGAACTTTTAGTCTTTCCAGTTACATTGGTAGAGTTACAAAATGTGGAGGCATTTTAACCTAAAAAAAGGTCTCAATCCAAGATACTTTAGATACCTCCAATTTCCATTTCACTAACCTACAAATAGAATTGCTAAATGTCACATGCATAAAAGAATCATTCAAATTGGATACAAAAATTAAGTTTCTAAGGGTGTTGGAATATGCAAAACATTTATAAGGGTTTTAAACCTCCCATCACTAAACATAATTGTACATTTTCCTTAGCAACAATCCACTTAGTACTATTATCATGAAGGAGTATCATTGTAAGATATGTGTGGAGTATGATATTGTATTTGGGATATCTTGGAGATAATAGCATGGAGTAGCTTCTTCTATAAGGAGTATTGTATGATGTTACCCTACCTCAAGGGTTTACTCTATTTCAATATATATCAATTGGATATTAGGGCATATTGGCCCACAAACATCTCTTGGGTTGTGTGAGATCTATCTTCTGCAATATATTATTACTATTATCATATGTTTGGATATTATCATAAGAATTGTATTATGTAAAATTTCCAATTAATCACTTATGGATCAATAAAACATAAGCATGCTAGGTGCCCCTTTTGTATTACTTTGAGTTTTTAACTAAAATACTTTAAATTATTGGCACACCACATAGCCATGATGCCTTTACAATTATGATTATTGAATTGAGATTATTAGTCAAAGAACATACATATTTTACATATGCACTCAAGATAAGATAGACTTGATAATATTCATAACAAATTCACACATGTATATTTAAAGCATGCACAATTATTAAAGTTTCCATATTTTAAGCTAAATAGAAATTCACATTTATAAAAAACAACATAATTTACACTAGTTTAAATAGTTCAAAACATGGTTGTTTATTCTTCTTCTTTTTTTTAATAATTTTTTTGTTTCATTTGGTAATTTTTTTCTTGATGCATAGCCTTTGGGATCTTTGACTTGGTAATTTTTTTGTGATTAACCTTTGGCAAAAATATTATGGTCTAGAGGTATCTCAACTTGTGGCTTCTTTGACTTGGTAAATTTATGTTGAAACCTTCAACTTCTTTGATACGATGAACTTGTTTTGAGACCTTCCACTTCTTTGATTTCATGAATTTATCTTGAGGGCTAAAATTCAACTTTAAATCCATAATCTATGGTCATCTCTACATTTGGCTTCTTTGATTTAGCGAATCTATATTGAAGAGTACGCTTTGGGTTTGATCGAATTATCTACAAGTATCTTGACATTTGATTTCTTTTAAGATGAAATTGTCTTGATGGGTAAACTTTGGCTTAGAAGCCACAATCTAAAGATATGGCAATCTCCAAATTCTTTGATTTAGTAATTTTATCTTGAGAAGTAATGTTCAACTTAGATGCCATATGCTAGAGGTATCTCAACCATATACTTCTTTGATTTGGAAAATTTGTCTCGTAGGGTAACTATTAGCTTAGATGTCATGATCTAAAGGCTTAACTTATATCAAAACTACCTAGGACTTTGACAATCTTTATCCATTGTGTTCAATAACCTCTATGGTTTGGATGTGATGTTTAATTAAAATACTTGGTTTCTTTTTGGTGAATTCATCTTGATAGATAACCTTTAGCTTATATGCCACAATATAGAGATAACTCAATCTTCAACTTAATTTAGTTATTACGAAATGAACTTTGGTTTAGATGTAATTTTTTAAAGGCATCTCAAGAATTTACCTCTTTCATTTGGCCAATTTATGTTACATGATAACCATTAGCTTATTTTTCATCATTTACAACCATTATTTCCACCAAAACCACCTTAGACTTAGATCCCTTCCCCATTTTATATGCTAAACTTAATGAATTGGATGTGACATTTTATTATATGTTTTCTATTTATTTTTTATAGAGATATCGTAACCTTTTTTTTCGGTTAGGTCTTGACCTAAATTTTTAATTAAACTATTGTGGGTGTTGGAGAATGGCACTTTGGGAATAATATATCTAGCAAAAGAAAAATAATAAAGCTATATTTTAGCCTTGTAGGCTCAAGAACTTATCAAAAGTTGTTCTTTTGGTAGGTAATTGCCTACCCATTTTAGTTCAAGGCATAAATTTTTGTAGAAGCAACAATAGAACAAGTATGGCATATACATTAATTGTTGATTTAGTAAAGTTGGTTGTCATTATTTAAGGCCTCCTTGTTTTATTTTGTTCTTTGGAATTCAGGATTGAACAAGGATTGGAATGATGAAGTTCTTATTTTCTAATGGAGACTGGAGGAAGGATAATGAATCATCATCCCAAAGAAGAAAAGCATCATATTCTTCCTTCTTTGACCATAAGTAGTCGTGGATTAATCTTGATAAGCTTATATATGATGTGAAAATTGACCCCATTAGAAATCTTATAAAGATCTATTCTTAGAAACCCATCAATCTTAGGGTTCTACCTTTGTTGAGCCAAGAATTACTACCAAGAATTTTAGTATAGGGCTTATGGTCAAAGAAGGTGGATTTGGTTGTGTTTATAGGGGCTTAATCAAGAGCCTTGATAACCAACAAACTAAAATACAGGTATTTAGTGAAGAAACTCAACAATAAAGGATTACGAGTCAATATTCTCCCTCTTTCTATTCTAATTTTTAGAGTACTATATACATTTCTCTTGTAGGGAAATCTAAGGAATGAAAAGAGAGAATAATAATTCACAAAGAAAAAAATTCTCAAAGGGAGACCTATATAAAAATGACCCCTAGGCGAGAAGAAAATCATGTTGAGTGATTGTAGGTTCTTTGCACAATTATGATGACTCTATTGGGCCAACATAACATTCATACTATCTAGGATGCAACCTAAGTTAGCAACCAAATCTTCTTGGGAAATCAAAGATATTTTCATGATTTATTTGAAACAATATCAAAGTCTTATCCTATTCCCATATTCCCATTAATCATTTCATATTTCAAAATTTTTAGGTTTCAATTATTTGGAGTTTTTTGAGTCAATTTCTCAACATCACTTTTAAAATTAAGAATTTACACTAGGTTGAAAATTTTAAGATCTCAAATTTTAATTCTCATAAATTTTTAGACCTAAGATTATGGCAGTTGTTTTATATTTTTAATTATCAAGATCTGAGTTTTAAAAATCATATTTGGGATCTTGACATAAGCTAGCTTCACTTTTTCTATTAATCTGCAATATGATCCTCCACATATGTAGAACATAGTAGGACGCATATGTGTTAAAATATCATTTTATGCACCATTGATCCTAATAGCTCCCACAATATCTAACAATCATTTAATACAATTTACAAATTACTCAATTGAATCTTTAGTTGGTTCCAAACTCTTGAATTCTTTTGCACCCCACAAGAGGATATGATTGCAACTTCTATCTTGGAAAGTAATCTAAGTTTAATTTTTAACCTCACCTTCTAAATGTTCATGTGATCCTCGCATAAATTTTATAGTTTACCAAATCTTCTTGAGGTAAATCAAAGAAAAAATGTCATTAACTAATATACATGCTCCTTCACATCATATTGAGTAACATGTTACTTTTTAGTTGAATAAATTTGTCATTGTCAATCTAAGTGAAATATACATCTTAAGGGGTATTCATTTTGAACAAGTACCATTTTAGATAATCATAAAGATCCATAAAAAACCTGATATGTTTAAGATCAAGGTTGTGCATGTCATGGCATACCCCAACAAGCTATATCTAGATCTTCCATGGTATAGTCGAAAGTATCTAAAATGTAATTAGGCCCATGCATAGATCCACAAATATGAACATGTGTTATAGTGATGTAAACCACAAAGATAATAAATTTAAGATAAAAATAACTAGACCTAGCTTTCAACCCCTACCCTTGTCACACACATGCACATGCTTAATGTTCTCCCCAATCCTAACTCAACCCAGGAAAAAAAACCTAACTTTCCCTCATTAGTATGTTCCTAATCTTTTTTAAATTCTTATTATAGGTTCAAGATGAGACATACAAGATGCAATGGATACAATGAATGGAGATTTACAAATTGTTTGAAACCTTTGGTATCTAGATTAGAAGTTATTCAAGAAGATTTAGAGTATTCTCTAGAGGCCAAAAATTGATTTTGGAGTGTTATTTTTATTTAGTAAAACTAAAAATAGCTTCAAGCTCCTAGTTTGAAAGAGTTGTAGGAAGGGTGGAAACAATGGGTTCCAATATGACCCAAGGTATCTTCTTTGTATATGTTTATGTGTTTGAAAATATAAGGGATAACACATGTGGATTTGTAAGAGGTGTTCTTATGATGCATTAGAAAATATAACATTTTCTCATAAATATACTAGGTGGAGGGGTGCACATACTAGGTTAAATCCCACTTATGTAGGATGCATGTAAGGGGATTCAAATATTATATTCAATAAGGATTGCATATGTTGGATTCACCAGATTCAAAGAAATAACCTAAATTAGCTCACATAAAGAACATATCTTGTAATGATAATTTTCATTTAAAATATCTTAGAGGAAAATTACAAAATGACTCTCATGCATTCCATGTGTTCTCATCATGCCCCTTTTAAAAAAAGATCATGAGAAGGCTAACCAACAAAAAATTCTCAATAAGATAAGATTGAATTTGAATTGGAGATACAATTAGTCTTACTTAGATGAAGTTAATAATGACAATAGAGATTATATGTAGTTCAATCAAGAGAATATTATATCTAATGATTTTATTTTTGAAATGTGAATATCTCTAATGTTGTTGTTGGAGAGGTTGGGAGTTGCTGCAATGGGGATTTTGCTACCCTTTTATCATATTTTATTCCTATTTCTACTATTGAGGTGGATATTAAGGATGGTGATGGGATCTTGCATCTGCATCAAAAGCTACGTAGCGATTGAAAAGTTTTTATTTAGCATAAGGCTCTCACTTGTTTTTCTTGCCTTTAGATTGTTGTTTCTTCTAAGCAGGTTTGTTTTATGGTTGTGGCCTTTGTATTGCAGCAGTTGGGTTTCTTTTGTTTAGCTTCCTTTAGACTATTGTTGTTTGGTTGTTATTTGGCTATGTTCTCTCTCTAGGTAGTATTCTATGTTAGGGTTTTGGGTCCCTTCAAAAACTATTGGTTTGGACTTGTTGTGGTCTTTTGTATAGGGTTTCGGGGCCCCTTCAAAACCTATTTTTCCCCTAATAAAAAACATACCTTTAAATAACAATTAAAAGAACATACTTGAAATCCACTTTCAATGTGCAACATATGCATTTATATATGTCTATCTATATATAACTCTAGTTTTATTAACTAGCAAGAAATCCTAACAATTTTTTTAAATAAGTAAATCTCCTAAGTTCATAGTTATATAAAGGTACACAAGAAAGAAGCTTGCAAGAAGTGCAACCACAACATGTGTTTGAAATAATACCAAACAATTTCAATTTTTCATCAAACAATTCTTTGTTAAAATAATACCTAGTGCTTCAAGAAATAATAAATAGAAAAATAGTATGCACCTTTGTGAACAAATGATGTCCCCTTGTTGTACTTAAACTCACATCAATTTAAGCATAAATGATACTCATAATCTCTTCTGCAACAAACTCACATTCACAATCTTCACCTCCAAACAATGTTGTTAAATGCCATTTTTTCATTCCTAACATTCAAGAACACAAACTTCAAAGAAATCCTCCTATAGATCGTCTATATCAAATCACAATCCTTATATCATCATGACTTTAGATCCCACCTCTAATCATGCACACTATCCCCCCTCTTATTAATCAAAATGAATAGATTACAACAAACCTATTTTAGAAATCCAAATACAAGTTAAGTTTTCTTTATGTCTATTCACATTAAAGCACACATAGCAATCTTATGGATATGACAAGACCAATAGAATGGAAACCATTGAAAAACACAAATATTTATTAGAAAATGCATAAAAATACCTATGAATAAAGCAAAGCTTGCCATTGCTACAAGTATATTACCACCCAACATAAATTTACAAGAGCTACAATAAAGTATCATAACTCTAATAAACTAGTAACACAAAATATAAAGACGATGATAAGCTAAGTTATAATAATTATATTATAAGAAGATTATTAGTTATAATGTTAATTATAACCAATAATAATTAATAATTAATAATTATTTAATGTTATTAATAATTAATATTTAATATTATAATCAGTATAATATTTTTGCAATTATAATGCATGATGATAATAATAACACTATAATGTTACTATACTTAAAAATAATTATGTTACTATAATAATTTACGCCAAAGACATATCCAATTTGAAGCGAGCCGGACTCATTTTATCCATCCACAGTGCAACACATTCTAAAGGGGGTGGGAGATGATTGATTTCATCTGCACTGTCAATTTTTTTATTTTTCATTCACTGCTTAAAAAAGGAAACATTAGAGTCGGTGAAGCATAGCTGGTAGGCACAACGTGGAGATAAACTTAAATAGCATGAATGAAGCATTTCACTTTCGTAGCATACTGTAGGCAATGGAAAAGGCTACGCATCCGATCATTTGACAAGATTTATTAATTAATTAAAATAAAGATTTATTAATTAATTAAAAATAAAGATAATTAATTAATTAAAAATAAAGATAACACTATATCTTTATTTTTAATTAATTAATAAATCTGATCAAATAACCAGATTGTATGCTGGGTAGCTTTTTCCATAGACAATAATCTAGATTCCATAATATTTTCTACGATTCTCCCTGCCTCTACAAAATGGGGGCTTTGGGAACAGGATATGGACATCCATCAAAGCATAGGGGATATAGGAATTTTGTCAAATGTAGTTGCAACTGCCCTGGTAGACATGTATGGAAAATGTGGAAGCATAGACAATGCACATCAAGTGTTTGACAAAATGCCTCAAAGAGATGTGTCTCATGGACTGCAATGCTTGCAAAATATGCACAAAATGGATTTATTGAAAAGGATTTAGAAACTTCCAACCAATTGCAATTGTCAGGTTTACAACCAAATTCTGTAACCTTTTTTAGCATCGTCTCTGCCCTAGCCAAAATGAGAGCTTTGGAACAGTCCCATGCTCATCGCTGTTACAAAGCAAAAAGGAAAGAAAATCTTGCTGTGGTGAAGCAGAACATCAAGCCAAATCCGTTTTCCTCTTATCAATCATAGTTTGTAGAATTCAACAAATATGATTACTCCCAATTTTGGATTTTTGGTCATAGTCCCAGGAAAATCCAGAGGAATCTTGGAACATTCCATTGATTAAGTCAGTAAAATGGTGATACAAATCAGATTGTTGAGGCCCTTCATCCATGCTGAGAAACAAAGAACAAGCCACAACAAACAAGCAACGCTTCAACAGAGGAAATGCCTTTTGTTCATCATTTTTTGCCATTTTTTTTACTGTTTTTCTCTGTTTTTGGCTTCTTTGCCCGCCGCTGTTGTTTTCCGCTCCTCCAAACTCTTGCTCTTTCACTTCTCCAATTTGGCGAGCTGTAGCTAGAAAATAAGGTTTCAATGAGGGTTTTAGAGTATATTAAAATGAAAATTAGGGCCAAGATCCTAATAAGGAGCACATTTAGGTTTTAATTTCACTTTAATAATAAATTGTAATATATTATTTTATTTTAAATTTTACATTGTTATGTAAAATTTTATATTTATTTAAACAATAAATTTTAACATTCATTTAAATTAAAATTAAATATTAATATATTATCTATTGTGATGATTTATAAAATATATTTATAATAATATATTATATTATATTATTTATGTTTATTAATAGTGTATATTATTTACATTATAGTTATATTTTATTAATAATTATACTATACAAGTACATTATATATATTTTAGTAACTCAAAATCACAATATTAATATATAATAACATATGCTATGTTATAATATATATTTTGTATACTACAAAATAAATTATAAATAAAATAATTATACTTATACTTATTATATTATATTTTGTAATAAAACTATTAAATATATATATATATATATAAAATATGATTATAATTAATAATTAACAATTACTATAGTTTTATAAAGTACAAAAAATTAAGATATAAATATAATTAATGCATAATATATTGTATACAATACAAATTAAAGTATATTTAATATAATTATACTTCTCTCTCCCTCTCTTTATCTCCCCCTGTTTCTCTCTCCTTCTCCCTCTTCCTTTATATCTCTTTATCTCTCCCTCTCTCCCTCTCTACGTATCTCTCTCCCTCTCTCCTCCCTCTTCTTTCTCTCCTTCTACCTATCTCTTTCCCTCTCCCCCTCTTCTCTTTCTTGTCATTTTGTCTCTCTCCCTCTTTTATATATCTCCCTTATCTACCTATCTCTCTCCCTTTCTCTCCCTCCCGCTCTTTATCTCTCTCCCCTCTCTCTATCCCTCCCCTCCTCTCCCTCCCTCACTCCCTCCCTATCCCCTATCTCTCTATCTCTATCATGTTCTCCCTTTCTTTTCCCATATATCTCCATCTCTCCCTACTTCTCTCCCTCTCTCTATCTCTCCTATTTTTATATCCCTCTTTATTTATTTATCTTTGATTCTTTCGATTTGTCTCTCTCCCTCTCCTCCTCTCTCTATATCTATATCAATATATCTCACCATATATATCTCAATGTATCTCTCTCTCCCTCTTCCTCTATATATCTCTATCTCTCCCTCTCTATCTCTTTGAGCTATCTCTCCCTCTCCCCCCATATTCTTCTCTCTCCCTCACTCTCTCCCTATCCCCCCATGTTCTTCTCTTTCCCTCACTCCCTCCCTATCCCCCCATATTCTTCTCTCTCCTTCACTCCCTCCCTATCTCTCTACATATTTATCTCCCTCTCCCCCCTCTTCTTTTTCTCACTCTTCTACCTATCTCTCTCCCTCTCTCCTCTTCTCTCTCTTCGTCCTCAACCTATCTCTCTCCCTCTCTCCACCTCTTCTTTATCTCTCCCTCCTTTGCTTATCTCTCCCCCTTTCTCTCCCTCCCTCCCTCTCTCTATCTCCCCCCTCTCTATCTCTCCCCATCTCCCCCTCCCTCACTCCCTCCCTATCCCCCTATATATATCTCTCTCTACCTCTCTCTCCCTTTCTTTTCCCATTTATCTTTATCTCTCTCTTTCTCTTCCCATATGTCTCTATCTCTCTCCACTCTCTCCCTCTCTCCATCTCTATTTGTCTATCTCTAATTCTCTCTATTATATCTTTCTATCTCTCCTTCTCCTTCTCCCTATATCTCTATCTATTTGTCTCCCTTTTCCTCTCTCACTCTATTTTCATCTCTACCCCTATTTTCCTCCCCCCTTTATCTCTAGACATGTCTCCCTCCCTCTCTTTATCCATCCATCTCTCTCTTTAGACACGGCTCCCTCTCTCTATCCATCCATCTCTCTCTTTAGACATGGCTCCCTTTCTCTATCCATCCATCCATCTCTCCCTTTATCTATTTTACTAATTGTTCGGCGTACCCCATTGCACAACTAAAATGCAATTGCTAGTTATAATTTATTATAATATTACTATAATAAATTACACTCTCTAATAATCATGATATTATTGTATTACTAATAATTATATATAATAATTGGACATTTTTTCTATAATTATTTTATGTTTTGATTAAGCGGGAAAAACAAGTTTTGAAGGGACCCAAAACCCTTTACAGTAAAATAATCAAAATACTGCTAAATATATGGGACATTGTGCACCAACAACATACTTACATAAAAGCAAAAAGAGTGTTGAAAAAAAGCAACAAAAATGAACCAACAACATCACTCAACAACGATAAAACAATAAAACAACAAAAAACCACCTACAGACCAGCAAAGTTAAAACAAAAAAGCTACCACTAATTCATACTGCTTAAGGTGTTGGCCACCTCAAGCTCATGGCTTCTGTGCAGATCAATCATTTCCAGTAGGTCCTTCTTCTTGGCTTCAAAAGATCTTTTCCAATTAGCTGACCCTTTTGAAACAGGGCCTTAGTGTCGTCTTTTGCACCCTTCTTTCCTTTTCCTTTAGTCGTATGCTCCTTCTCCATAAGTTCAAAGACGTATAGTTGATCCTTTCTTAAATCACTAATCTTTTTGAATAGGACTTCCAAGAAGCCCGCGTTGTTTTTCATAGAAATATGGCACACATGTAGTAAATTTTTTATGTCTGCATTGGTGCCCGCTACCTTCACTTCCAACCCAACCAACTGTTCATCACACTGGGATTTGAAATCTTGGAATAAACCTTCAAGGTCCACAATCCTGTCAATAAGAATATCTGAAATAGAATTTTTCGGCACATTCCTCAAGTTCTCCTTCAAACCCCTAATTGTAATATTCACTTTATTGAACTCTTGAAGAGTCCACTTAGCTAATTTAAAAGTACCCGTGGCCCCAACCCCAACCATATCCGACAACTGATACATTGAGGGAGATTCATCATTTAAATAAGAGAAATCCTCAGAGAGGGGGTCTACCTTAAGAGGCTTTGATTTAGCATTCATCCTTTCTGAGTCATCCTCACCTTGACCCTTATTCTCAGTTTGTATTGCATCATTTAGTAAATTCTGGGCCAGAGAGTCCTCAGTATTCCCCTCATTATCACCAATAGCCTTCTCCTCTTTTGACACCTTAGCATCCTTTGCAAGAACATTAGAGACCTAGTTTTTCAACTTAGCAATCTGTTTGGACGATCTCCTTAGCTAGTCCTTAGCCTCCAAGTTGGGCATGTTCTCCTATAAACCCTCCTTACCACCAACATCAATCTCACCTCGACCAACAACCAACTCCACCTTCCTAGGAGAAGAATCCTTAGACCCCACCTTCGTGTCCTCGCTATCAAAAAGAATGATGCGCTTAGCCACACGACCAATTTTAGGACAACTCTTCCTCTTTTTTGAAGAGGTGGCCTTGGGAGGACTCACCTCCTCCTCTTCATCCCATTCATCATCATTGACATTTCTGGTGTCTGAGCTAGAGGAATCTGACCCATCACTCGGAGTTTTTTTCATACCCAAAATAGTAGGGGCAGGGATGAGAGATTTGACATGCTCCATGATCAGAAGAATGAGACCTTCATGGAGAATCGGGGTCTTCCTATTTTTTAAATGGGCATACACTGAAATCTCCATAGACGAAAACAAAAAAAAAGGAAAAGAAACATACAACCCATGTCTGAAGTGATTTAATAGAGTGAAATGGTATCCTAGAATTGCAGTAAACCTACCTTCCAGTGTCACATAAGGAATTATTACCTCAACCACCTCCACTCAAATCTTCTTGAGCGACTTGTGCTCATATCCCCAACTCTCCATTTTCACCAACTTCTTCCTCTCATCATCCTTAAAGAACTAAGCCATCACATCCTCGTTACTCTTCTTTTCCTTAAAAAACTTGCAACCAACCATCGACATCCCCGTCACAACAACAATCAACTCCCCATTCACCTCCACTTCCAGTCCCTTTATCTGAAGCTTCCTATTATGCCAGTAAGAAACAAATTCTGCCAACACATTTGAGTTGTGCCCATGAAGAGGTTCGAGGAACAACGTGAAATTCCCATTGTAACATCATAGATTTTCTGCAAGCTAGAATAACAAAGTTAAATCCTAATCTAAAATAACAATCTAAAATCTAACAACAAAGAACGAGGAAATAAACTAAACTAATAAAACCAAAATGATCCCACCGAATATGCGTTCATCCCTTCGAATTATCTTGATTGTCCTTCTCCATTTTGCCTTTTCAGTATGTTTGCCCTCAGATTTTTGTGTTTGAATGCAAGTATAGCTTTGTCGAGTGTCTAAGCAAAATATCGAAGAATAGTCTCTTTTCTCAAAAGTATGTGATTTCGGGAGGAGGAATAATGATTATGACAGGCCATTTTATAGATTTTGGATTTTTGAACGATCGACTCAGATTGAAAGAGAGATCGACGGATAAGATTGATGAATGCCATGCGATGTGAATTCTGTCAGATAGAACGTGAGTTAGAACGTGAGTCAGGAAAGACTAAAAATAGAACAAGATATTTAATTAATAGATGCATACATGCATATGAGTTAGAAGTAGTTAATCGACTAGTTGTGACAGAGAGTCTTCTCGTAGAGATAAACTGGTGTTGAATTCAGAGATAACTGGAGAACTAAAAATAGATCTCAAGTCAGAAGGTGAGTGAATGACTTAGATAACTGAATGATTGAAGAATGTGACATAAATAAATAAATATGAATTAAATGTTAATTTAATTCAATATTCGAAAATAAGAGATTTTAATTAAATAAATAAAGATAATTTATTTAATTTGACTTTCGAAAAGGGTGGAATTGAATAATTAAATAATAAATATTTAATTATAATTGAAAAGGGGATTGAATGAATAATTAAATAAAGATATTTAATTATAGTTGACATATGATAAAAAGAGGGTTTAATTAAATAATGCATATTTAATTAAGAAGGAAGAATTAATTAGTTAGGGACATAATTAAACAAATATGATTTATTTAATTATCCAAGTTGAATAAAGGTCATTTATGAATTAATGAATTAATTAAAAAGGGATATTAAATTAATAGAGGAAATATGTGTTAGAAAAGGTGATTAAATAATTGACATTATTTAATCATGACCATGGACTATAGAAAATTATGTTGATTATGTACTCGCAGGCCTAGACCAATTTTAGGTATCTACAGTTTGCCCCTCTTTGATACAATGTTGGTACGGCGTTGTGTCAAATAAAATATGCCCCGGTCATGCCCTGACATGAAACAGGTTAGGGTATGCCCCAGTGAAAGGGAGAATAATGAGGAGGTAGTGGTATGCCCCCTTGAGAGGATAGGCGGGTTTGAAGAATATGAGTGTGCTCTCAAAATGGATAGATAATGGTGGTGAAGATGCAAAAAAGAAGAAATGTTAGCATGGATGATTGCAGAATGTTAGTAAGAAACAATTAAGTTTGATTGATTGAGAAAAAGACATAATCTTTGATATATTGCCAAATACGCTATACTTGCTTGTTATCATCATTGGGTGGGACATGACACAAATGGATAGTACACACTATGATATGAGATAGACCATAGTGTACAAAGTTATCCACCTGTGAAAAATAGACAATCGTAGACAAGGAATGTCTTAACTCAGACTAAGGACAAGATGCCCTAGTCGTTTGGTCAAGACAAACCACAGACAACAGACAAATAAAAGACAGGTCATGATATGTCATTGCTCCTCTAAATCCTTGAGAGGACATCCTTGAGGAAACTAGTAACATGACTCAAAAACCAATGTTAAAAAGACAGTTGACAGACAACAGCCAAAGAAAAAGAGTCCTGAGACATCGTTGCTTCTCTAAATCCTTCAAGGGACATCCTTGAGAAAGCTAGTAACAGGATCTTGCACAAATCGATAAAAAGATAAGACAAAATAAGATATAAAGTCATAAAGCCAAATAAATGTATTCGCCAAAACTTGATCTTGTGGGATTGTTTGATGTTTGATGTTTGACATAGCGTAATATGAGAGAATGACACATACCGCATAAGACGTTGAGTCTAGTTTCAACTTGATGACTTCTGTATAAGGCATGACAAAGCTCGGTTTCAGAAAGACACGTGTCATATAAGATGTTGGAGTCTGATGACGTTGAAGTTACAAGCCACATGAGACTATGACAATTTGATGACGTCTGTTGACAAGAAAGACATATCTTGCGTAAGACATAGGTTGATCGCTTTGACAATGTGTTTGATATTGACTTGATGACTGTTTGTTTTGTTTTGCCTTGTTGATGCATGACTTGTTTTGATTTGTTGACTGATAAATTGTGTGCGTGTAGATAGTGTATGACATGAAATGATAGCCTAAAGGACTGACCTAATGTGGCTAAAAATATGCATCTAAGTGAATGATATGCAATGTGTGTGATAGTGAATGTGAATGAACCCTATTGGACTGACCTTGTGTGGTCTTGGGAGCTCATCAATTGATTAGCCTTGCCTACGTTGTACACGCAGAGACCTCATAGTTCGACACGACCAATAACTTTGAATATACAAAGTGTCATGATTTTAATGTGTGTGATACATGAAAAACCTAGACTGACAGACCTAATGCCTCGGGGGCACATCGATTGATGGCCTTGCCTACGTCCCAGTCGCAGAGGCAACGTAGTTCGACTATGTCTACGATTGACTTAACATGACCGACTTGACATGATTGACTAGACATGACTGACTTGACATGATTGACTTGACATGATTGACTTGACTTTGTTTTTGGGATTTTCTGACACTTTTTTGATTTTTTTGGATTTTTTGAGTTTTCTAATGTTTTTGGGATTTTCAGGACATTTTCGATGGTGTGACGTTATGTACAAAGTGTTAGGGAACAGAAAAAGGATTTGCCCCTAGTTGGGAATATGATTTGGAAGATGGAGTGGGTAATATGACATAATGGACTTTGTTGTCAATCGTTCCAAATGATGGATAGGACAACCATTTATTATGAGTGATGGTGAAAAAGTTTGATTAGCATGATGGTAGACAGAAGAGCGAGCTTGACTACACATGGTGCCTGTTTGCCAGGTTTTCACCATAGTACTTATCCATAGCGCCACCGAAGCGGTTTTCACTAGTGGACGGATTTATTTCTCTTTACTTTTTTGATTTTCTCAATTTTTTTGGTGTTACAAAGATGCTTGTTTGCCAGGTTTTCATCAAGGTAACCATTTTTTTTTTTTTCATTTTTTTGCATTTTTTCAGATTAAGACATGGATTCTCAGAGACTTAAGCATAGAACCTCTTTAGATGTAGACTGTTGATAGGGGACAAAAGCGGTTCACCTTCAGGAGTAGAGAGTTGGTACGCTCCTGATCCAAAGGCTTTTGTGACAATATACGGCCCCAACCAGTTAGGTTCAAACTTTCTTGGTTTCTCGTGTTCAACTTGGTTCTTAGGATTCTCCATTACTACCAGGTCACCAATGTCAAAGTGTCTATCGAGAACCTTCATGTTGTAACTACGATGAAGACAATTCTGATATGCTTGCAAATGATCTAATGCTTTCTGTCTTCGTTCATCCAGCAATTCTAGCTCTTGTAACCTAGAGACACGGTATTCTTCATCGTCGATATGACCCTTCAAGGATACCCATAGAGAAGGTATTTCAACCTCAATAGGTAAGATAGCTTTAGACCCAAATACGAGGGAATATGGAGTGGCGCCAGTGGGAGTACAGATGCTTGTGCGATAAGCCCATAAGGCAGGATTAAGCTGTAGGTGCCAGTCATGACCAGCGTCATTGACAGTCTTCTTAAGGATTCTAACAATAGTTTTATTAGATGCTTCAGCTTGGCCATTACCTTGTGGGTAATATGGGGTGGAGAAATGGTGTTTGATGTGGAATTCTTCACATAAATGGCGTACTTCTTGGTTCTTGAATGGGCGGCCATTGTCTATGATTATGGATTGAGGCACACCATACCGACAAATGATATAGTTTAGGATAAACTTAGATATTTGTGTGTCGGTTATGTATGTCATGGGGATAGCTTCGATCCATTTGGTGAAGTATTCGGTGGCGGTGATGATGAATTTATGGCCATTGGATGATGAAGGGTGTATCTTACCTATGAGGTCAAGTCCCCATTGGGCGAAGGGCCATGATGAAGTAATTGGACGAAGCTCCTGCACTGGCGCTCTTATCAAGTCTCCATGTATTTGACATTGTCTACATTTCTTTACAAAGACATATGAGTCTTTCCCCATAGTAGGCCAATAGTAACCTAGTCTCATAATCTTATGGGCTAGAGTAGGACCACTCGAATGAGATCCGCATATACCCTCGTGTACCGCTTGCAAAGTTGTTTGTGCTTCCTCAGCATCGAGACATCTCATTAGGGCGTTACCTAAGGTACGTCTATACAAGGTTTCTCTGATGATGGTGTACTTAGCTGACTTTCGGATGAAGGTTCGACGTTGGTTATTGGACAAGTCTTGAGGTAGGGTTTGGTCAGTGAGGTAATCGAATATGTCTTTATACCAAGGAGACGTAGGACCAACAATGGTACATACTATCGTAGTATCAAGGACATCATAAGCGGGGATCAAAAGTTGTTCAGCCAGAAACTCGAACTTAGGCACATTACTTGGAATATCCAACAAGGAACCCACAGTTGCCATTGCATCTGCAACTCTATTCTGGATATGTGGTATTGTTGAAAAGTTATTTCATTGAAATACTGCTTGAAACTATCAGCCATTCATTTGTAAGGTGCAAGCTTTTCATCCTTAGTCTTGTAATCATCATTCACTTATTGGATTACCAGTTGAGAGTCACCAAAGACATGTAGGCTCTTAATGTTCCACTGAGCTACCATTTTTAAACCTGTCACTAAGGCTTCGTATTCTGCTATATTGTTGGTACAAGGGAATGCAATCCTGAATGATTTAGGAATGGTATCACCTTGAGGTGTGACAAATAAGATACCAGCCCCTGAACCACGATTTGTATGTGACCCATCAAAGTACAGTTTCCATTCAGTTTTAACGTCAATGTTGAAGAGAAATTCATCTATAAAATCTGCCACTAATGGATGGTCTACCTTTATAGGTGCATCTGCTAGTTGATCAGAAATCACCTGTCCTTTTATTTCCTTCCTTTCAACATACTGAATTTCATACTCGCTAAGTATCATAACCCATTTAGCCAATCAGCCTGTTAAAGCTGCCTTACTTAGGAGGTATTTAAGTGGATCAATTTTTGCAATCAACATGGTTTGTCGATTGAGCATATAGTGCCGAAGTTTTTGGGTAGCAAAGACTATCGCAAGATGGGCACATTCTATGTTGTTGTAATTCAATTCATAGCCCACTAAGGTATGACTGATATAATAGACCGCTCTCTCATGACCTTGATCATCATGTTGTGCGAGAAGAGCCCCTAATGCCAACTGAGTTGCTGAGATGTAAAGTATCAATGGTTTTCCTTCTGTAGGTAGCATTAAGATTGGTGGAGTAAGCAAATAGTCCTTGATTTGCTGGAAGGCCTCTTGACATTTGGGTGTCCACACAAATGGCACTCCTTTCTTGAGCAGATGCTGAAATGGATGTATTTTATCCACCAGTTGTACTATGAAACGCCTAATGGACTGGAATCTCCCCTATAGGGCTCTGAGTTGACCAATGTTGGTTGGAGGAGGCATTTCTATGATAGCTCTTACCTTCTCTGGATCTACTTCAATGCCTCTTCGAGAGATGATATACCCTAACAGTTTCCTTGATTTCACTCCAAAGACACACTTCTTCAGATTTAGCCTGACATTGTAATTTTCTAGCCTCTGGAATATCTTGTCTAACACCTTCAAATGATCTTCCCTTGTTTCTGACTTGGCTATAATGTCATCTACATAATCTTCCATGAATGTATGTACAAAGTCATGAAAAATCATAGTCATTGCTCGTTGGTAAGTGGCTCCTGCATTCTTAAGGCCAAACGGCATAACATTCCAATAGTATGTGCCCCATGGACACGTGAAAGCTGTCTTATGTTGATCTTCAGGTGCTATCTTTATCTGGTTGTATCCAGAGAAACCATACATGAGGGATAGCATCTCATATCCTGCAGTAAGGTCTACTATCATGTCGATATTCGGCAAAGGGAAGTCATCTTTAGGACATGCCTTGTTGATGTCTCTAAAGTTAGTGTAAATATGAATGCCCCCAGTTGGCTTAGTCAATGGTACAAGATTCGATATCCAATCTGCATAGTCTATTGTCCTTATGAATCCTACATCTGAAAGTTTCTTAAGTTCTACCTTGACCAATAGAGCAATTTGCGGATGCATCTTCCTCAACTTTTGTTTGAATAGTTCGATACCTGGCTATAGTGGCAAATGATGCAATATTAGGTCTGGATCCAGCCCAGGCATGTCAGTATACGACCATGCAAAGTTTACTTGTCTCTTTTTTAAGAAGTCCTTGAACTCATGTTGTTCTGTTTCTGTTAAAGAAGTTGCAAAATATACTATCTGAGGATTCTCTTATGTTCCTATGTTGACTACAACAACCTCTTCTACTAGCATGGGTGACTTTTCTTGTGCAACGGGGAGAATATTTAAACCTCTATCCTTGGGTGCCTCAGAGAGGTTTTCGCCCTCGAATACGTCCTTTATTTTGACTTTTTCTTCATCCAAAGGCGCCTTTCGGTTTTCACCTAGGGACTCATCATTTTTATTTTCATTTTCATTTTTTCGACTAGAGGTGTAAATAGACTCCCCAAAATATGCTTTATCGTCCAAGTCTATGGCGAAACCTGCCTTATGATCCCCTCTTGGTATGCCTTCTCTAAGTCCCATGAACTTAGCAATTGCTTCGTCATTCTTGAATGTATCTATGATAGGTGTAAATTGTTGATCCCAGTCGATAAGTTCGCGATATACAAGGGGCATGTCATCATCGAAGTTCCTAGGGGTAGATGTTGACAAGGTGAATATGGAATGGTTGACATGGTCGCAAAAGTTTTGTATTAACTCCTTCTTATTCTTCTTCCTAGGGGTAGGTATACTTTGTTGTGGGACTATGGTGAGGGCCGATTCATTAGAAGATGGCTTGTCAGGTGCCCAAGATGCATGATCATGGGTTTCCCAATAATAGTTCTCTTGCCATTCTGCTTTGGACAAGTGTTTCCTAGGACGAGGACTAGACTGTTTTGGTACAGGTTTCACATTGAGGTCCAACTCTCCAAATAAGGCATCTATGTTCATGGTACTAGTAGATGAGAGGGACTCCCATTCACCATCGCTTGAGTAAGGGGATTCATCATAGACTGGAGGTTTTTCATAAACTGGAGGTTTATCGTAAACTAGGGGTTTGTCATGAACAAGTGGAAGTGTTTCATGAGATGTTTTGATGTTTGCGTAATCATTCACTTCCTCTTGAAACATTGACGAAGTACCAGGAAACCCAATTCTAAGCGGTTGACACCCTAGCCCTAGATATTTCGGTCGTGGGTAGATAATAATTGGTTCTGTCCTTCCATTTTGATATAGCCCTAACCCACTATGCCCGTCATAGCCTTCCTTTTGCATTATCTTAAATACTTTTCCATATTGGTCCTTGGCTATTTGAATAGATGGGGAGGGGTATTCATGTTCTTCTTGATACAACCAGGAATCACCTTGACCCACAATTTCTTCACTTAACTCTCCCCATTTTGTCAATGTCGTTGTAGGGGGAACATGAAATGTGACCATTGACTGTCTTCTATCTACCATGGGTAGGCCATATGCCTTAGGTGGAATCAGTTCAGTAACACAGTATGATGCCTTTATATTATATTCGCCACAACCCTTGTCTTGGATCTCGAGTTTTGGAGTGGATGATGGTGGTTTGAATGAAATAGACTTAGTGAGACATGATGGGTCAACGTATTGGGATATAGTGGATGATGAAGCCTCTTGATTAACAGGCACTTGTTGTTGTGGAAGATCCCTTAGGCTTGTACAGTACTAGAAAGGATTTGGATCACCATCAATGGTGATCTTTGTGCCATTATAGGGGAACTTGAGACATTGGTGGTATGTTGAAGGTACAAATTTCATTGCGTGTATCCAAGGTCTACCTAACAACAAGTTGTACAGAAGGGTGAGATCCAAGACTTGGAAGCTAGTGTTCATGATTGTTGGGCCAATTCGAATAGGGAGTGTGACAACTCCTTTGGACGATCTTTCCTCATCATCGTAAGCCTTGATGACTATACTCTTAGAGGTATCTACACAGTCTTTCGAGAATCCTAATGCCTTAACCAATTTAAGGGCACACAGGTTCAAACCTGCTCCTCTGTCTACCAAGACTCGTTGGACTTTGTTTTGATGGACTAAGACTTAAAGATGTAAGGGGTCATTATGATCTAACTTTTCAGTTGAGTAATCCTGTTGGGAAAATGTGGCATGATGCTAGTTGGTCAAATATCCCACCATCTCTTCGAAATGATTGACATCTAAGTCTGTAGGAATAGTTGTGTTCTATAGAGCTTTGTCAAGAATGGATCGATGCTGAGGTGATAAGGTCAACAATTCCAAGATAGATATTTGCGCAGGGGTTTTACTCAATTGATCAAGAAGGTTGTACTTGAACTTGGAATTTTGTGTAGATGGCTCAGAAGAAGGACCAACAATAGTAATCTTAGTTATGTGTGTGTTTACATTACATTTTGGATGCTTTTTAATGGTAAAAGTATTGACATCCTCGTTTGTGGCTCGGAGGTGGTTTATGATCGTTCCTTTACCATAGTCATACTTGGTATTGTTATAGTTGGTCGATGGATTATTCTGGGGTCCCAAACTGGAGGCTTTTCCTTTTGTGTGGTCATGTAACGGGTCCGTGAAGACCTTATGATCACTGTTCTTAGTGTTTTTCTGCCCACCAAATTCCATGGTTCCGTTTTCAACAAAGTCTTGTATGATGTTCTTTAATTGGCGACATTATTGGAGGTTGTGCCCTTTCATTCGATGATAGTCACAGAAAGCATTATCGACCCACCATGAAGGTTTGAACTATCTAGGATCATACTCTCTTGGTTCTAAAGGTTTGATAAGATTATGTTTGACCAATTCTTTGAAGACTACCTCGATTGGTTGCCCTAAAGGTGTAAATTCTCGCGTTGGAAATCTCCTTTGTTGTGGTCTTTGTTGTTGTGAATTCTGGACATAGTTAGTCATTTGATCAGGACTGTTCATCATGTCTGCTTGTTGGTTGTATCCTCTAAGGGAGATAATCGGTCCAGTATGCATGTGCTTAGCATCAACTATGTCGTCATTTGTGACATTCTTGTTCCTAGACTAGAACTTGTTTCTATCATTCGACACATTTGGATGTTGGACAATTGGGCTCTTGCCTAGTACTTTGATTTTGCCTTTGTCAATAAGGCCCTTTTCAAGGATGACCCCCTTTTGTACCAAGTCAATGAATGAAGTGCAACAGTGTACCCGTAAGTCACCTCTCAATTTGGGGTTGATGTTTTCGAGGAAGATAGTGACCTTTTGTTTTTTAGGTATTTTGACGGGACAACAGCTAGTTAGACTTCTCCATCTCTGGAAGAAAGTGATGAACGTCTCGCCATCTTCTTGTGTCGTGTGGCACAAGGTTGCTATGGTTACTTCGTTGTCTATGTTAAAGGCAAAATGTTCGACAAACTTTTCAGCCAACTCTACCCAGGACTGTATACCGTATGGCAATTTGGAAAACCATTCCAATGCTATCCCTATGAGGGTTTGTGGAAATAGGCGCATCAAGTAAGTGGGGTCATACGATATGTCCATGCATGTTGTTGAGAATTCTCTAATATGTTCTAAAGGATTCTTCCTCCCATTATACTTAGGAAAATTTGGTATAATGTATCCATGGGGGAAAGGTGTCATATAGAGTGCTTTGTCGAATGGACATGGACATAGGTCTTGTGCTGATATAGTTCATTTGCCTGACATAGACATGTCATCCATCTTTTGTTGTAGAGTTTGTATTTGGTTTTGAAGGATGTCGACTTGTGTCAAGGACATGGTGTTCATGTTATTTGGATCAATGTAGATGTTCTAATATGCCATGTTTTGTGACGGGTTATGATTGGGCGAGGGAATATATCCTGTCAAAATATTCTAATTCGGGATAGGGATATTCCCTGTGTGAATGGTTTGATTTGGTATAGGAATGCTTCCTGAATTGTCTAATTTGGAATAGGAATGCTTCCTGTTTGAATTGTCTGATTTGGTATGGGTACATTTCTGCCAACTTTGGTTCTCTTACCAGTCGTGTTGGTGCCAAAGGGGTTGGAGGAAGTTGCTCTCGCAGTGAATTGTAAACCTTGTGTTATGTTAAAAGGGGTTGTGTTTACAATTGATGATGTTTGTGTTGATAGACCTGTTGGTATCGCTGCGGTTATTTGGGGAATAGAGACAGTAGATGTCGCAGTTTGTGTTGGTTGAGTTGACTGTGTTGCCAAAGAATGGACATCAAATCCTGGGGGTAGTGTGGCACCTTCTACTAGCAATTTTGCTAAGTAGCGTTGTGGATCGTTTAGCAAACACTCAACCATGAAGGATACAAATTCAGGATCTTGAACTGCTACATCTATGTCTTCTATGTAAATTTGCCCATGTGTGTCTCTAGTGACATGTTTTTCAAGTAAAGACTTGTGTGGGTGTTTGCTTCCTGACGGTTGGTTTCCGAACGAATTGATGAATTCGTTGGGGTCTATCATTGCTTTGTGTTTATTTTTGGACCTCGTTTCGACCATGAAAAAGTTGCTCAAAATGGGTAATGCAGACTATGTCTAAAAACTGATATGACCTATGTCTATGTTTTTGGATTTTTTTGACAATAAGGATGTTGCTAATCTAAAATGACGTATGACAGGACGGACAATATGCAAAATTCTGAGTGGACTAATGACGATAAATGAGTCTAAGACGGGTATAACCTACCACCTATGGAATAAATGCATGCAAAAATTTGTTTTTGGACCAAGGAACCTAATTGTATGACAAGGATAGTATGACAAGGTGAATCTTCCGAACTAGACTGTTGAGTTGAAAAGATTCACTAAATGGGACCAAAGTGACTAGGTTCAATGACTGTGACAAACCCGAAACATGAACGTTTCCAAAGACGAGGAAATTTATCTATTCTGTGATATGCAATTTCCTAGGGAGTACCTATATGCATGCAACTTAGGATGACTATGACTAAGACGTTTACTGTGACTAAGACGTATATGACACCTAATGATGGTAGCTAAGACGTATATGACACCTAATGATGGTAGCTAAGATGTTTATGACAACTAATGATGCAAGGGCTTTGAGAAAAATTAACCAGTTTCTAATCCAAGGTTGATCCTAAAAACCTAAAGCAAATAGTGACAATGACGTTTTAGACTCAGCTCATGGTTTTTGATGTTTTCTGTTGACAGGAAAATGCGGTTCACCTAATAGTTGTGGTTTTTCCTCTGACAGATGCAATTTTCCTTACAATTACGGTTTTTCCTCTAACAAATGCGATTTACAAGGACACATGCGGTTTTTCCTCTGACAAATGCAATTTCCTAAAACACATGCGGTTTAAAAACTGACAGATGCGATTTACCAAGACAAATGCGGTTTTGAAACTGACAGATGCGGTTTACTAGGACACATGCGGTTTTAAAACTGACAAATGTGGTTTGCATGCACACATGCAACTCAAAATGTGATAGTTGCGACTCATGATATGTAGACTATGAAAAGTGAATGTTTTGATAGACAGATGCGGCGTTTCCTGTAACAAATGCGACTCGCTATGACACATGCGGCGTTTAAACTAACAATTGCAATTCGGTTTTCTGACTGTTGAATTTTTTCTGAAAGTTGTTGACTAACTTTGTTTGTTTGATCAAGATTTTGACGAATACAACAAAGAGCAAACACAACAATCAATATATTTTTAGTTTTTATGATGAAAGGACCGTTAAGACTCGAAAAACAATTACAACCTAGGCTTTTTGGACAGTACTTGCTGAATTCTTACTTGGATTTCTCTAGCTACGCACATTCAAGGCGGATGACTAGTAGCTTGACACCACTGGCTCCCCTCCATGACACTCATTTATACGAGGCAGCCAAGCTACTGTATCCATGAAACTCCCATGGCATACATGTCACCTCAACACAAGAACCGTAAATTTGTAAGACGGCTTCACAGGTTATGCACCTGCTGCGCCAACAAATAGATAGGTTTTTGGTAATTCTACAACAAGGTTTTTAATAAGGGCATTCCGTTTGTGGGACACTATCCAACGTCAGCGAGAGTCCATTTTTGTCCATCTCGTTGGAATAGTGCACGTGATTCTTGGGCTTTTCCCAAGAATCCACTTTTATATATCGGTTGGAAGTCGCTTGGCTTTAACATGCTACCGATCTGAGTTGTCTTGGGGTGAGTATTTTTTCCCACCAAGACAGGCCCAAGTTCTAGAGTCAGCAACCGTTTCTCTTATACCCAGGATCACATGACTATGCAAGGGGAGAGGATACTTCGGTGTACTGAATCGTAAGGGTTATAGATATGTGCAAAGCACCAAACAAAGAAGACAGTGGTTCTTTTTAATCCAAACGACAATTTTCTATCTATCAATCAAAAAATTTATTTTAAGCTCCACGATAATTGTCTATCTACTAAAGAAAACTTGCTAAATAAATAAACACATAGGCATTAGGTCCTGCATGCAAATTTATCAGTAGTTCATGGTCTTCAGCTTTCATCCTGTAGAAAATTGTCTTAGGTTTTAATTGTCTTCAAAGCTTCGTCCTACAAACACTATGTTATTCCCCCTTAACACAATTGAAATCAACCATTAGCGAAAATCAAAACAACTTCAAAAGCGAAAATGAAAATATGAATGTACGAAAATCAATAAAAAATGAAAAAGTTTTACCAGGCAGATGCGGCTTTTTGAGCGACAGATGCGGTTCGACTGTTGACAGGCGAATGCGGCTTGCAAAATTGTTGACAGGCGGATGTGGTTCGTGACTTCGCGGATGCGGTTTGTGATGACGGATGCGTCGCCATTTTTGACAGATGCGGCTCAAGGATACATATGTGTCGTTTCCCTTAACAAATGTGGTGCGTCGTACAAAAATGTGTAAAAAATCAGAAAACAGAAAACGAAAAAACGGAAAAATGAAAAAAAGATGCACAGATTTTGAAGCGTGATTCACGTCGGGTTCACCAAATGTAACATCATAGATTTTCTGCAAGCTAGAATAACAAAGTTAAATCCTAATCTAAAATAACAATCTAAAATCTAACAACAAAGAATGAGGAAATAAACTAAACTAATAAAACCAAAATGATCCCACTGAATATGCGTTCATCCCTTCGAATTATCTTGATTGTCCTTCTCCATTTTGCCTTTTCAGTATTCTTGCCCTCATATTTCTATGTTTGAATGCAAGTATAGCTTTGTCGAGTGTCTAAGCAAAATATCGAAGAATAGTTTCTCTTCTCAAAAGTATGTGATTTCGAGAGGAGGAATAATTATTATGATAGGCCATTTTATAGATTTTGGGTTTTCGAACGATCGACTCAGATTGAAAGAGGGATTGACGGATAAGATTGATGAATGCCATGCGATGTGAGTTCTGTCATATAGAATGTGAGTTAGAACGTGAGTCAGGAAAGACTAAAAATAGAACAAGTTCTTAATCTTCAGTTAAGAATCTTCAAAAATAGAAGAAATAAACTTTGAATGTCAAAGACAAAGTCAGAACTCGAAGATGAGGAATTCGAATGCATAATTAAATTAATTAATTAAATAAAAGATATTTAATTAATAGATGCATACATGCATATGAGTTAGAAGTAGTTAATCGACTAGTTGTGATAGAGAGTCTTCTCGTAGAGATAAATTGGTGTTGAATTCAGAGATAATTGAAGAACTAAAAATATATCTCAAGTCAGAAGGTGAGTGAATGACTTAGATAACTGAATGATAGAAGAATGTGACATAAATAAATAAATATGAATTAAATGTTAATTTAATTCAATATTCGAAAATAAGAGATTTTAATTAAATAAATAAAGATAATTGATTTAATTTGACTTTCAAAAAGGGTGGAATTGAATAATTAAATAATAAATATTTAATTATAGTTGAAAAGGGGATTGAATGAATAATTAAATAAAGATATTTAATTATAGTTGACATATGATAAAAAAAGGGTTTAATTAAATAATACATATTTAATTAAGAAGGAAGAATTAATTAGTTAGGGACATAATTAAACAAATATGATTTATTTAATTATCCAAGTTGAATAAAGGTCATTTATGAATTAATGAATTAATTAAAAAGGGATATTTAATTAATAGAGGAAATATATGTTAGAAAGGGTAATTAAATAATTGACATTATTTAATCATGACCATGGACTATAAAAATTATGTCGATTATGTACTCGCAGGCCTAGACCAATTTTAGGTATCTACACCCATGGCACAAAATCTTCCATAGTTTTTTCTTCTTCCTCAAACACGCGCAAGTGTGCGATTCGATTATGCTTTTGTCGCCACCCATTTTAGCAGACACCAGATGGAGAAAACCCTTGCTAAAATTGTTAGAATAAAAGCCAACTTTCCGGGAGAAACCCACAACACGTGTGAGTCGGACAAGAGTACTAAGGCTTAAATGCCTCCACCACCAAAGATCATCCCACTCCATCATTTTGCATTAAACTCCTAGCTCTCTCGGGAATGACCGATCCCTCCTCCCACGTCTGAGACTCATTTAATTTGATAGCTTTGCTGGCAAAAAAATTTGCCAAAGAGTTGCCCTCTCAGAAAATGTGAGATACACGAGTCTCATCACACACACTTAACATCATTATGTTGTCTTTAATAAGATGCTCCACATTCCAGCTCGACACATGGGTGCCAAGCAAGTAATTAACAATGTTTAATGAGTCACCTTTGACCCATAGTTTTGAGTAACCTCTGTCCATAGCCAATTTTATGTTATTATTTCATGTTATTTGTAATAAAATGTCTCTTTTCAATATTTGACATTTGTATAATAAATCTTTTCAATGTTTGAAATTTGCTATAATTGTAATTATAGACGTGGCTTCCTTTCTTTGGCTAATATCTACAACATAGTTCTAGCTTTAGTTACATGTAAATCTTATTATTATAACAACATTGCTTTGAACCAATTTAAAATAGTTAATAGCATTTTTAACAAATAAATAGTTAACATGATATTTCCACGATTCGTGATAGTATCAAATAGTAATATGAAACTAGGTTCTATTATTCACCTTTATTATAGTCAAAATAAATATAATAAATCCTATCAATAGTAAGCAACTTACATCATATTAATAGTTCTTTATAGAACAATTTTTCAATAAAATAATTTGTATATTTTGAAATAAATTTGAAAATATATATACATTAGAAAATATAATCAATCTATTTTGATTCTTCCTTTTCGTTAATTCATTTTTACTCTTTAAAAATTCTTAATATTTCTTGATAAGAGCTATAAGAAATAACATGAATATACAAATTTCATCATTATAATATTACCTACTTATATATAATCTCAAAAACAAATTTGAAATAAGACAAACATTCCTACTACATTCTTATATTCCAGTTTAACTTTAATTTTACAATTAAATTTCTATAAATAAAATTCTAAATAGATAAATAAAAAATCACTAATTGACTTATAAATTTGGCGACACCATTCCAAACCAAGCTATCAATTTGGTATAGGTATATATATACATAACACCTACGCCAATTCGGTTCTATAATCAAACCCTGAAACTAGTGACACCTGTAAACCTTCGTAATTATTAATCGTCAACATCAACTACCTTTCAAATCTGGCGAGAGAGAAAAATCTGGAGTCTCACCAGCCATCGGAGCTTTGCTTGCAGTCAAATTCTCTCTCCCTCAATCCATTTCCGACTTCCATGTCTCTAGTTTTTTCAACATTATTTTCTTGGCATTGCCGAGGCCTCGTACCTGCCAATTCGGTTCAGAAGAAGATATCATCACGCACCCATCTTTCCAGAACGATCAGAATATAAAAAGGATCGCTTAGAAAAATTC